>JAPXFY010000028.1:26713263-26718263 GCA_030674185.1 Monoplex corrugatus
CTGGGAGCACAGGGGGGATTGTTTCTCCGGGGATCCCACCCCGTAGCTAGGGCTTATAGAGGCCCTTACCCGCTGATGAACCCGTCATAGGACACCTGGGGCATTTTTTAAGGATAGCAGCGCCACCTGCTACCCCACCCCGTCCTGATAGGAACACCGCCAGTTTGGTCCGGGACTGCTTATTTGCTAGCAAGCTAGCTTATTCACAGCCACCCTCCCTATCTGAAGGGCTTCACTATCCGCCACCTGTGACCCGCCTGGGTTGGGGATGGTTGCCCCGCCGCTGAATTGGAAGTCGGCCTTTTCCAGGGTCATGGACTTCAAGATCTGATATCTTGAGTTCAATATCCCTGCTCGCAATATTAAAAACTGACCTGTTGGCTGCCCAGCCCATCTTATCGCGGTACTGGGGTAAGGCACAGGTATTTTTTCCTTCAGTGGAGAATACTTGTGTCCTTCTGTCGTCCGTCGGATTGCCAGTGTTATTTCCCATTACTTCCATAAACGTCATCTTTCTCGCTCGATACGATGACAAACTTTTGCCGGATTTACCCTAATTAAGATAGAGTTATTCACAGTTTTTGATTTGGGGGGGGGGGGGGGGGGGGAGGGGGGCAGGGGGATGGTTGAGGGGGGCTCGGATACACGCTTGCCCTTGTTCAACCGAAGTCATCACGCTGGAACAGAAATCAGTGTCACTTGATCTGTTTGGTATTATCACTGCTTGTTTGCTTTCCGCTGTTTGTTCGTTTTTGTTTGTTTTTGTTTTTGTTTTGTTTTTTCTTATGGGTTTGTTACTATTCCTCCTCTGTCTCTTTCTGTGCCTGTGTCTGTCTGTATATGTATATATATATATATATATATATATATATATATATATATATATATATGTATATATATATATATATATATACATATACATATACATACATATATTTAATTTTTTTGAATATATATATTTCAAATCCCTTTTAAAACTAACATTTAATGAAATAATTCTCGCTCTTTGAAAATTGATGTTAAATGAAATAGTACTAATTCTTTGAAAATTGATGTTGCATTTGAAAATTGATATATAATGAAATAATTAATTCTTGATCTTTGAAAACTGATCTTTAACGAAATTCTTGTCTTCGGAAAATTGATGTTTTGTGACATAATTCTTGTTTTTTGTTTTGAAAATTGATGTTTAATGGCATTATATTTGTTCCTTGACAACTAATGTTTAATGAAATATTTCTAATGTTATGCGAAATGTATTTCTGTGTGTGTGTGTGCGTGTGTATGTGTGTGTGTGTGTGTGTGTGTGTGTGTGTGTGTGTGTTTGTGTGTGTTTGTGTGTTTGTGTGTGTTTGTGTTTGTGTGTGCGTTTGTGGGCGTGTGTGTGTGTGTTTGTGTGTGTGTGTGTGTGTGTGTGTGTGTGTGTGTGTGTGTGTGTGTGTGTGTGTGTGTGTGTGTGTGTTTAATTCTAATTTGTGTATCTATCATTTTAAAAATATTATAATTCTTACTGTGCACAACAGCCGAACACCTTGTTGTAGAGGGGTCAAATTTTCGACTTTAATGTCTTTCTCAAGTAAAATCAGAATGTCCACCTACAACAAAGCATAGCTATTTAAAACATAGAACTTGTGATGAAAGTTCATATCAATGATAAAAGAGATCAAGTGATTAGTGTTAAATCTACATGTCTCTTGCCTGTCTCAAACGAACATGTTCACATTTATCATAAATTTTTCTAACATACATGTTTCCGCCGCTGCACGCACACACACACACACACACACACACACACACACACACACACACACACACACACACACACACACACACACACACACACACACACAAACACACACACACAGAGTCGCACACACTTCCACACACTCACACACACACACCTACTAAAACGCACACACATGCATACATATGCACACCCACACATATTCACATACTCACAAACACACACACACACACACACACACACACACACACACACACACACACACACACACGCACATACTCTCACACACGCACCCCCACACACACATGCGCACCCACACACACACTCATGCTGAAGTAAAAGGTGTGTTAACAGGTAAAATAGTCCTTCCTTTTTCCTCGTCTCGTCGAGCGAGGTTTCCTTAGTGCACTGTACAGTCACAGTAGGCGTGGACAGTCAGCAAGCAAAGTCGGGGCAGGATCCAGGCAGCCGAAACGCGGTCTCCCAGAAGAACGTCGAGAGCCCCACGGACAGCAAAGAAAACAAACGAGACAGTCCCGATGGAGGCAGACACAAGCAGATCGCTCACAAGGAAGATCAGGAAAAGACAAGCAACATTCACAGGCCACTCCACGAGGAAGGGGGACTTGGAGCACCAGACCACAACGGGAAAGCCGGAGGAAAAGAGAGCACCAGGTATACCCAGGGAGAGAACGCCGGACGGACCCGCAGAGCGGCCGGGGACGAAGAGGGTGGGGGAGACGCCGGGGGCAACGAGAGACAGACGGCCGGAAGTCCACGGTCGCCCACGCCACGCAGCAGGGCACCTGACGACGATGATGACGACAGCCACAGCCCATGAAGATTGGACCATGAGAAGGGCTGGAGTCAGTCCCACACATTCAATCCCTGTGGGTAGTTGGTGCGCAGTTTGTGTCTCCAAAACCTTTCTCTTTCTTTCCTCCTGTTTGGATCTTCTGTTTGGATTAGCTCTATGGCGGTGACTCTCAGGTGTTCAATGGAGTGTCCAGGGGTCTGGAAGTGACGGGCCACCAGCGTCTCCCTTCTTTCCTCCACCCCTCTCCCGCCGCAGTCAGGTTTTGTTGTTCTTGTGTTCTTCTGTTCGTCTGTGTTTTTGATGTTTGATCTGTGTCCATAGAACCTGCGTTGTAGAGTCTGTCCCGTCTCTCCTACATATTGCACATCTTCACATTTGGCACAGTCAATGAGGTAAATAAGGTTTCTGTTTTTGCATGTCATAGAGTCCCTGATGATGAAATTCTGTTTTGATCGGATACTTCTGAACATTGTAGTCTCTCTGAGGTGTTTGAGGCATAAGACGCATCTCCTTGCAGTGCATTTTTTGCAGCCTGCTTCTGTATTCCCCTGAACCTTGGCAAATGGGGGACAGGAGGGCATGAGTATATTTTTGAGGCTTTTGCTGGCTCGTTCTCCTACCATGGGTGGAGCAGGCATCGCTGTTTTCATTCTGCGGCTGGTGTGGAGCGTGGCTGTGCCTTCTTTCAGCCACATAGCCAGTGGAGGGTGGCTGGGGTTATGGGTCACGATGAACGGTACTCTGTTGGCGTTCTCTTTGGGCTTGGTGGCGTACTTGAGGGTGGATTCTCGGGGGATGGAGGACACCCTGTCAATGGCGGCCTGTATCAGGCTGTTGGGGTAGCCACGTGCTCTCAGGCGATCCCTCAGTTCAGTGCACCTCTTCTTAAATGTTGCTTCTTCTGAGCAGATCCTTCTAATTCTCAGGCACTGTCCATGAGGTATCGCTCGGACACAGTGGCGGGGATGACTGGATCTGAAGGGAAGGTACATGTTAGCGTCACTTGGTTTCCTGTGAAGATCTGTGATAAGTTGTCCATCCTTGATGCTGACTGATGTGTCCAGAAAAGGGATGTTAGTACGACCATAGTGGGCGGTGAACTTTATGGTGGGATGCTGTTTGTTCAGCCAGTCCAGGAAATGTTTGAGTTTTCTTTCTCCATGGGTCCACAGCATGATCACATCGTCGATGAATCGACGCCACAGGTCTGTGCTAATGTGGTGAGGGGATGATGGCAGCAGGCGTTCTTCGATCCACCCCATAAAGAGATTTGCAATTGCTGGCGCCATGGGTGTGCCCATGGCCGTTCCGTGAATCTGGCGGAAGAAGTGGCCGTCGAAGTCAAAGACGTTGTTGTGGAGGACATGTTTCACGATGTCCAGCAGCAGAGGAGTACTGGGAGCGTCTTTGATCAGATGTCTGTTGTTCTTGAGCATATGTTGAAGTGATTCTGAAACCTCCTCATGCGGTATGCTCGGGTAGAGTGCAACCACGTCGACTGTGACGATAAGTACGTCCTCGTGTATGGGTTCCATTTTTTCTTTCCAGGCCTCCACCACTTGCAAGAAGTGCGTTGTATCCCTCAGGTACGATGGCAGTGCTTGCACATTTTAATAATATTAGTACGTTATCATTTCTAAGATATCAGGACATTATCATTTAAACTATCAGTACATTATTATTGTTAAAACATTAATAAGTAATCATTCTTTTTTATGCGCACGAGCATGTATATGTGTGCCCGCGTGTGCGTACGTGCGAGCATGCGTGTGTGTGTGTGGATGCAGGGGCGTGTGTAAGTCTGAGTGTATGTACTTGCGTGCGTGTGTGTATGCATGTGTGTGTATGTATGTGTGTGTGCGTGTGTGTGTGTGTGTGTGTGTGTGTGTGTGTGTGTGTGTTGTCTGTGTGTGCGTGGTATGTGTGTATATTGTCTGTGTGTGTGGGTGTGCGTGTGTGTTTGTGTCTGTGTCTGTGTGTATGTGTGTGTGTGTCTGTCTATGTCTATGTTTGTATGTGTAAATATGTATGTATGTATGTATGTATGTACATGTATGTATGTATGTATGTATGTATGTATGTATGTATGTATGTGTTGTGTGTGTGTCTGTGTCTCTGTGTGTATGTAGCATGTGTGTATGCGTGTATGTATGTGTAAAGTGTGTGTGTGTGTGTGTGTGTGTGTGTGTGTGTGTATGAGAGAGAGATAGATAGATAGATAGAGAGAGAGAGAGAGACAAACAGACAGACAGACAGAGAGAGAGAGAGAGAGAGAGAGAGAGAGAGTGAGTGTGTGTGTGTGTTTGTGTGTCTGCGTTACTTATCTTTCGTTACATATGTCTCTGGTGTCTTAGATCAGTGTGTGAATCAGTCAGGCATGAACAATCGATTTTCCTTGATCTTGGGTTACACCACTCTCTCCCTCTCTGTCTCTCTCCC
>JAPXFY010000028.1:26728263-26738263 GCA_030674185.1 Monoplex corrugatus
AATAGCCCTCCTCTTTAGCTAAAAACTGGTTTTTATGCACATTAAACAGTCAAAGGGTTAAAGTTTGACGTCTGATTTCCTTTGATCAACAGTGAACTATCACAAAAATCTAACTATAACTGAATTTAGTAACTCTTAAATAAACAAATCGTATTTTCTGATCATCACCAAAGCATCTACATGGGTATAATTGCCTTCTCTTTCAGCTAACAAGGAATCATAGTAGATTATACTTTGCACTACCACTCAATACTCTACTGCTCACTCTATGGAGACAAGAGTATATATGTTCTGAATCGATCTCCTGGATAATAATTCCCCATTATCACTTATCGATTGAACCAATGTCTGGTCGAATTCTTCATATCTCAATAAGAAGACTAAGCAGACTATGTAATCTAGACCAACTGCTCCCATCTGTCCCTTGCAGACTGCAGTCATATTATACTAAATACATGTATATCCATCGGCCCTTTATAGATTACATTAGCTCCATCTATGCTTTCCTACTCCCTTAGGAAAGTTAGATCTAAGACCCGATTAAATAGTCTGCTTATATTATTCACATTTGCCTTTAGCATATTAAATATTACGTCAAATTTCTATCAAACTCTTTTTTTTTCAAGTGATCACTCAGATAACCATTTGATTGTGGCACTTTCTAGATGCTCCGACCCAACAAAACACCCCTGTCCCCAAATAAGAAAAGGAAGAAAAAAATAAACAAACTGACGTGACAATACCCCCCCCCCCCCTTCCTTATGATTCAAATATTGTATTTGAATTTAACAGATCAAAGGCACGACAGTTAACTATGCTCTAGAATCAAAACATTATATACACACAAGCACCCTATTCCTTTTACGATTCTTGAAACAGCAAATCAAGTATTGATCCAAAACCACACTCGCTTACGAACAAAATCCTGAATTCACATTTCAGGCAGACAGTTTGTCTCTGAAAACCCCAAATATAGTGAGCGTAAATAAGGGTGTACGTGTAGTAAACGTGACCACGGATGATTGAAGCTGAGCCCTTTGATTCCCTCAGTCTACATGTATGCATCATCTTCTATCAGCATCCTGCTCTCACTCAGCCTACACATCAGCTTTCTGTACTCCCTCAGCCTATGTATCAGCTTTCTGCTCTCACTCAGCCTACACATCAGCTTTCTGTATTCCCTCAGCCTACACATCACCTTTCTGTACTCCCTCATCCTACACATCAGCTTTCTGTACTCCCTCAGCCTATGTATCAGCTTTCTGTACTCCCTCAGCCTATGTATCAGATTTCTGTACTCCCTCAGCCTACACATCAGCTTTCTGTACTCCCTCAGCTATGCACATCAGCTTTCTGTACTCCCTCAGCCTACATCAGCTTTCTGTACTCCCTCAGCCTACACATCAGCTTTCTGTACTCCCTCAGCCTACACATCAGCTTTCTGTACTCCCTCAGCCTATACATCAGCTTTCTGTATTCCCTCAGCCTATGCATCAGCTTTCTGTACTCCCTCAGCCTATGCATCAGCTTTCTGTACTCCCTCAGCCTATGCATCAGCTTTCTGAACTCCCTCAGCCTATGTATCAGCTTTCTGTACTCCCTCAGCCTATGTATCAGCATCTGTACTCCCTCAGCCTATGTATCAGCATCCTGTACTCCCTCAGCCTATGTATCAGCATCCTGTACTCCCTCAGCCTATGTATCAGCATCTGTATCCCTCAGCCTATGTATCAGCATCTTCTGTACTCCTCTCACTGCCTATGCATCAGCTTTCTGTACTCCCTCAGCCTATGTATCAGCTTTCTGTACTCCCTCAGCCTACGTATCAGTTTCTGTACTCCCTCAGCCTAATGATCAGCTTTCTGTACTCCCTCAGCCTATGTATCAGCTTTCTGTACTCCCTCAGCCTATGTATCAGCTTTCTGTACTCCCTCAGCCTATGTATCAGCTTTCTGTACTCCCTCAGCCTATGTATCAGCTTTCTGTACTCCCTCAGCCTATGTATCAGCTTTCTGTACTCCCTCAGCCTATGTATCAGCTTTCTGTACTCCCTCAGCCTATGTATCAGCTTTCTGTACTCCCTCAGCCTATGTATCAGCTTTCTGTACTCCCTCAGCCTATGTATCAGCTTTCTGTACTCCCTCAGCCTATGTATCAGCTTTCTGTACTCCCTCAGCCTATGTATCAGCTTTCTGTACTCCCTCAGCCTATGCATCAGATTTCTGTACTCCCTCAGCCTATGTACAGCTTCTGTATCCTCACTCACAGCTTTCTGTACTCCCTCAGCCTATGATCAGCTTCTGTACTCCTCAGCCTAACAGCTTTCTGTACTCCCTCAGCCTATGTATCAGCTTTCTGTACTCCCTCAGCCTACAATCAGCTTTCTGTACTCCCTCAGCCTATGTATCAGCTTTCTGTACTCCCTCAGCCTACACATCAGCTTTCTGTACTCCCTCAGCCTATGTATCAGCTTTCTGTACTCCCTCAGCCTAGCTATCAGCTTTCTGTACTCCCTCAGCCTATGTATCAGCTTTCTGTACTCCCTCAGCCTATGTATCAGCTTTCTGTACTCCCTCAGCCTATGTATCAGCTTTCTGTACTCCCTCAGCCTATGTATCAGCTTTCTGTACTCCCTCAGCCTATGCATCAACTTAATTAGATCTACTACTGTACTACTAAATCAATAACGACTTGTTTACGTTAAACCAATCGTAGATCTAAACTACACGATCTTCTAGATCTAAACATGAAATCATTATCATAGATCTACGTTATCATATTATCTGAGAGAGATTGCTCGGCAGTTAGTCGCGCACATCCTCCCACTCTCATGATCGATGCTGGACCATGACGAACCAAAGATGTGATCGTGACTTTGATTTCCCTTCTCTTCGGAGAGTGAATAAATATCCCACCGCTGCCACCATTTTGTGATGAGAAGGGGAGTCAAGAACAATTAGATCCCATAAAGCATACAATAAGAAAATTCAAACAAGTAACAATAGATTGCTCACTACTCAGTCCCACACCACAGTAACTATAAGACTGAATTGAGCAGTCTGTTAGTGTTACCAATCTTCTTTGGTCACATCAAGTACATGACTCTTTCAACCACAGAGATATGTTCACTTCTTGATACAATTCCAACAGTTAAAAGCACTTCTTGGTAGCAGCCTGCAGAGAATGCTCTCATCAGAGACAGCACGTAGCAGATCCAAATCCACAGTGTCCTGTGTGATTCTCTTACCACCGTCAGTATCTCCAACAGAAACGAGCACAGCCTTGTCCACTGAAATCTGGCATGATATTACTCCATTCAGCCCACACTTCAATCAGCCACAGTAGCCACTGTTCTTGTTGGGCGGCAGTAAAGTGCCGCCATCGGATACCCTGCGAATCCGAGAAGTCTGCCGATCACCCACAACCTCTGGTTCTGACAAACAAACTTCCCAGTCTTAGAAACCTGCTGGATCACTCATGACCTCTGGCTCCGATGCACAAACTTCCCAGTCTTAGTGAAGTCTGCCGGATTACCACACAATTCTGGCTCCGACGCACAAACTTCCCAGTCTTAGTGAAGTCAGCCGGACCACCACGCAACCTCTGGTGCCGTTGCACCATCCTTTCAGTCCTCTCCCAGAGAGAACCACCACCTCCCCCGTGCTTGTTATCTTCGTCTAATATATCGTTATCTTCCCCAAAATTATGTTCTCGTTGCTATAGTACATGTAGTTTTACATAACTAGGCCTACTTCATCGTATGCAATACGCAAACCCAACTATGTCCTCGTTACCATAGCACATACTCATCACTTTCTCACGTATTTTCAGACAACTGCGTCATTGTATGCAACACGTAATAATTGCGTTTTGGTACATACAATGACGCACTTCTTTGACTTTTAATGTATTTCCATTACATAGAGACAGGCAGACACAGGAAGACAGAGATAGACAGACAGAGACAGAGAGGAAAGAGAGGGATATATATATATTATAGAGAGACAGAGAGAGAGAGATAAAGAGACAGACAGACAGACAGACAGAGGGAAGGAGAGAGAGAGAAAGAGATAGTAAAGAGAAAGAGAGAGGAAGGGAGAGAGAGAGACAGGGAGAGAGAGAAAAGAGAGAGGGAAAGAGAGAGAGAGACAGAGAGATGGACAGACAGGCAGACATTGACAGATATATATATATATGTATATATATCAAGAGAGAGAGAGAGAGAGAGAGAGAGAGACAGACAGACAGACAGAGGGAGAGAGTGAGAAAAAGATTGGAGAGAGAAAGAGAGAGACAGACAGAGAGACAGACTGAAACAGAGAGGGACAGAGAAAGACAAAGACAGACACACAGACACAGACACACAGGCAGAGACAGAGGGAAGGGGAGTATGGCGCCACCCATACTTTGACCGTTGATGATGCACTGTCCCAAGGGGGACAATCCTCACAGAATACTTTTGCTCTGATGACAAATCAATAATGTACTGCAAAAACCGATCAGTCCTCGCATCAGTGACTAACAACGACTGTTTGTTCTGGTCACCCCCTGGGACCATGGACAAAAGAAAGATGAAGAATGAAGTTAACGACGTCAATAGGTGCTCCTGTGGAGCACCTTCGTTCAGTAGTAACTGTCATGCGGCACAGGTGACACCAGACCGTCAGCCAGCTACTGCGACCAAAATTAAACCCAAAGTCAAACTTAGAAACACCAAAATAGCAACATGGAACATCAGAACGCTGTTGCAGAAGGGAAAATAGACAACATCAAAATGGAGATGGAAAGGCTTAACAACATATTTAGGACTAGGCGAAGTGAGATGGAAGGGGGCAGGCATGATAACATCAGGAGAATACACAGTGATATACTCTGGTGGTAATTCACATGAAAGAGGAGTAGGCATCATAATGGACAAAGACAAATCAAAAGCAGTTAAGGGATACTGGGCAGTGTCCGACAGAGTTTTGCTGGTCAAATTGGGAGGCAAACCATTTGATATCAACATCATACAGGTGTATGCACCAACATCCGCAAGTACTCAGGAAGACATCGACAACTTCTACGAAGTTTTAGAGATGGCCAAGGTCCAATGTAAATCACAAGAAGTTACAGTCATAATGGGATATTTTAATGCTAAAGTGGGACAGGATAGGGTGGAGGATATAGTTGGACCTCATGGCCTTGGTACACAAAATGAAAGGGGAGGGAAACTTGTAGAATGGGCACAGATGAATGAGTTCATAGTAGGAAACACCTGGTTTGAGCAGCCTAACAGAAGAAAATGGACTTGGATGAGTCCAGGAGATAATACCAAAAATCAGATTGACTACATCCTGATCAACAAAAGATTTAGAAATTCTTTACTGTCAGCAAAAACACTACCAGGCACAGACTGCAACAATGACCACAATCCTGTAGTGGGAAGGTTAAGGCTGAAATTGAGGAAAAGGAAACAGACCAAAAGCAACATCAAACTAAACCTTGGACTCTTAAATACAGATGAAATGATACGTAAAAAAATTAGTGTACAGGGTTCAAAACAAATTCAGTGCTCTGGAAGACGTTGGTGACAGTGAGGAACAATAGACAAAGTTGAGAAATTCGATAAATGAAGCTTGTGAAGAAATCCCTAAGGTAAATAGAAAAGCAAAAAAGAACTGGATGACTAATGAAAATTTGGGCTTGATGGAGGAAAGGAGGAGGGCAAAGAGAAACGAGGAGATATACAAGAAGATAAACAAAGAAATCAGGTATAGGTGCAATGAAGCTAAGGAAGCTTGGCTGAACACAAAATGCAAAGAGATAGAAGACCGACACAAAACGGATCCTCAGGGTATGTACAGACGAATTAAAGAAATTGTCCGCAGGAAAAATACATGCACATCAACTGGTTGCTTAAAATCGAAAGATGGCACGCTTATCATGGAAAAAGACAAAATATTAGACAGATGGGGAGAGTACATTAAAGACCTTTTTGAGGATGACACAAACGAAGAACACATTATAAGAAAGAACTTTTAAGGACCACCCATAATGAAAGATGAAGTTAGAGCAGCACTGAAAAAGATGAAACCAGGAAAAGCCCCAGGACCAGACAACATTACTACAGAGATGATTGAAGCCCTGGAGGAATTTGGCATAGAAAAAATAACAGTCCTCCTAAATGAAATTGACGACACTGGAAAAATCCCTAAAGATATGTCAAAATTAATTTTCATTGCACTTCCAAAGAAGACAGGGGCTATAGAATGCGAACTCCATCGCACAATCAGTTTGATGAGTCATGTAACAAAAATCCTGTTAAGAATAATCATGATGAGGACAAGGAATAGAATCAAAAGAGAAATCGCAGAAGAACAGTGTGGATTTGTGGAAGGGAAAGGGAACTATCTATGCCATATACATCCTAAGAACTATCATAGAGAGGTCAATTGAGATGAATAAGGATTTGTATTTATGCTGTATTGACTATAGCAAGGCTTTCGATCGGGTACGACATGAAGAATTGATCAACCAACTGGAGAGACTCAATGCTGATGGAAAAGATCTACGAATAATCAGGAATATGTACTGGGAACAAACAGCTGCAATGAGAATAGAAAACAATATAAGCTCTTTCCAAAACATCGAAAGAGGAGTCAGACGCTGTGTTTTGTCACAGATCTGATTTCATTATAACGTCGAAAACATCATGAGAAACTAGGTGAAGACCTGGATTAAAGGTTGGAGGACAATGACAAACACATTCGATACGCAGATGCACCTGCTAATTGCAGAAAATGAAGGGACTACAAAACCTTGTGAATATACTAATAATAGAAAGCAAAGGTAAGGGGCTGGAACTAAACAGCTAGGAAGACTGAAGTCATGGTGATCATTGAAAACATGAATCCCTATGAAATAACAGCAAATGACACAACCTTGACACAGGTTAATAAGTTAATACATGGGAACGGTCAATTTCATCAGTAGATCACTCTTAAGGAAGATTAGGAAAAGACAAGCAACATTAAGCCCATTTGCGGAAGGGATTTGGAGCACTTTGGTCCAACTGGAAAGCTGGAGGAAAGAGAGCACCAGGTAGACCCATGGGAAAATGCAGGACGGATTGCAGAGTGGCTGGGACGAGGGAGGTGGGGGAGATACTGGGGAACGAGAGATAGAGATGGATGAAGTCCATAATGTCAAGCCATAAAGCGGCACCTGATGATGATGATGATGATCCCCCCCCTCCCCTGGGACCATGGATCCATTCTGACAGGACTCGTCTTATCGGTCGCGTTGGAGCTTTTTCATGAAAAAGAAAATATTGTTGACATTCATCGATTGTCCTCTGATGATTAAGTCGGTGCAGTGACATAATCAGCCCACATCTGCTAGACTTTGCTCTGAATCATTCACCAATGCAGTGTGTGGTGTTGTTGTGTGTGTGTTGATGTGGGGTGGTTTGTGTGTATGTGTGTGTTATGTTTAGGTGTAGTGTTTGTGTGATAAGCGTGTTGTGGGTGGTGTGTTTTGTTGTTTTGGTGTGGTAAGTAGGAGTGTTGTTAGTTGTCTATTTCTTTTAGCGTCTGTTCACAATGTGCTTTTGACGAAGGAAGAAAGATGTAGAGCAGAGCGGGGGTGAAGGATGGCGAGATTGGGATGGAAACACGTGGTGCGGATGTTGATTTTTGTTCGACGATTTACGTCATCTGATAGTTTAAGAAGAAAGAGTCACTTTTTTGGTTGGTGTTTCTTGGGGTGGAAAATCAACGAAATCTTAAGGCATTTATCATTATTAGTACACAATTTAATGGACAGAAAGCAATCGAACATTAGAACGATCATGTTTCATCAATTTGCTCAGGTTGTATGTGTGTGTGTGTGTGTTGTGTGTAGTGTGTGTGTGTGTGTGTGTGTGTTGTGTGTGGTGTGTGTGTGTGTGTGTGTTGTGTGTGTGTGTGTGTGTGTGTGAGTGTTCTGTGTAATGTATGTGTGTGTGTTAGTCAGCCGGTGATTTAGCGGACCCACACAATACATACTTTGTGTGCATCATACACCAACTTCCGTGTGTGTGTGTGTGTGTGTGTTGTGCTGTGTGTGTGTGTGTGTCTGTGTGTGTTGTCTGTGTGTGTTCTGTGTGTGTCTCTGTGTGTGTGTTGTCTCTGTGTGTCCATGTGTCTATGTGTTGTGTGTGTCTTCTGTGTGTCTGTGTGTGTTGTGTTCTGTGTGTGTTGTTGTGTGTGTGTGTTGTGTGTGTGTGTGTGTTGTGTTTTTTATGTGTGCGTTGTTGTCAGTGTTGTTGTGTGTGTGTGTGTGGCCATGGGCTGTGTTGGCGTGCGGTTGTGTCATGCTCGCGATGGTTGTGTGTTGCCATCATGTGTGCAGTGTGTGTGTGTGGATGTTCAGGTTTACAAAATTATGTTTCCTTAATTCTAACAGAGTGGCAGAATGGTTCAGATGTTCGAATGCCAATAATTAAACTCGAGGTTCCAGGTTCGTTTACCTTAGAGGCCTTGGCTTTTCTACTCAGTTTGATCCGCTGATGGATATCGTTGATTTGTGTGTGGGTCAGAGACTTATTGATTCAGAGATTGATCAAATTGATCCACTGATGGATATCGTTGATTGTGTGCAGGAGAAAGTGACTTTGTGAGCGACGAAGAGGACCTACGAGAGCACTCCTGTCCAACTATAGCGTCAAAGTGCGGCCAGTGTACAAGACCTTCATCATGTGTCTGTATTGCTCTCCTCTCTGAACCATCTGGTAAATATAATATATAAATAGATTTATGTTAATTACACAAACTCAGTCTAAATATAGATCGGACATTCCCGTTGCTGCACTGCGAGTTACAACTACAACACTCACAGACAGAGAGACAGACAGACAGACAAACAGACAGACACACACACACACACTCGCACGTGCGCGCATATAACACACACGCGCCACACACAACATGCACACACACACACACAACACACACAAAACGCAAACTCACACACACACACACAAACACACACATACACAACAACACACACACACACACACACACACACACACACACACACACACACACACACACACACACACTCACACTCACACACACACACACGTATAGTGAAAAGACGTTAAATCAAGGAACGAAAGAACACACACACTCACACTCACACACACACACACAACACACACACACACCACACACACACACACACACACACACACACACACACACACAACACACACACAACCATACACACACACACACAACCTCTCCTTTTTTTTAAAATTCACTTTTCCTTTGAGGGAGATTGTTTCATACAGACCAGAGAGAAGGTGCGTGTCTGTTAGTCAGTCAGTCTGTTTGTCTTTCTGTTTGTTTGTCTGTGACAAAAACACGTACAAATGCCTATCAATTAACACCAGGAAGAGAGTTCTTGAATGTTATATACTACCGATAATGTTATACACTTGTGAGGCGTGGACAGTCAACAAGCAAAGCCAGAACAAGATTGAGGCAACCGAGATGTGGTTTCTAAGAAAAATATTGAGAGTTCCTCAATTTCACAGTTTCTCAGTTTCTCAAGATGACGTCTCCGCGCTCGGAACGAATTCCATATGCACTAACGTCACAGGTGCCACGTGTATGGTGACTGTGGCACAAGCCTTAAGCCTGCACATAAACAAACCCATGAGCTGGCCAGGTCTTGAGGCCCTACCTAGACTATGTTTTACCTAGTCTATATCTTATACTGGCATTTTATCAGCCTACCACTGGAATTGGCTCCCCGGCGGGGGAATGAACCCTGGTCTCCTGCATGACAGCTTTTGACAATATTTTAAATATGGTTTTAGTCATTGTTTCTGTCACATGACATCTTCCTATTTATCTGTTCCAACAGGACATCGCCAGCCAGTCAATGTCTGCCAACCTTCTTATAGTGGCGGTGAGTGTGTTTTTGAAAATGTATCTTTCTATGTCGTGTGTGTGTGTGTGTGGTGGTGTGTGTG
>JAPXFY010000028.1:26743263-26748263 GCA_030674185.1 Monoplex corrugatus
GGTTAATTCAACCTTTTCGGAAAGCCAAGACGGCTTGTAATCGTAGCGACCCCCAGGTCTAGACCTGGCCCTGCACAACCCTATCCTTCATTTACTGCAAGATTATATACTTTCCCACTCAGACGACCATATGCTTATATTTTCTCTCATGTATTATTTAGTAGAAGGATACTTTACATACCAAACAAATACTCTTAGCTAGTGCATCATAGTTTTAATTTTAGCCCTGGACCTTCTTCAGGATAAAACAGTATTAATATGGCATGACCACTTTTCAAACTGCAGAATTCTTCTCACTTCCGATCTGACATCATATTTACTCACAAACATAATTATTATGATGTCATTTTAGTCATTTTAGTCTTTTTCTCACACTGGAATAAGCAGCAGGGAAGTTTCAGTCTTTTTCTCCTAATTTTGTATTAGTGTTTGTTCGTTTGTGAGCTTACGCTTGACAAAAGCCAGTTGGTCGAAAATTTGCGCCTGTCTTGTCTGGTTGTATTAAATATGCGTTCTGATTCTTTTTACGTGTTTTTTTTTTCTGGTTCCTATTCAGTTCCTTTAATACGCTCTCGTTTATTCTGGATATACAGGAAGAATAAAAGTGAACTTCATAAGGCTTAAAGTTCCCACATAAATTGTGGTAACCGATAGCCAAGTTGTTAAGACATCCGTCACAAAAGTGACTTCGCTTTGAAAAACCTGATCGACTAGGATGCGCGGGTTCGATTCCCAGAGGAGTACACATTTTTATTTTGAAAAAAAAATGGCGACAGCAGAGGGGCATCCAGGAGACATGACCTGGATTCAGCCTGGCCACCTTAAGAGTGTCAGGAGTTAAGGGCCGAAACACTTGCTTGACGGGGGTTTCTCCTCTAAGGACCTTCTGCTGTCTGGCTGTCCCCAGTTTCTCATTACCTTCTTCTGTCTGTCCATTTGACTCAGAGAAGTCGTCTATACTTTATTTACTTATTTGTTTATTTATTTATTTCTGTAGTACTGATTTCTATTTTCTTCGCCTTTTCGTTTCTATCATGGGCGTGAAAAAATAAGTGTTTCTGCGTCCAACACTGGCTTTCAAGTATCGTTGTAAGGTGAATGGATTTCTGGCTTTAACCCTTTGACACTCGCACCCTGTCTACCAGCAGCATCGCTAGCAAAGCAAAAAAAATTAACCCTTTGACTCCCTCATTCTATCCACCAGGTGGTCATGGGGTTCAGTTTTGCAGCTGGTGGATAGGATGCGGGAGTCAAGGGTTATTATAATCGTGCACCTGGGTGTCTGTGAATATCATTTATTGAGGCAGGCATGTGTGACATGATCTTTGTTAGACAAGCAGAAAGGTTTGCTCGTGTGTTTGGTTCAGTGACAAAGAAAGTGATTCGTGTTCACACTCTGCGAGAAAACGTTTGATGCTTTGTGATAAAGATGGAAAAAAAAGTGTGGAGATAATTTGATTGATCTATCGATTAGATAGATACAGTAGATAGACAGACGGACGGACGGATTGATAGCTAGATTGGTAGACAGACAGATAGATAGGCTGGATATATGGACGGACGGATTGACAGACAGACAGACGGACAGACAAACTGGATAGACGGATGGACGAGCAGGTAGATAGATTGGTAGACAGACAGACAGACAGACAAACTGTATAGATGGACGGACAGATTGATAGATTGGTAGGAAGACAGACAGACAGGCTGGATAGAGAGATAGACGGATTGACAGATGGATTGGCAGGAAAACAGACAGTCTGGATATACGGACAGACGGATTGATAGATAGATTGGCAGACAGACAGGTAGACAGGCAGGATAGAAGAACAGATTGATTGAGAAATAGATTGGTAGGAAGACAGGCAGGCAGGCAGGCAGGCAGGCAGGCAGGCTGGATAGACAGAGAGACGGATTGGTAGACAGACTGACAGACAGACTGACAGGCAGGATAGATGGATGGACGGATTGATAGATTGGTAGAAAGACAGGCAGGCTGGATAGACGGACGGATGGATTGATAGATAGACTGGTAGACAGGCAGGCAGACAGGCAGGCAGACAGGCAGGCTGGATAGACGGATGGACAGACTGATAGATAGATTGATAGACTGATTGATTGATAGGCAAACAGAAAGTCAGACAGAAAGAGAGAGAGAGACAGACAGACAGACAGACAGAGAGACAGACAGAGAGAGACAGACAGATCGAAACAGAGAGAAAGAGAGAGAGAGAGAGAGAGAGAGAGAAACAGAGAGATAGAGAGACAGACAGATAGACACAGAGAGACAGAGAGACAGCGAGCGGAATAGATAGACAGATGGATAGATGGATAAATAGATGGACAGACAGCGAAATAGCTATGCAAAGAGAGACAGACACAAAGACAGAAAAGAAGAGGGTAAGGAGGAACAGGGTCAATCCAACAGCTGTCAACAGACGATGTTACAAAGTAAACCCCTATCTTTATCTTCATCAGCTCGTCACATATCATATGACCCCTAATTGTCATGGTCAGTACTGGAACTTGAGAAGACCAACTTTGGACACACACCTCAATTAGGTTCATGAACTCATACCCCTCCCCCCCCCTACCACCCCTTACATACACACACACACACACACACACATAAACATGGTTATTATGACTACTGTAATACGAAGGAGGACATAGATATATTTGAAGTAAGCCCAGAAGAAAACCTAGGCATTCCACTATTTTCTTGAAACATTATCGTTAGCGATAGATAAATAATAAATAAATAAATATATAACTTATAGATAGATAAATAAATAAATAATAAATAAACAAACAAACAAATAAATAAATAATAAATAAATGAATAAATAAATAAATAAATAAATAAATAAATAAATAAATAAATAAATAAATAAAATAAATAAATAAATGAAATAAAAATAAAAAATATAACAGGCATTCCAACATTGTTTTGAAACATTTTTGTTTGGAACAACAACATCAACAACAATAGCAGCAACAACAGCAGCATAAGCAGCAGCATAAGCAGCAGCAACAACAACAACAGCAACAACAAACCCAGACATTCCATCACTGTCTTGAAGCAGTAACATTAGGCCAAGAAGAAAACCCGTCAGGCATTCCTTCGCTGTTTTCAAACATTCACTTTAACCCTTTGGCTCCTACACAATGTCCACCAGCATCTTTCATTATCAAACATGCTAGCAAAGCAAAACACTTAACCGTTTAATTCCCTCACACTATCCAGCAACTTCCTGCAAGAAGCTGGTGGATAAGGTGAGGGAGTCAAAGGATTAAGTTTTTGCAGTTGGTGGATAGGGTGCGGGAGTCAAAGGGTTAATTAAGCCAAGAAGAACCCCAGGTATTTCATTTGTGTCTTGAAACATGAACATTGGTCTAACAAGTAAATCTGGGCATTCCGTCGCAAATGGCAGTTCATTTTATGAACGGAGATCTTGAAACATTATCGAAAATGCCAGATTTTGTCAACCATACTCATAACACAGCGACTGCAGGTTCAACTCACAAGCAGACGACAGTTTTTCGCTGGTTTCTCCTGATAGAACCATGGACTCAAAGATCTGATATCTCGAGTTCAATCCCAGCCCACAACTACATTCCAGACGATATACAGCAACTGCTTCGACTGATATAATATACACCCAGCGTAAAAATGACACTGAGAATGAAGTCCATTTTGTTTTGATGTGTCCTGCTTTTTGTGACATAAGAAAAGATCTGATTCTACAAAAATAATGTGAGTTTCCCACAAGAATAAAGTCAATTCAACGTCTGTCAAAACAAGTGTGACTGTCCGCGTTCAAGCGAACAGGAAACCAGAGAAAAAAAAACACGAAAAAAAGAATGTCTTGTCTGGTTATATTAAATACGCGTTCTGATTCTTTTGTCGTGTTTTTTTCTAGTTCCTATCAATTTCTCTCGACAAAAAAATGAACAAGTAATGAAAAATTTAGCATTGTTTTTGTACAAATCGCTCAAAAAAGGGTAAAAGATATTTCATAGGTATCAATATATTTGTGATTTGTATGGTTTATATCTTAGTTGTCCATTATTGTGTGTAAATGCGGGATTGTTCTGATGAGTACCATCTACCAAATTTTGTCAAACTTCTGTTGAATTTTGTTTTTATTTCACTCCCCTTCATAGAGGGCAATGGGCTAAATGATTAAATCATCTGAAGTCTGAAGACTGAAGTCTAAAGTCTGAAGTCTGAAGTCTAAAGTCTGAAGTCTGAAGTCTGAAGTCTGAAGTCTAAAGTCTGAAGTCTGAAGTCTGAAGTCTAAAGTCTGAAGTCTGAAGTCTAAGTCTAAAGTCTGAAGTCTGAAGTCTGAAGTCTGAAGTCTGAAGACTGAAGTCTGAAGTCTGAAGTCCCAGTCCACAACATTGAAATCTTACCTGCTCGCTGCCAACCTTAAAGTTTCCATCTCTGTGATGCTGCCCCAGCTTTCTGACATCAAAACTTTCTTCTTCTTCTTCTTCTTCTTGTTCTTGTTCTTCTTGTTCTTCTTGTTCTTCTTGTTCTTCTTCTTCTTCTTCTTCTTCTTCTTTTCTTCTTCTTCTTTTCTTCTTCTTCTTCTTCTTCTTCTTCTTCTTCTTCTTCTTCAAATTCTTCTTCTTCTTCAAATTCTTCTTCTTCTTCTAATTCTTCTTCTTCTTCTTCAAATTTTTCTTCTTCTTCTTCTTCTAATTCTTCTTCTTCTTCTTCTTCTTCTCCTCCTCCTCCTCCTTTTTCTTCTTCTTCTTCTTCGTCATTTATCATCATCATCATCATCATCATCATCATCATCATCATCATCATCATAGATAATGATGATATGATGTGATGATGATGATAGATGATGATGATGATAGATGATGATAGATGATGATGGTAAACGACGACGACGACGATGATGATGATGATGATAGATGATGATGACAAATGACGACGATGACGACGACGATGACGACGACGACGACGACGACGACGATGATGATAC
>JAPXFY010000028.1:26761301-26771301 GCA_030674185.1 Monoplex corrugatus
AAAGAAAGAAAGAAAACTAGAAAGAAAGAAAGAAACAAAGAAAAAAAAAGAAAAAAGAAAGAAAGAAAAATAGATAGAAAGAAAGAAACAAAGAAACAAACAATTAACACCACATGACAGCACACACCAACACATCGTTGACACGATGCAAATCAACGAAACTAACAAGAAACATTACGAAAGTGCGGGTCAGACCCAGAGCATCAATGCCTCGCCACTCTCGGGACACTCACCTCCCAAGCTCCCGACGCCAATCGACAGTCATTTCATCAAGCAAAAGGGGGGTCTATCCATGCGCTGCATGACTGATTCGGACCCAGTCATCAGTTACCTTGTTTACAAACCGAATGGCAAGATGGAGGAAGATGACAAACCCCGGGACATAGTCACACAACGGGCATGGTTATGTCGATACGATGCAAATCAACGAACATTTTATTTCTAATTCGATATAGCAAGTTTTGACATCGACTTTGACACACGCACAACACAACACACAACAACAAAGAAAAAAAGAACAAAACACAAAAAAGACACAACACACAAACAAAAACACACAAACGAAACTACGTCTAAAAAAACAAAAAAGAGAGAAAGAAGAAAAAGAAAATAACAGAAAGAAGAAACAACACACAAACACAACAAACAATACACACACACACAGACAAACACATCACGCGATGCATCAACGAAACTAACACAAACATACGACAGTGCGTCAACCCAGAGCACAACACACCCACACACTCTCGACACACACCCCACCCCACACCACACACATTCTCGCAAAAGACATATGCTGAATGACGTTCAAGTCAATAACCGTACAACGAATGAAACACAGCAAACGACAACACCGGACATACACCACAACGGCTGTCAAACAGCAACAACGACATTTATCAACGAATAGTAATTTTACACGACTGACACACACACACACACACACACCACGCACGCACGCACGCACACGCTACAAAACACATATGTAAACACGTACAAGACAATAACGACGCACCACGCACACCACACACACGACACACACACACACACACACACACACACACACTACACACACACACAAACATACACACACATCCACCCACCCCCACACACACACACCACACACACTCGTCTAAAAACACATATGTCAATAGCCGTGAAAGAAATAACGAACGAACAGGTAAGCTAGTGAACAGGGTGAGGGAGTGAAAGGGTTAAGTTGTTTTTTGCAGCTGGGGGAAATAGGGTGCGGGAGTGAAAGGGTTAAAGGGGTCCCGGACTGACTGACGACAGTTCTGTCAGGACAGGGATATTTCGTAAGACCGTACCTTCTTCTTCTTTGGCGTACGCTGCTACACAATCATCTGAGTCCGGCGATGAATAAGCCGTCTTTTCCAGTTCCTGTCTGCAGCCATGGAGTTTGGTTGTCAGCGGAGTGTCTGTCGGCCACACGTCCTGTCTTGCCACCTGGTGAGGGACATCTTTGGAGTATATGCTCCGTGGTTTGGTCTTCTTGACCGCAGGGACAGGTTGGGGAGGGCGCCAGCTTCAGTTTGCGGTACATGTGGCTGTTCAGCCTATTGTGACCAGTGCGCAACCTCACCAGGGCAACTTGCTGCTCTCTAGACAACAGGTGGTAGTCATCCCTGTGTCGTCTCGGCATGGAAAGCGCCCTGACGATGCCCCAGACCGTACCTTAAGGGGGCAGACCTACCCAGATTTGGGTACCAAGATTGTGATGTTCAGTGTTTCAGTTCTAATAACCAATCACCATGATATTTGGCAAGATGATACCTCAGACAGTATTCTTTGGATTGAATATTTTGTTGGGGTCTGTGAGTTATGAAAAGTTGACAACAATTAATTACTTAATTAATTGCGATTTTTCACGAGATTGTATACATCAGACATAATATGTTCAAAAGTTTTCATCCGCTTTCCTTGATATTCGGCACATATATAGCAGGGACAGGTACCTATAGCCGGTAGTAAAATCTTGCAGTTCTGCTTGAAAGAAACATTTTTATCAAAAGTTGTATTATATTTTTTTTTATTAAAATTATTCTAAAAATTTGTGTGATGATTGTACAGAAAATAATGATAGTAGAGCTAAGATTTTACTACATGCCATACATACTATACAGATGTGTTTGCTCACTAAATATCAAATTCCTAACATGAATATATGTGTAGTTATAAATGTCACGTATGTACTATATGTTTTCATTTTCGCGAGAAAATGTTTTAATTAATTAATTTTTTGTCAACGTTTCATAAATCACAGACCCCAATAAAGATATTCAATCCAAAGAATACTGTCTGGGTATCTTCGTGCCAAATATCATGGTGATTGGTTAATTAGAACTGAAACACTGAACATCACAATCTTGGTAGCCAACTCTGGGTAGGTCTGCCCCTTAAAAAAAAGAAAAAGAAATACCTGTTGTTTTATGATGGAGCTATTAGGCGGACAATGGCCACATAATGCCTTAGCTCTCTGCGGTCACAAAGCAGGTCTACTGACCATGGAGCATGGGCTATTATAACCTTCACTCCTACACCCTATCCACCAACTGCAAAAACTTAACCCTTTGTTCCTACCTGTCCCACACAAACTTAACCCTGATTCCAACTATCCATACAAAAAACTTCACCATTTGATTCCTGCAATCTATCTACCAACTGCAAAAACACTTAACCCTTTGACTCCCGCACCCTATCCCCGCTGCAAAAACTTAACCCTGTGACTGCCGCATCCTATCCACCAACTGCAGAAAAACTTTAACCCTTTGATTCCCGCATCCTATTCATTGACTGTAGAAAAAAAAACTTCACCCTTTGACTCGCATCTATCACCTATGCAAAAAAATACCTTTGATTCCTGCACCCAACACCAACTGCATAAATCTTAACCTTTGACTCCCATATCATATCCACCAACTGCAAAAAAAATTACCCTTTGATTCCCGCATCCCATCCACCAACTGCAAAAAAATTAACCCTTTGACTTCCTGCACCCTATCCACCAACTGTAAAAACTTAACCCTTTGACTTGCACCCTATCCACCAACTGCAAAAAACTTAACCCTTTGATTCCCTCACCCTATCCATCAACTGCATAAAACTTAATCCTTTGACTCCCTCACCCTGTCCACCAACTGCAAGGAAAGCTGAGGGAAAGAGAGCACCATGTGACCCCCGGGGAAAAATAGTGGACAGACTTGCAGAGTGGCTGAGGACAGAGAGGGTGAAGATGTGCTTGCAGCAACAAGGGATAGATGCATATGGAGGGTCATAATCGCCAACACCATGCAGCAGGGCACTTGATGATGATGATGATGATGAAGGTTCTTCAGGTTCTCGATAAACCTAAAAGGTACAAAAACTGGATTTTTTCTCTTTTTTGTTTTTATCTTAACAGAAAGTGAGACTGTACGAATGGCTTGACTGAGTTATTTTTATTTGCCTTGGTGTTCCTGTATTTTCCTTTTATTTGTCTACTGACCCAAGAATCAATTGACAGAAGTTACGTTGAGTCAACGGTCACTGCTGCTAAGTAGCCTGTGTTGAGTCAGGTGTTAAGAGCCGCTGTTTATTGCGAAATACGGCTTGTCGCAGGTATCGGTGGAATTTGTAATACGAACAAGTCTCTCTGTCTGTCTGTCTGTCTGTCTGTCTGTCTGTCTCTCTCTCTCTCTCTTTCTCTCCGTTCCTCGCTCTCTCTCTCTCTGTGTCTATGTCTCTGTGTGTGTCTCTCTCACTCTCTCTCTCTCTCTCTGTCTGTCTCACCATCTCTCTCTCTCTCTGTCTCTCTCTCTCTGTCTATCTGTCTGTTTGTCTCTGTCTCTCTGTCTCTGTCTGTTCGTTCGTTCTTTAATTTAACGTCTTTTCACTATAAGTGATATTAGACGGGGGAGGGGGGGAGGGGAAATTTTTTTTTTTTTTTTTTTTAAAAAGTGAACAAAATAAAATGTAGAACGATAGTTGGACGGGTTGGATTTGGGCAGAGGGAAGACAGAGGAAAAAGACATTAGCAGGTGGGGGAACAGTAAAATGGAACGAGAACTTAACACTAACAATTAACTTCAATAACGTGAAGGGAAATTGTAACACTAAAATACAAACCGAATAAAGTTAAAGTAATGCATTAACAGGACTGTGAACTAATGATTCTGAAATTCTAACTAACAACGTTTGATCTGATGTAATTTTCTGGAAATGATTTTCAGAATACTTTTCTTGAGTAAACATTTTCGGTAAAAAAGAACGTAGCATTTTGCAGTAGAATAAACAGTGAAACAGTGTGAACTGTTCGCCGCAAATACACTTGACATTTTTACAATATTTTGTTCTCAATGCGTTTAGCTGAATACGAAAACAAACAGCAACAATCGATCTCAAATGATACATAGAAGAATACTGCAATTTTTTACATACATTTTGAACGGTAAGTTTTATCATTTGTTGTGACACAAACTGTTCATCTGAATGTTCAAGAAATCGAGTCCATGAGGCTGATTCGAGCAAGTTGCAAGCTTCTTTTACGGAGGTATGAACATGTAATTCTATAGCAGTATCAGCATTCTGGGCGCCTTGCTTAGCTGCTCTGTCAACTACTTCGTTGCCGTGAAGACCAACATGAGAAGGCACCCAGCATAAACTGATATCTGTACCTTTGACCCTTAAACGATGTATAAGATGATTTGCCTCAGTAATTAAATCAGGTCTTGTGTCGGCATTAAAAGACCGTAAGGCATATAATACAGATTTTGAGTCAACAAAGAGAACTACTTTGAAAGACATGGGTTTAAGATTTACTAGATAATGCAATGCTTGATTAATAGCGACTAATTCCGCTGTAAAGATCGATAAGTTTGCCCCAACGAAAAATGACTTTTTTATCTTAAATTTTGGAACATAAAATGCTGCTCCAGCACATTTATTTTCTAAGACTGATCCATCGGTAAAAATGTGAAGGTGGGTACGGTATTTTTCATCGATGTGTTCTCTTGCTGTGGATATCGAAATGTTGACGTTTTCAGATTTCTTAGCGTCTGTATAATCAATATCAAAAGAGGCTTTTTGCATTTCACATGTAGGGATAGGCGTTGTTGATGGTGTCTCAGCTATTTCATCCATATTTATGTTAGACTGTTTGACCAAGTCAGATATGTAAGTTGAAACAGTCATTTGTGATGAAATGCTTTTTGCTCGCTTTGGAAAGTCAACATCAGACCTGATTTTAATTTCCTTACTCACAAAATTGTCCGTTTGTGAAGTAGTTCTAACTGCAAATTTTGCTGTCGCTAGCTCACGATAGTTGTTCAGAGGCAGAATTCCAGCAACTTTGTACGTTTCCAGATTAGAGGCATGAGTAGGGACACCTAGAGCAATTTTAATACTTTTGCAGTCTAAGCTTTGTATCTTCTTTAATAAATATTTTGGTGCACTGAAAAACACTTCTTGCGCATAGGATAATTTAGATCGTACAAGTGCTGTTGACAGATGAATTAGTATGTTCGTATCCATTCCCCAAGGTAATCGGCTTATTATCTTTAGAAAATTTAGGGCTTTTCTTGCTTTTGTTGAAATATAATCAAAATGGACATTCCAGTTTAATTTCGATGTCATAAAGACTCCCAGAAATTTTACAACCTGTTTGTAATGTAACACTTCACCAAGCAATCTGAAAGTAGGCAAGTTACTTAAAGTACCACCAGAATTAAATAGCATCATGTTAGTTTTTTCCGCTGACAACGACAGACCATTTTCTAACATATAGTTTCCAAGATTATCAAGATCAGATTGATACAATTTCCTAATGTAATTCTGTGCTCTCTGTGGAGTTGTCTTTTTTAAAGTAATATTCATCCAAATACATATATCATCAGCATACTGTGCCAAAACAACACGATTTGAGAGTGCTTTAGGAAGATCCTGTATAAGGATATTAAATAAAAGCGGTGCTATCACTGAACCTTGTGGAATTCCTATATCAAGATGTCGTGAAGTAGAATAACTAGTTCCCACTCTTGCCTGAATAGTTCTATTGGCTAAAAAAGACTTAATGTAATCATACATATTGCCAGATAAACCAATAGATTTCAGCTTGTACAATAAATGCGTATGCCAAACTTGATCGTAAGCTTTTTTCACATCAAAAAATGTAGCTAAAAGACTTTTTCTGCGGGCAAACTTCTTTCTTGATGTGAGTGGTAAGTTTAACCAGGTGCTCAACTGTAGATCTCCCTTTTCTAAAACCAGCCTGATTTACTGGAATAACGTTATTTTTATCACAGTAATGTACAAGTCTGTTTAATACCAATTTTTCCAATAGTTTGCTCGTATGGGACGTTAAAGCAATAGGTCTGTAACTGTTTTTATTGTTTTTAGGCTTTCCTGCTTTTAATACTGGTATAACAACAGACGTTTGCCATAATTGTGGTATAGTTCCACCAGCCCAGCATTTCTGAAAAATTTTGTGTAAAAAAATAATATAGTTTTCTGGAAGATGTTTAATCATTTCAGTTGAAACTGCATCAACACCTACCGAACTCCTTTTGTTGCGCAGAGACAAGATAGTGTTTTTTAACTCTTCTAAGGTGATTGGAGAATTAAACCAGAGATCATTTTGAGGTATTGGATCAGTGTAGATAGGGTTGTTAGCTGCCATTTCCCTGTAGTGTTTGCAGGTAGGAGTCAAACCATCTACTTTACTATTTTGGGCAAAAAGTTCCACAAAAGTTTCAGCTTTGTCCATGTCGGAAAGAAATTTGTGACTTGTATCAATCATTATTGGACACCTAGGTAAGTTGGCTCCATTTTTCATTTGATTCATTTTTGTCCATACTTTATGGAAATCCTTGAAATCTGAAATTTCTTTTGTGCAGTATGATGCCCAGTAATTTTTCTTTGCTTCAGCGATGATTTTATTACACTGGGTGTTAGCTTTTTTCATTTCCATATGATCTTCAGGTTTCCTGCTTTTGATGTAGATTTTGTATTTCTCTTTTTTATACTGAACTGCTTGCTCACATACCTCCGTCCACCAAACATTACCCAAACGGTTATTAGACTTAAAAGTTTTGAGTTTCGGGATGGAAAGGTCTGCAGCAGCTAGAACTGACTCCTGGAATTTAGAAAACATAACGTCTACATTTTCACTTTCATAATGTGTGAAATCTCGATTAGAAAGAACAGTCTGAAACAAGGACCAATCAGCGCGTGTATAATTATATTTTGGTATAATATCAGGAATGCTGTCTTTCATCCTGATGTTTTCGTTAGTTAGTGTTATGAGGATAGGTAAGTGATCACTTCCTAAAGTATCTCTGTGAGTGTCCCAGGTACAGCAGGGTACTAATTCTGGTGAGATTAAAGACAGATCGATGGCTGTTGCCCGATGTTTGGAAATATCAGGAATTCTAGTGACACTCCCATCATTCAAAAGGTAAAGCGAACTGTCAACTATATTTTCTACTAAACGATTGCTTGTCACAGTACAGCAATCTTTTTCCCAAAACGGGGAGTGGGAATTAAAGTCTCCACCTATTAGCCATTTACCGTGCAGCAGATCCGGAATCGTGCGCAACCATTCTGTGTTGTGGTCATTTGGACCTGTTGGCAGGTAGACTGACAAAACGTTCAGGATAAAAGAATTACTGAATTGTACTGTAGCGGCACAAGCGTGTAAGTCTTCAGTTGACGTTAAAACTGGGGAAGTAAATATGTGATATTGTAACTCTTTAAGTATGTATATCGCAGTGGCTACTTTCTTCCCGGGATTCCCATAGGCATACACTGGTGGATAATAGTAATTTTGGAAATTGGGAAGTTTGGTTGGTATAACATTAAGCGACTGCAGAATCAAGACTTCACACTGATTTGAGGCAAGGAAATGTTCCAGGTATGCTGAATTGGTGGAAATAGACCTACAATTCCACTGTAAAAAATTGATTTTCATAGTCGGCTAATCCCTTATTTTCAATTAACGGTGATTTGTTTGAAAATCACGTATATTATTTTGGTTTTCTGTGTACGAGGAAAATGGGGAGGGGGGGGGGAATGATTACTTTTACTACAAAGTAAAGGTAGAAACAAAAAATGAGTAAAACTATGGAGAAAAGAAGTCCTACTAATCAAGATAAGACTTTTGATCTAGAACAGAAATAAATTATAAATAAATTAAATAATAGTATACACGCCTTCAAATGTACAGAGATTATAGTCTGAGTCCTGACTGACTAATTCCTAGCGTTTATACACTTTCACCAAGAGAACTGTCAGAGATGACGAGGAAAAAGTCCTGTGACATGAAACGTTGGTCACTGTAGATCTACTACTATTCATTCAAAACATGTTGTATGACAGCCACCACGGTTCATAGCTGTCAAAATAGGGGAACGGTCCTCGGGAGAATCTAGAGGCGTGTGGCCGTGAAGGTCGTGATCCTCCTGGTCTTCTAGGCGTCTCCCAAAATAGATCCCGAATGTGTCTTCCCAGGTTCCCCGCTATCACGCTGCTTCCTCTGGCGGTGGGGTGAATATTGTCCTGTAGAAACTGCTGGTTAGTTCGAAGGTTATCATGGGAGACAAATGATAGATTTTTTATGTTAACAAGTTCAGCAGATAAAAAGGCGTTAAACAAATTCCGCCGAACTTCCATACGTGAATGTCGTACAGGGGCGACCTTGCTGATGACTATCTTTGTGTTTGGATATTTTTGTGTTATATGTTTGATGGAAGAAGCTAAATTTTGTGTTGTTGCTTTGAGATCTTTGCTATTCAGTTCGTGGACACCACAGTGTAAAACAATACAGTCTGCAGGATTGTCAAAGTTGGAAAGTGACTTGTCTAAAGATTTTTGTATGTCATGAATGTTATTCACAGTACTTGAGTCTCCTTCAAAACCATAAGATCGTCCCAGTCGTCTCGAGTTGACACCTTTCAACACCGAATCATGGATAGTCAGAACATAGGGAAGGTCGTGGTTTGTTTTACGTTGTTCTGAAATCTTTTTGGTGTGTGACGTTGCGTCCTTGAGCTGTGATGTGACGTCTTTAGCTTTTTTGATGTCATGGTGTTCTTTCCCGTCTTTGGTTTTCTTTTCAAGCTCTGTTTTCGCTCGAGTATTGCTGCTAGTTTTTGTTGTGTTTGATCGTTGTGCCTGTTGGACGTCCTGCCTGCGTGTGTGCTTTTGTTTTAGAACGTCTGCGTACGTGGGAGTTGTTGTGGAATTATCTGTCTGTGTATGACTGTTCCTGGTCGGTTTGATGGTGGCGGTTGCTGTCGACCGGGCCTCGATCTGCGCAAGCACAGTCCTTTCTAAGGTACTGACCTGGTTGCGCAGATCCAGTACGATGTTTTTTAGTTCAACGATCGTACTCACGAGTTCCGCAGAGCTTGGTATAGATGTGATGGAAGTTGTCCCGCTCTGCGTGCCCGTGGTAACCGCGGTCGAAGCGCCATTTGAAGGGACAGTCTCTGCCTTTTCGATCCTGTCTCGCTTGTCGCTGGTCGACGGCCTCTCGTAATCAGTCTTTTCCGCAGACGCAGCTTCTTGCCTCTGTTCAGCAAGGCGCCCCCGTCTTGTTCTGGTCATTTTAGACTATTTCCTGTTATCTCTGACTGCCGAAATTTTTATCCGTCAGGAGTCTCTGTCTGTCTGTCTGTCTGTGTGTCTGTGTGCCTGCATGCCTGCGTCTCTCTGTCTGTCTGTTTGTCTCTCCCTCTCTGTCTCTGTCTCTCTGTTTGTCTCTGTCTCTCTGTCTCTGTCTGTTTACCTGTCTCTCTCTCTCTCTGTTTCTCTCTCTGTCTGTCTCTCTTTGTCTCTCTCTCTCTCTTTCTCCTTGTCTGTCTGTCTGTCTGTCTCTGTCTGTTTGTCTGCCTCTCTCTGTCTGTCTCTGTCTGTCTGAGTGTCTGTCTCTGTCTCTGTCTCTTGCTCTGTCTCTGTCTCTCTGTCTCTGTCTCTCTGTCTCTCTGTCTCTGTCTCTGTCTCT
>JAPXFY010000028.1:26776301-26783801 GCA_030674185.1 Monoplex corrugatus
AGCCAGCAAAGTCTCGAAATGGAGAAGGGGGTGGGGGGTGGGGGGAAGGGACCTATGAAAACACTAGCCGACACCATCACAATGATGGAAACATTAGGATGGACAGCCAACAGGCCAGTGGACCTATGAAACACTAATCTGACACCATGACAATGATGGAAACATTAGGATGGACAGCCAACAGGCCAATGGACCTATGAAACATTAAGCTGACACCATCACAATGATGGAAACATTAGGATGGACAGCCAACAGGCCAGTGGACCTATGAAACACTAAGCCGACACCATCACAATGATGGAAACATTAGGATGAGCAGCGAACAGGCCAGTGGACCTATGAAAAATTAAGCCGACACCATCACAATGATGGAAACATTAAGATGGACAGCGAACAGGCCAGTGGACCTATGAAACACTAAGCTGACACCATCACAATGATGGAAACATTAGATGGGACAGCCAACAGGCCAGTGGACCTACGAAACATTAAGCTGACACATACCATCACAATGATGGAAACATTAGGATGTGCAGCAACAGGCCAGTGGACCAATGAAACATTAAGCTGACACCATCACAATGATGGAAACATTAAGATGGGAGCCAACAGGCCAGTGGACCTATGAAACATTAAGCTGACACCATCACAATGATGGAAACATTAAGATGGGCAGCGAACAGGCCAGTGGACCTATGAAACATTAAGCTGGCACCATCACAATGATGGAAACATTAAAATGGGCAGCGAACAGGCCAGTTTTTAATGTTGTGGGCTGGGATTGAACTCCACAGGCCTGTACATCGATCTTTTAGAAGCATTCCAAACTTTAAAAATCTACTGTTTTCGTCAGAATGGAAATAGTAGGCCTACTAATATTTAGAATACTTCTAAGAGAGAGAAATGTGTTCCTCACCTGGGCCCCTATTTTTTGTACTTGTCAAGGTCGCTGTGACCTTGGAAAGGCTTCACTTCGAATCGAACGCTTATGTATGTGTTCCACCCTAATCTGCCAGCAATTGTTATCTGGCAGACTCCCTGTCATCACATCATCAGGTGCCTTGCTGCATGGCGTTGGCGATTATGGACTTCCATCTGTCTCTATCACTTGTTGCCTCAAGCATCTCTTCCACCCTCCCTGTCCCCAGCCACTCTGCAAGTCCGTCTAGTATCTTCTCCCTGGGTCTACCCGGCGCTCTCTTTCCCTCCAACTTTCCCGTTGTGACCAGGTGCTCTAATTCCCCTTTCCTCATAAAATGACCTATAAATGTTGCCTGTCTTTTCCTAATCTTCCTTATGAATGATCTACTTGTGTCTGCCTCCATCAAGACTGTCTCGTTTGTTTTCTTTGCTGTCCATGGAACTCTCAGCAGTCTTCTGAAAAACCACATCTCGGCTACCTCAATCTTGTTCTGGTTTTGCTTGTTGACTGTCCACGCCTCGCAACCGTACAACAGTATTGGTCCTATATAACATTCAAGAACTCTCTTCCTGATGTTAATTGATAGGCATTTGTTGGTAAGAATACTTTTCATCTTCTTGAATGCTGTTTTGGCTTGGCCGATTCTGCTGGCTATTTCTGATGTGCATCTGCTGTCTGGTGAAATGATCGTTCCCAGATATTTAAACTTATCAACCTGTCTCAACGTTGTGCCGTTTGCTGTTATTTTGCATGAGGGGATTGTATGTTTTTTTACTCCCTGTGACAGCGCAAAACCTCGATGCACCCACACGATCCTGAAATGAGTTATGGTGGTGGTGGTGATAGTGATGGTGATGATGATGATGAAGCTGGTGGATAGGGTGAGGGAATCAAAGGGTTCAGTTTTTGCTTTGCTGGCATGGTTGCCAATATGCAGGATGCTGGTGGACAGGGTGCGGGCGTCAAAGGGTTAAACACTAATGATGACGATAACAATGATAATGTACGTGTGCGCACAGAGTCAACAACGTGGGTGTGTTGGGAGGCAAAGACAGGGACGGAATTCCGGTACGCATCACCAGCGCAGGCGTTGTGGAGTGGTCTCCCCCGGCCGAGGTCACCGTCAGCTGTGAGATGATTATTTCCAAATATCCTTTCGATACCCAGTCTTGCGCCATCATTATGTACGCCTGGACCTACCCGCTCACCGAAATAGAGGTCATCGTACCAGGGTGAGTGAGTGAACTTTTTGAACGTTTGTTTGTTTGTTTGTTTTGTTTTCGTTTGTGTTGTTGGTTGGTTGGTGGGTGGGTTGGTTGGTGAGTTGGTTGTTTGCTTGCTAGCTTGCTTGCTTGCTCGGTTATTTGGTTGATTACTTGCTTGCTTGCTTGCTTACTGAATGATACATTGGTTGGTTGGTTGGTTGGTTGGTTGGTTGTTTACTTTGTATTGTTTGTTTGTGTTTGTTTTTGTTTTTGATTGATTGCTTTGTTTTGTTTTGGTTGTGTGGTTGGCTGGTTGGTTGTTAGTTGGTTGGTGGTTGGTTGTTGGTGGTGGTTTGTTGTTGGTTGGCTGGCTGGCTTGGTTGGTTGGTTGTTGGTTGGCTGTTGGTTAGTGTTGGTTGGTTGTTGTTGGTTGGTTGGTGGTTGGTTGGTTGGTTGGTTGGTTGGTTGGTTGGTTGGTTGGTTGGTTGGTTGGTTGGTTGGAGGAGGTCGGGGGAGAGGTCAAATGACAAGCCACAAGCTTCATAGTTGTTCTCGAACGTTTCAGAAATGTGAATTTAACTCTGTATTCGCCTAACGGAGAGTTCGACTTCATCTCGACGAGGACTTACTCCAACAAAGTCGGAGGGCCTGGGGATGAGAATTCTTTCAAGAAAATCTACTACGAGGTCACCTTTCGACGCAAGTGGCAGTTTTATGGACAGAATTTGGTGAGTGTTTTGACACGATCGATCGATCGATCTGTTAGTTAGTCAATCAATTAATTAGTTAAGGAATTGAAGACGGAGGTAAGGATATCAGGGCCCTGACCAGTCGATCGATTAAGCAATCAATTACACGTAATCACACGCACGACACACACACACACACACACACACACACACACACACACACACACACACACACACACACACACACACACACACACACACACACCACGTGTAAACACGCCCTCATCACCATCCTCACTCCTTACACACACCATACCACAAGCAAACAATATAGCCGGACGGAAATACCCAACAGCAATGACGACATCAAGGTTACTACGTTTGCCCAAATTAACCCTTTGACTCTTGCATCCTATCCACCAACTGCAAAAACTTCCTGCACAGGAAGCTGGCGGGTAGGGTGAGGAAGTCAAAGGGTTAAGTTTTTACTTTGCTTGCATGGTTAACAATGCATGGTTTTGTGGAAATGGTGCGGGAGCCACAGGGTTAATCCATCAGTTTGAGTAAATTTACAAGAAATGTACTTAATCAATCATGATTTATGGCTGCGAAGCCTGGACTCTCAGACGAGCCGAGTGCAAAAGAATTGAGGCAGCAGAGATGTGGTTTATCGGAGACTACTACGTGTTAATAATGGGCAGACAGAAGAACTAAAGAAAGTGTCCTAGAAGAACTTGATACCACCTGAAAATTACTAGCAGACATCAACAAGAGAAGACTAAAATACACTGGCCATGTGTCACGTAGCAAGACCACATGGCAACCATTTTTAAAGGAAAAACAGAAACAAAAAAGAAGAAAGGCAAGACCTCCATCTCATACATCGAGAGCATAACCAACGTCAGAGGCCTGAATATTCAAGAAATTATCCACAAAAGTCAAGACAGAGCCAGCTGGATGAGAGTAGCTGTGTCACAGAGTGCGGCGGCCACACTGAATTTTTAGTTGATGTCCGTTGTGTCACGTTGATTTTCAGTTGATGTCCGTTGTGTCACGTTGTATTTTCAGTTGATGTCCGTTGTGTCACGTTGTATTTTCAGTTGATGCCCGTTGTGTCACGTTGTATTTTCAGTTGATGTCCGTTGTGTCACGTTGTATTTTCAGTTGATGTCCGTTGTGTCACGTTGTATTTTCAGTTGATGTCCGTTGTGTCACGTTGTATTTTCAGTTGATGTCCATTGTGTCACGTTGTATTTTCAGTTGATGTCCATTGTGTCACGTTGTATTTTCAGTTGATGTCCGTTGTGTCACGTTGTATTTTCAGTTGATGTCCGTTGTGTCACGTTGTATTTTCAGTTGATGTCCATTGTGTCACGTTGTATTTTCAGTTGATGTCCGTTGTGTCAAGTTGTATTTTCAGTTGATGTCCGTTGTGTCACGTTGTATTTTCAGTTGATGTCCATTGTGTCACGTTGTATTTTCAGTTGATGTCCGTTGTGTCACGTTGTATTTTCAGTTGATGTCCGTTGTGTCAAGTTGTATTTTCAGTTGATGTCCATTGTGTCACGTTGTATTTTCAGTTGATGTCCATTGTGTCACGTTGTATTTTTAGTTGATGTCCGTTGTGTCACGTTGTATTTTCAGTTGATGTCCGTTGTGTCACGTTGTATTTTCAGTTGATGTCCGTTGTATTTCAGTGATGCCGTTGTGTCAATGTATTTCAGTTGATGTCCGTTGTGTCACGTTGTATTTTCAGTTGATGTCCGTTGTGTCACGTTGTATTTTCAGTTGATGTCCATTGTGTCACGTTGTATTTTTCAGTTGATGTCCGTTGTATTTCAGTTGATGTCCATTGTGTCACTTGTATTTTCAGTTGTGTCCGTTGTATTTTTAGTTGATGTCCATTGTGTCACGTTGTATTTTCAGTTGATGCCATTGTGTCACGTTGTATTTTCAGTTGATGTCCATTGTGTCACGTTGTATTTTCAGTTGATGTCCGTTGTGTCACGTTGTATTTTCAGTTGATGTCCGTTGTATTTCAGTTGATGTCCATTGTGTCACGTTGTATTTTCAGTTGATGCCGTTGTGTCACGTTGTATTTCAGTTGATGCCCTTGTGTCACGTTGTATTTCAGATGATGTCCGTTGTGTCACGTGAATTTTCAGTTGATGTCCATTGCTACGTTGTATTTTCAGTTGATGCTACTGTGTCACATTGTATTTTCAGTTGATGATCATGTGTCACATTGTATTTTCAGTTGATGACTACTGTGTCACATTGTATTTTCAGTTGATGCCATTGTGTCACGTTGTATTTTCAGTTGATGACTACTGTGTCACTTGTATTTCAGTTGATGTCCATTGTGTCACGTTGTATTTTAGTTGATGCTATTGTGTCACTTGTATTTTCAGTTGATGACCCATTGTGTCACGTTGTATTTCAGTTGATGTCAGTTGTGTCACATTGTATTTCAGTTGATGACCTTGTCACATTGTATTTCAGTTGATTTAGTATGTGCACATTGTCATTTTCAGTTGATGCCCATTGTGTCATTTCAGTTGATGCCATTGTGTCATTTCAGTTGATGTCCATTGTGTCATTTCAGTTGATGCCCATGTGTCATTTCAGTTGATCCATTGTGTCATTTCAGTTGATGCCCATTGTGTCATTTCAGTTGATGTCCATTGTGTCATTTCAGTTGATGCCCATTGTGTCATTTCAGTTGATGCCCATGTGTCATTTCAGTTGATGCCCATCGTGTCATTTCAGTTGATACCCATTGTATCATTTCAGTTGGTGCCCACTGTATCATTTCAGTTGATACCCATTGTGTCATTTCAGTTGATACCCATTGTGTCATTTCAGTTGATGCCCATTGTGTCATTTCAGTTGATGCCCATTGTGTCATTTCAGTTGATGCCCATTGTGTCATTTCAGTTGGTGCCCACTATGTCATTTCAGTTGATGCCCATTGTGTCATTTCAGTTGATGCCCATTGTGCCATTTCAGTTGATGCCCATTGTGTCATTTCAGTTGATGCCCATTGTGTCATTTCAGTTGATGCCCATCGTGTTGAACTCAATCCTGATGAATATGGTGTTCCTGCTGCCCATAGAGTCAGGAGAGAAGATGGGTTACTGTCTGACTGTCTTGTTGTCTTACACTGTCTTCCTCACCTGGGTCACTGAGAACCTGCCACCTGTCTCCACTGACACCTCAGTTCTGCGTAAGTACGCCCCATTGTGTAACTACGCCCATTGTGTCCACAACTACCTCTAGTCTGCGTAAGTTCGCCACCTGCGTAACTATTCACAATATCTCCACGAACATCTCCATTCTTCATAAGTACGTGTGTATGTGTGTGTATGTGTGTATGCATGCATGCATGAATGTATGTATGTATGTATGTATGTATGTATGTATGTATGTATGTATGTATGTTTGTATGTATGTATGTATGTATGTATGTATGTATGTATGTATGCATGTATGTATGTGGGTATGTATGTGTGTGTATGTATGTATGTATGTATATATGTATGTATGTATCTGTCTAACTAGCTAGATAGCTAGCTATCTGTCTATCTATCAGTGTGTGTATATAAATAAACATATATATATATATTATATATAATATATATCTGTGTGTGTGTGTGTGTGTGTGTGTGTGTGTGTGTGTGAGCGGGCACACGTGTATCTCTATGTGTGTGTGTGTGTGTGTGTGTGTGTGTGTGTGTGTGTGTGTGTGTGTATGTGTATGTGTGTGTGTGTGTGTAAATGTGTGTGTACGTGTTTCAGAGGTTTACCTGGCCGTTGTGCTGTGTCTTGGTTGCCTGGCAACGTTGCTGACCACCTGGGTTTTGAACCTATACCATCGCTCCAACGACAAGCCACTGAGCAATTTCTATGTCGCTTTGGCCAACCGAGTCCTAATACCCCTGCGAGACTGCACGCTATGCCAAAAGAGAGAGAGGGTGTGTGTTCAAATCTTTCTGTCCAGCTCTGTTTCTGTGTGTGTGTGTGCGTGCGCGCGTGCGTGTGTGTGTGTGCGTGTTAATGCTTCAGTCATTCTGGGATGGTGCCAGGTTAGCGTTTTCTTAGACCTCGTTTTCTCTCCAGCCATCTCTCCTCCCCTATGTCAAGGCCATGCCAGCGCGTACGTTTTTGCGCTGGCTCTAGGAGTTTTGCCAGAATTATGAGGCCTCCAGACAGATTTGGGTAGAGCGTATATGGAATTGTCCAGATGCAGCGCATTCCTCTTGTTTATTACTCGCTATACAACAGAACCAACTCTGCAGAACATTCCCTTGTGTGTCCAGTATGCGGCCGCCTGTATGCATCAGACTTTGGCCTGCGATCCCACACGAGGGTAAACAAATGAATGAAGTGCTAGGTTCACTGCTGTTCCAACCCTTCCCTTTAGTTGCTGAGCCGAGCGCGCTAACCTATGCATGACCCGACCATGATGCCTGCCTTCCCTGGGCAGATTGTTTATATATCGCCTGTCAGCAGCCATAGCTGACATATGGTGTTTAACTGGGGGAAATGGGTATGACTTTAAATGCTACATTTTTTTTAAAGCGCTTTGGCCAAACTAGAGTGTATTGTAGATAGCTGGATGGCCAGAACCACGAGCTTGAAAATGACACCAAACACGAATATGTTTGACTGTCAAAGCAGACTG
>JAPXFY010000028.1:26788801-26816301 GCA_030674185.1 Monoplex corrugatus
TAAATGGGGGTGGGATGGGGGGTAATGAAATTTTCTTTCAAGTTATATGTACATGAAGTCTCTACACACTGTAGAAGTTGTGATTGCAGATAAAATGTGAAACAAGATGGTCAAGCTATTCAAGCAATCTTCCATTTTATGTGACATGAAAACTATCGCAGGAAACCCAGATTTTTTCACTTCTCAAGGTCACTGTAAACACGAAGAAACATCAGATAAAATAAAACTTTAATTGAACCTTTAACTCTCACACCATCTCCACCAGCATCCTGCATTGTCAACCATACTAGCAAAGCAAAAACTTAATCCTTTGACTCCCTCACCCTATCCACCAGCTTCCTGCTTTGCTAGCATGATTGACAACGCAGGATGCTGGTGGACAGAGTGCAGGAATCAAAGGGTTAAGTTTTTGCTTTGTTAGCATACTTGACAATACAGGATGCTGGTGGAGAGGGTGCGGGAGTCAAAAGGTTAACCCTTTGACTCCCACAACCTGTCCACTAGCATCCCGCATTGTCAGCGATGCTAGCAAAGCAAAAACTTGAAACCTTTTATTCCCTGACCAAGGTGAGGGAGTCAAAGGGTTAAAGTTTTGACAGTTGATGGATAGGGTGCAGGATTCAAAGGGTTAAAGCAATTGCCCTGGTAGGCTGACAAACTTATTAGCGAGTTAGGTTGATTGGTTTGTTTTGCACGTTGCCGGCAGTCTTTTCTTGAACGCATATGTTAACGCCCTACCAGTATATACCCAGCCTTATCGGTATACTCAGCCTAATCGGTATACTCAGCCCTATCGGTATACTCAGCCGCATTGGTACACCCAGCCCTATCGGGATTTCTTAGCCCTATCGGTACACTCAGCCTTATCAGTATGCACAGCCCTATCGGTATGCTCGGCCCTATCGGTATACCCAGCCTTACCCAGCCTTATCGGTGTTTTGTTGAAAACAACATATACAACAATATGTACAGTATGCACAGCCCTATCGGTATGCTCAGCCCTATCGGTTATATATAGGCGTCCTTCAGTCTCGGAAGACTTTGGAGTTGCGCTCTGGGTGTTTATTCTGGTGCAGCGTCGGGTGTTGCTGGCCAGTCCGATGCGGGAATGACAGTCCCTGTGGCAGAGGGCACAGATGAAGTCTGACGCTGGTCTGTCTGCCTGGGCTGCAGCCTTTCTTCTCGTTCTCTTTTCCTCGTGCCGCTGAGCGAGTGTCTCTTCGAACTTGGAGAGACCTTTCTGCACAGTCTGTCTCCAGGCTGACCGTTCGAGGGCTGTTGCTTCCCAGTTGTCCTTGTCGATATTCAAGGCTTTTAGGTCCCTCTTGCACACGTCTTTGAATCGCAGCTGTGGTCTGCCTGTGGGACGTTTTCCCTGCACCAGTTCTCCGTAGAGGAGGTCTTTGGGGATCCGTCCGTCGTCCATGCGCACGGCATGGCCAAGCCAGCGCATGCGTCTCTGTTTCAGCAGCGTGTACATGCTGGTGCATCCAGCTCTTTCCAGGACAGTGTTGTTTGGGACCTTGTCCTGCCAGGTGATGTTTAGAATGCGTCGGAGGCTACGCATGTGAAAAGCATTGAGCTTTTGCTCTTGTCGGGCACGCAAAGTCCAGGACTCGCTGCCATACAGGAGGGTGCTCACGACGCAGGCTCTGTAGATCTGGATTTTTGTGTGCTCAGTCAGCTTCCTGTTGTTCCATGCTTTCTTTGTCAGTCTGGCCATGGTGGTAGCTGCCTTGCCGATGCGCCTGTTGAGCTCTGTGTCAAGTGAGAGGTGTATATATATATATATATATATATATATATATATATATATATATATATATATATACAACAATATGTACAGTATGCACAGCCCTATCGGTATGCTCAGCCCTATCGGTATACACAGCCTTATCGGTATATCCAGCCCTATTGGTATACCCAGCCCTATTGATGTTTCGTTGAAAACAACATATACAACAATATGTACAAAAGCTTATGTTTAACATTACAACATATTGCTTTGGAAGACTATAGATATGTGTACACAATGAAAAATAATAGGTCACGATTAAGCTAGAAATGCATTTATTTAAAAATCCTTTGTACAATTTGGCCTCCCTATCCTGGCCTAGTTTTGGTTTCGTCTGTTTTTACAGCGAACGGTGATACATTTTTTTTTTTTTTTTTTTTTTTTTGCAACCCCAACAAATTATTCAACGCCATTTCATCATTTCGGTAGACAGTCCTATTTCGATGTAATGTGCACTAAAGGAAATATCTTTTTGAATTTATTTTCTATGAACAAGTTTGTGTTGTTTCTAACAACGGAAGGAATGTACTTAAAAGATAAAGTGGTATGTATTGATTTTTGCATGGTGTGTTGGCTGACCACCTGCGTCAGTGATAAGATACATGATACAGATCCAGTTGCCAGTTTTAAGTGCTCCTGGGGAGGAGTTGTTAGTCGGGATGTGTGGGATGGAAAACACCTGCTTCCATACCGATGTGGTTGAGTATACTAATAGGGCTGAGTTTACCTGTTACCTTCAGCATCCAGTTGATCAACTGTGTTTCTTCTTCCATAGAAGTGGGTTTTCGGCTTCTGGAACTTTTCCTTTCCGTTTCTTTCTTTGTTTCTCTCAAAGTTTTTTGATCAGCACATTGCTTGGAAATGATTGGCACCTCCGCATCTTGAGCAAGTTTTCCCCCTGGCAGGGCAGTTTGGGTCTCTGCCGTAGTGATTTCCACCACATCGGTAACACTGAGTGAGTCTGAGAGCTTTCGTGCTTGGCACTTCTAACTTTGGACACACTTTCTCCCTCTTCGGTCTTCATTTCCTGGGCTTGATCTTGATCTTGATCTTGATGTGTAGACGTCGGCAGAATCCAATTCTGGATATACGCGCCAACGGGGGAAAAACTGGGGGAGAGCACACAGGATTCCTAACTTTTAAAAAAAGAGTTTTTTTTGTTTTTTTGTTTTTTTTTTGGGGGGGGGGGGGGGACTGACCGTCGGCAGGCTTCACTTCAGCTGAAAGTTGGTATAATCAGCTGGCCTAGCCGATCCCCAGCACCATCTAGTATGGTCCTGGGGCCCCCTCCTCGTTCAGCAGGCTGGTTTTGGGCTGCATCTGAGGCCAGACACAGCCATCCTGAACTGGTGTGCCGACGATAAGGTGATGATATCGTCTGGCAGACCATTCCACTCTGTTGTCGTTCGAGGGAAGAAAGAATTCCTAAAGGTGGTGGTGTTTGAGCGTTCAACCACGAAGCACCTGTTGTTGTTTCTGGCCATGGTTGATACTATATTAGTTGTTTCGTGGTCCTTCTTTAAGCGTGGTATGATTTTGATCTTGCACAGCTTCGAATGTGGCTGCAATTTTGAGGGCATTGGTCAGATCTAAGTCGTCTCCCCTTTCTAAGAATTTCCGTCACGTCTATTTGACTTGCACTTTTCCACAACTTGATCGCGGATTTGGTTTTTTAGATCATTGTTGACGTAAGCGTGTGACGTACTGTACTACTGTTTCTTCCGGGAGTTGTTCTAATTTTCTGAATTTGTGACGTAAAAATGTTTTGTTCGGTTCTTCTTCTTCTTTCTTGGAACATCCACGATCATCGTTTTGATGGTTCTGATGTGTATAGAAACTGGGGGTTTCCGCTGGCTAGGACGCTGGTATGTAGAACTGGCTTTGGGGGTGGGGTGGTGGCGGTAGAGGATGGGGGAGTGGGGGAGGGGGGCTGGCTGGTCAGATTTGGGACTTGAGGCACTCCACCGAGGCTGAAGAGATAACCTCGGGGGGGGGGGGGGGGGCAGACTGTTCCAGTCCCTGACAGTCCTCGGGAAGAATGAGTATTTCCTGTAGTTCGTTTTACAGGCAGGGAGGAGATACGTCTCCCTGTGTGACAGTCTTGTCGACCGTGCTGGGGTGTTTGGTGTGGGCCTGAATGGGGTGTTGATGCTGACCTCTTCTCGATGGTATTTGAAGAAGGTGGTCAGCCTTGCTATTCTTCTTCTGTCTGCTAGGGTGGACCACTGTAAATGTGTCAGCATGGAATCGACACTTGAAGTGTGACGGTGGCAGTTCACAACCCATCGAGCTGCACGGCGTTGGGCCTTCTCGATGTTTTCGATGTTTTTAGCAGTGTAGGGGTCCCAGACAGGTGAGGTATATTCTAGAGTGTGACGAACCAGGGCTTTGTATGCTGTTTCCTTGATGTTGATGGAACCCACTCTCAGGTTTCGCCTGAGAAAACCTAAGGTCTTGTTTGCCCTGTTCGTCATGTTGGAAATGTGGGTGTCCCAGCTGAGGTCTTGGAAAATGGTGACCCCCAGGTACTTTGTCTCCTCTACTCTTTTGAGGTTTTGGCCGTAGAGATGGTACGTGCCAGTCAGTGTGTTTCTCTTCCTGGAGATATGGAGGGCTTGGCACTTGTCAGGGTGGAAAGACATCCTCCATTTAGTTTCCCAATCCGTCATGTGGTCCAGGTCCTCTTGTAGCTTCCTTTGGTCTTCGGGGGAAGTTATGGTTTTGTGGCAGAGAGTGTCATCTGCAAAGAGCCGTGCTGTTGAGGAGAGTTGTTCAGGGAGGTCGTTTATGTAGAGGAGAAAAAGGGCAGGGCCCAGGACTGACATTGTAATGTTCACTTAGCCCAGTTAAGGCCTTCACTGCTTTGTCATAGTCTTTTACGTCTCCTGTGTTTTGTAAAGTTTTGAAAGTGTCTCTTACTTGCTTTCCTGCGGTGTACAGTAGAAGTGCGCGTCGTTGTTGTTCGTTTTCGTCTGAATCTTCGTCAATAAATTGTCCAACACTGTCTGCATATAATTCGGCGGGCCCCAGTAGCTCAGTTGGTTTGAGCTTCGGATTCACATGCTAATGGTTGTGGGTTCGAATCCCGGGGTGCGTTATATTAAAACTGGCCTTCTCACTGTCCCATCCCATTGTTACTCTGGTATAGGATTAGATAAGTCCCCCCTTCCCCCACTTCCCTGGGATGGTTATCCCCGTCGGCCATTATCACCTGAGGTGGGTGTCGACGTAAAAACTGAACCAAACCAAACCAAGCATATGATTCAAACTCTTCCAGCCATGCTGTGAAGTTGAGCGGGACAGTTTGTGCGTCACCTGTTGTGTTGAATGGCTGTGGTCTTCCCAACAGGTCATTCATGTTTATTCTCGTCGCCTTTGTAGTGTCCTGTGGTTGTCCTGGCTTTATTCTACGTTGATCTGACTCCACTGAGCGCCCCTAAACTCATTCACGCTAACGGCTAAGCAGCAGCCATATAACGGTTCCAGAGTCTTGCTCCATTTATTCCCAGAATGCCACTATTTCAGTAGTAACTTCTTCAGTGTTGAGGGCCCACAATCAAACTTGATTATTCTGGCGCCTATAACTGGGGGGTGGGGGGTTTGCAGCAGATAAATCTGGGGCAGTGGACATGTCTTAAGAGTTCAGTTTTAATCATGATGATGGTGGGGTGGGGGTGGGGGGAATGAGGGTGTTGGGGTGAGGAGGTAGGAGGGGGAAGGGGGGGTGAAGAGGGGTGGGGTGGGTGAAGAGGGCAGCAGGATGGGTGGGGCAGGGGCTCTCAGTGGAAGTGGATGGGAGGGAAGGGGGGTTGGTCTAGTCTGGGATTTTGGAGGCCCTTGACACGAATGTGTCAAATGTTATGGCCTCAACTGTTCCTTGTTGGAGACTGCTCCAGTTCTTGACAGTTCTAGGCAGAAATGAAGCAGCTCTATACTGGGTCCTTGATGTGATCAAGTGGAACTGTCTGTCATGGCTACGTCGCTTACGGTCAGGTAGAGGGACTAGTTTTGCTTTTAGGCTGGGACAGTGAACAAGGCCTTGGTGCACTTTGAACAGCATAGAGAGTCTTGCTACTTGCCGTCGTTTCTCCAATGAGGGCCAGCCCAGTGTGACCAGCATGCTGCTAACACTACAAGTGTTCCTATATCTGTTGAGGACGAAGCGTGAAGCTCGTCTTTGAACCTCTTCTATTTTAGTTATGTTTTTCTCTGTATGGGGGTCCCAGACGGAAGACGCGTACTCCAGAAAGGGGAGAACTAGTGCTTTGTAGGCTCGTTCCTTGATCTCTGAGGAGCTGATTTTCAGATTCCGTCGGAGGAATTTGAGCATTCTGTTTCCTTTGGAACACAGGTTATTTATGTGTTCGTCCCAACTCATGTCTTTGGCCATGGTGACACCAAGGTATTTTGTAGATGTCACGAGGGTATGTCCGTGAAGGGAATAGTCGTAATGAAGTGGAGACCTAGTCCTTGTGACACGAAGGGCTTGGCATTTCGCAGGATGAAACTCCATATCCCAGCTCCTCTCCCAATCAGCTAGGCGTTGGAGATCTTCTTGGAGCTGTTCTTGGTCTTGGCTGTTGGCTATCATCCTGGATACTGCTGTGTCATCGGTGAACATCCGTGCCTTTGCTAAGAGCTTCTCAGGGAGGTCGTTAATATATACTAGGAACAAGCATGGACCTAGTAACAGTCGACATCTTGTTATCGAATTCTAGCCAAACACGACTGCAGGATGATGCTGGTGGACTGGGTGCGGGAGTCAAAGGGTTAAAGCAGGCGGTACAGTCAAACAGGATCCAGCCCCGGATCTTGTCTACTGGGGTGTGAGTTCCTAATCGTTTGACTATTTTGTCTGTCAATGTTGTTTCTAGTTATTTCTAGTGGACAGTCAACAATTAAAGCCAGAGCAAGATTGAGGCAGCCGAGATGTGGTTTCTAAGAAGAATGTTGAGAGTTCCATGGACGGCAAAGAAAACAAACGAGACAGTCTTGATGGAGGCAGACACAAGTAGATCACTCATAAGGAAGATTAGGAAAAGACAGGTTACATTCATAGGCCATTTTATGAGGATGGGGGATTAGAGCACCTGGTCACAACGGGAAAGCTGGAGGGAAAGAGAGCACCAGGTAGACCCAGGGAGAAAATGCTAGACGGACTTACAGAGTGGCTGAAGACAAGGAGGGTGGAGGAGATGCTAGGGGCAACAAGAGATAGAGACAGATGGAAGTCCATGATGATTTCTAGTTGTAGCTAAACGGTCGGTCTGAAGGGCATTTTGTCGGTAGTATGTTCCTGTGTACTTCAATGCATTAAAGATATGTGTTCATTATCCGTTTGGTTGTGGTTGTGTCATTGTGAGTGCGTGCGTCCGTGGATGTGTGTGTCAGTGCGTCTGTGTGTGTGTATGTGAGTATGCGTGTGCGTGTGTGTGTGTGTGTGAGAGAGAGAGAGAGAGTATGCGAGTGCGTGTGTGTGTGCGTGTGTGAACGTATGTGTACATGTGTGTGTGTGTGTGTGTGCGTGTGTTTGTGTGTGTATGTGTGCCTGTAAATGTATAGATATATGTACATAATATACATATGTGAAGTGTAGGTATGTGTACATATATACACATGCGAAGCGTAGACATTCAACACGAAATGTCAGAACAAGACTGAGGCAACTGAAATGTGGTTTCTACAGTAAGAAGAAATGTTCAGTTCCATAGACAGCAAAGAAAACAAACGAGACAATCTTGAAAGAGGCATACACAAGAAGAACATTAATTAAGAAAAGTAGGAAAAGACAAGCAACATTTAAATAGAACTTTTAAGAGGCAACAGAAATCACAGCACCTGGTCACAACAGGAACGTTGGAGGGAAAAAGAGCACCAGGTAGACCCAGGGAGAAAATACTGGACGGACTTGTGCAGTGGCTGAAGACAGGGTGGGAGATGTACTTGCAGCGATAAAGGATGGATTCATATGGAGGGCCAATTATCAGTCCTAACAAAAAAATAGACTTTATCGAACAAACAGGTGAATGGACCAGCAAGGCAGATAATGGTAGGAAGAAATGACAGAAAGCAAAGGAGCAAGAAAGAAACAAAGAGAGTGGCTAAAATGAGAAAATTTCTGGCACAGAATTTCCAGAAGGTGGGAATACTATATATTTATACTGACAGAGCCCCCGGCATCCCCACATGGGATGAATAAATGAATGAATATGCCTGGCAAAGGGAGCACACTCTGTCGCTTATCCCGCGTCAATAAACAGTTGCTTCCCTTTGACTATACCAACCTGTGCTATGAAACTAACAAAAGATGGCACACTTCCAGATTTGTGTTGATTTAAATCGGGAGCAAATGTTCTTTGAGAGAGAGAAAAATAAATTATTTAAGAAAAGTGTTGAAATAGAAGACATTCTGAAAAATGTATACATGAATTTTTGGAACCTATGTGATTCTAAAAACACTGGGACGTGTGAATCATTCTTTACTGTGACTATTGTTCAGAATCCTTACCATTAACCCTTTAACTCCCTCAGCCTATCCACTAGCACAGTGCTTTGCCAGCCATGACAGCAAAGTAAAAATTGAACCCTATGACTCCCTCATCCTATCCACCAGCTTCCTGCAGGAGAGTCATAGGGTTAAATTTTTGCTGGAAGTGGATAGGGTACACGAGTCAAAGGGTTCAGATGGGAGTAAATATTCAACAACAACAACAACAAAAAAAGAGGTGTGGGGGGGGGGGTTAAGAAAAGTTTTGAAATGGATAAAATATATACAGGAATTTTTGGAACCAATGTGATTCTAAAAGAAATGGGATTTGTGACTGATTTTTTACTGTGACTATAGTTTAGAATCCTCACCATTAGGACTGGCAACCTGATCACGAAAAATAAAAATAACCACAAAGGTAAGGGTCTGGAGAAAGGCTACGGTTAAGATATCAGTTCAAATGGTGATTACATAATCATGTGAATCCAATTCCAGACATGTAAGCATACTGTTATTTTTTACTGCTATTTTAGTTTAAAGCCCAGCCAACTGCATAGAGCTACATCAGGACTATAATCATTTCAAAACTAAACAATACTTTAAAAGGAAAAAAGAAAAGAAAAAGAATTAAGAACACATATCAGTGCATTCGCGCACACAATCTAAGGAGCTGCCCCTGGCCTTGGTCACTCCATCCAATTTGTCACACAGGGGATCTAAAAAAATCATACCAGAATACAAATTTAACATAAGGACACCAAAATATATATAAAAACGGGCCTAAATTACCTAAAATTGCTTCCACACATCTTATTTCCCTTGAGCCCAAAATGTATTTAACACATGTACCCGATCATCAATCCTAAGAAAAAGTACCTAAGACTTTTTCGAACACATACAGGTGAATGGACCAGCAAGGCAGAAAATGATAGGAAGAAATGACATAAAGCAAAGGAACAAGGCAGAAACAAAGAGACCTAGAGAGTGAGAGAAAAGAGGAAATTTCTAGCACAGAATTTTCAGGTGGGAATACTATTTATACTGAAAGAGCCCCTAGCATCCTGATGGGGGATCCGTTTAGCTAGTTTTGGAAACATATAAGTTGTTTTAAGTACTGAATGTTTCGATAGAGCCGTGGACTCAAGATCTGATCAGTACCTTGCGTGAAATCCCAGCCTGTAACATTAAACAAGTGGCCTGTTCATTGCCCATCTTAATGTTTCCATCATTCTGGTGGTGTCCTCTGCTACCCCCATCCTCACCATTTCAAGACCTTACCAGCACAAGCTCAGGGAAACTGCCAAGAATTGCTGTCAGATTTGGGTGGAGCACATATGAAACTTATTTTGCCGAGTTGAAAATGTTTGATGAATGAATATTTTGAAAATACATGTCAAATTGCGTTGCTTTTTTTTTCTTCTTTTTTTTTCTAAATTGTTGTAACTCAACAGTGACTGTGTGACATGTTATTTCATAAAGCTTGAGACAATGTCTTGAAGCTGTCAATGAGGTTGGTGGTGATGATGTTGCTTGACTGTAGACTGATGATCTCAAGTGCTTAAATTTTACACAGATGCATGACCGGAACCACAAAAAAAATGAAAAAAAATCAGAACGCCCATTCAATACAACGAGACAAAGCAGGCGCAAATTTTCGGCCACCTGTCCTTTTCAAGCGTAAGATCACAAACAAACAAACACCAAATACAAAAATTAGGAGAAAAAGACTTTTCACACACTGGACAAAGCAGCAGGGAAGTTTCAGTCTTTTTCTCCTAATTTTTGTATCTGTTGTTTGTTTGTTTGTCATTTTACGCATGACAATGACCAGTTGGCCAAAAATTTGTGCCTGCCTTGTCTAGATTGTATTAAATATGCGTTCTGATTCTTTTTTTTTTATCTTTTTTTTCTGGTTCCTGTTTGCTTGAACATGGGCAGTCACACTTGTTTTGGATTTCATAATACAGATGCAACTGTTATCTATTATCATTTGTCTTTCTGATATTGAAGAACATGGTCCAGTTACAATAGCCATAAACTGCAGTTGGCACTGACTGTAGTGTTAAGATCCACATGGATGATGACTGGCTCCAATTCATGTTGAGGAACACTGCTGAAACCCACACAAATATCATAACAGAATTTGTTGCAAAGCAACACTAAAGCTTCACCAAACCTGTCCTTTGCATCAGGGTGAAATATTCACTTTAGTGCAAAGTGATGAATTTACGATTCCTGTCCTTGGATGGATCATACATACTCGTGCTTATGGTTTATTATGTGACTGTACATGTGCATAATGTGTGCATTATGTATTTCATGCATACTATTCTTTACTTTATCTCCTAGGTCAACATGTTATGTGTGCAGACCTGCCAGCGCCTTAACCCTCTTCTTGTGTATAAGCATACAGAATATCAAATCATCATGTGCCATGCACATGGTGCTGGTGATAATGGCCCTCTATACAAATCTATCTTTTGTTGCTGAAAGTATATCTCCTACCCATTCTGTCACCATTCACTCTACAGAACAAATACTTTCTCCCTGGGTCTACCTGGTGCTCTTTTTCCCTCCTGTTCTGACTAGGCGCTCAAATTTCTTTTCCCTCATAAAATGTCCTATAAATGTCAATTGTTTATTCCTAATCTTCTTCATTAATGTTCTTTTTGTGTTTTCTTCTTTCAAAACTATCTCTTTTGTTGTCTTTGCTGTCCATGGAACTCTTAACTCTTTTCAGAAACCACATTCCAGCTGCTCAATCTTGTTCTGACTTTGCTTGCTGACTGTCCATGCTTCACATCCATACACCAGTACTGGTTCTATATTATACTGAAGAACTCTCTTCCTGATGTTTACTGATAGCCATTTGTCAATAAGAATGTTTTTGTTTGTTTGTTTGTTTGTTTTCTTGAATGCTGTTTTAGTTTGGCCAATTCTGTTGGATATTTCTTATGTGGATCTGCGGTCTGGTGAGATGACTGTTCCCAGACATTTAACCCTTAGACTCCCACATCCAGTCCACCAGCACCTTGTACTGTCAACCATGCTACCAAAGTAAAAACTTAACTCTTTGACTACCTCACCCTATCCACCAGCTTTCGGCAGGAAGCTGGTGCATACGGTGGGGGAATCAAAGGGTTAAGTCTTTGCAGTCAGGGAATAGGGTGCGGGAGTCAAAGGGTTAAACTCAACTTATGAAATGTGCATGTTATGGATCCTTTTAGTTATATTAGTTCCCCTCATGGGGATGCCGGGGGCTCTTTCAGTATAAATATGCATCCATCTTTTGGAAATTTTGTGCTAGAAATGTCCTCTTTTCTGTCACTCTTTTTGTTTCTTTCTTCCTCCTTTGCTTTCTGTCCTTTCTCTCTGCACTCCACTAAAAAGTCTGATTATGTGTAATGTGCGGTGAGCCCAGATACATGAGAAGAAAGAGCTACACAAAAGTGACTTATGATGGACACAGTAGTCAATTAACCCTTTGACTCCCGCACCCTGTCCACCAGCATCCTGCATTGTCAACCATGCCAGCAAAGCAAAAACTCAACCCTTTGACTCCCTCATCCCATCCACCAGCTTCCTACAGGAGTCAGAGGGTAAAGTTTTTGCAGTTGGTGGATGGTGTGCGGGAGTCAAAGGGTTAAAGTTCTCCATGTTCCACACACACAAAAAAAGGAAAATGTTGTGTAATGCTCAGCGAGTCCAAAATGTATTTTGGAGAAGTGCTACACAAATAGAATTTACAATATCGCAACTTGAATGCACATGTAATGTGTTCCTGAAAACTTCAGCTTGTTCCTCTGTTTACACCACAAGTTCCCAATGGTCAGATTTTAGGGTGGGCAGGCCTGCCCTCCACATGTGCTTTGAGGTTTTTATTATATTCAAGTATTGTGAGTTAATATTTTAGTGAATGATGAAAGTGCGTGCTCTGAATTGATTTGTTTGTCTCTTTAAGATGTGGCGTCTTATAAATGTCATTATTACTAAGTAGTCACAGTAAATTAACATAATACATAGTCATACTGTAGTGATACACACTAAGTGACTAACATCAGTTACGATCCATTCTTTTTTTCTTTTTTTTTAACTATTAAGTTTAGTTTAGTTTAGTTTACTAATAGGGACATAACACATTAGCCGTTTGGCTATTTCAAGTCCCATCATTTTTCTTTTTCTTTTCTTACACTCGTAGTCAAGGTTTGTCGTACGCCCAGTTTTTTTTTGATGATTCATTCATCATATTCGTATTTAAGTTCAATGTAATGTTTCCAATGGTCAAGCTGGTTTTTAAATGAGTTTGTGTTTTGTGCTCTTTTAATTTCGTTTGGTAATTTATTCCATACATGTGCAATTCTATTTGTAAAATAAAACTTTCTAATGTTAGTCTTGCAATATTCTATACATATTTTATCAGTATTATTTCTTGTTTTGTCATAATTTGTCAGTTTTAAAAATTCTGTTCTATCTATGTCATCTATATTGTTAAAAATCTTGAAACTTTGGATCAGATCTCCCCTCATTCTTCTTGCTTTTAAACTGGGTAAATTGAGTACGGTAATTCTAATCTTTCTCTATATGAATAATTTTGAAAACCATGAATTAATTTAGTAGCTCTTCTTTGTATCTTCTCTATCAATGCTGACTGTCTTTTAAGACGTGGAAACCAAATAATGTTACCATACTCCAAATGAGGCCTCACTAAGCCTTTGTACAAATATAAAAATGTCTCCTGTTTATGTATGAGAATGTTCTTTTTATGATTCCAAGCAACTTGTTTGATTTATTAACAACATTTTGAATGTGATTATCAAATTTGAGACTTTTATCAAATATTACTCCTAAATCTTTTTCTTCTAAACATTCTATTATTTCACAGGTAATACCATCATTTATCATAGAATATTTGTTACATGGGTTACTTTTTCCTAAATACAAGACTTTACATTTTGAAGCATTAAAGAAATGATTCCAAGTTTCTGACCAATGGACCAATGTATCTAAATCCTTCTGCAATATACTATGATTAGAAGATGTATTGTATATTTTAGTGTCATCTGCAAAGATCTTACAAAAACTATTAATTTTCTGAGGTAAATCATTTATGAAAATAGTAAAAAGACAGGACCAAATATACTCCCTTGAGGTATACCACTCAGTACATCTGTATAGTTAGAGTAATCATTTCCAACTCGAACTGTTTTCTGTCTTTTAAAAAGTCTCTAATCCAAGCTAGTAACTTACCCGTAATTCCATAATACTGCAGTTTGCTAAGCAATCTTTCATGCGGAACAGAATCAAACGCTTCTCTAAAATCCAAGTAAACAATATCTATATTCTCTCCTTTATCCAATAGATTAGTAAAATAATTCATTACTTGTAATAACTGCGTAATGCACGATCTACGTTGTCGGAAACCATGCTGACATTCTGTGTAAAGTTTACTTAAAGTCGTGTGATCAACTATAACATCCCTTATTATAGATTCCAATACTTTGCATGGTACTGAAGTTAGGCTAACACTAGTAACAGGTCTATAATTACCATATTTACTATAATATTTACCATAATATACTATAATTAAGTATTATTACCTAATATTACTTATAATTTGCAACACAGAGCTGAGATAAAAATGAACTGGAACAGTAGTAGTAGTTTCGTGCGTATCTTGGATTCATTGTTAGAACATTCCAAGTGCTCTGGCTCTGCTGGATTGTTACAGCAACCCTCCCTCTATCCCAGGAAGACGCCATTTTGATTCATCGTCCTGACAACATTGTGAGTGCGCATAAACGAAAATTGAAACAAATAATAATAACATTGGCATTCCTGCCTTGATTTGTTTATGCGACGTTACAAAAATGTCTCTTATAAATTGTAGTGTACGAATAAACAATGATGGTAAAATGTGCATTATTTTCTGACTCATTCACTGCGGAAAGACGGAAATTTTGTACGTCGGTTGGTTTTCATTGATCTGACGACGTGACATCGCTGAACATAGCATTGCAAAGATGGATTTTAACTCTATGAACTCCAAATTTAAAAAGTTTGCTGGTGAAGCATCGACAGTATTTAACAGGGCCGTTCAAGTAAGTGTCTTTTATCCAGCAGTTACGTCTTTTCAATTGTGAGTTCATTTCCTGCTCGTGAAAGTGGTTGTGTTGAATGAAGGAATCCCCCCACGCCCACTTGACGATCTCTCCCTCCCTCCCCAATTCCTCATTCCATGCTCACAACTGTTTCGTGTCAGTTTATTCCCACGTATGGGCGCTTTTTTTGGGGGGGGGGGGGAGTATTGACCAGCTCTAAGTTATTTTATTAAGTCACGTCCTTCCCACGTTCTACGAGTTGGAATAAGTTGGCCTTATGTAATGTTAGGCTAGTTGTCAAATTGTTTTGTGAGAATTTCTCCCTCTGCAGGAAGAGGTTTCACTGTTCCTGCAGAGGGAGAAATTCTCACAAAACAATTTGACAGAAACCTTTCCTGCAGAGGGAGAAATTCTCACAAAACAATTTGTCAACCAAGAAATGTCTGACAAGATGAAGACTGTCATGAAATTGTGTGCAGCTGCAAGAAGCTGGGTAACTTGTTTCATGAAACTGTGTGCAGCTGCAGGATGCTGGGTAACTTGTTGTAGTAATAACTTAGATAAACTTTGTTCCAATTCAATTAATCTTGTAGAATTAACGGATGCAGTCGAAGAATATGACAGATGATTAAACAACTTAGATGAGGCACAGGCTAATGTTGAATTTGAACTGGATATCTCAGAAATTGAAAATGACATAGATCTAGTCAAAGCTGCAGAATTTAGAGAAAATGCCAGAATTCCACGTGTTAGAGCAGATGAACTACTATCTTCCTCTGAAATCAAAGAAAAATCAAACTCCATTGTGGCAGCCTCATCTAGTTATTTGGAGGCAAAGTTGCCTAAATTAGAACTACCAACTTTTCCAGGTGATGTCACCTCATGGATACCATTTTGGGAACAATTTCAAGTCGTCGTTGATGACTGATTTACCTGACGTGTCAAAAATTTCTTATCTTCGGTCCCTTTTAAAAGGTGAAGCCAAAGCTGCCATTCAAGGACTTTCACTTTCTGGTGGGAATTACAAAGCAGCCCATGACATTTTAAAACAACGTTTTAGAAGGAAAGAAAGAATCATTTTTTCACATATTCAAGAATTGCTGTCCATTGAAATTCCTCGTCAACCCAAAGTACCTGTACTTTGGAAGATGCTTGACAGTCTTCTAACACATGTTCGGAGTCTGGAGACCCTGGGTATTTCTGGTCAGCAGTATGGTGTTATTCTAACACCTCTGGTTCTACCCTGGGTATTTCTGGTCAACAGTATGGTGTTATTCTAACACCTCTCATCCTGTTGCGTCTTCCTTTAGAGCTGTGTTTGGAGTGGGCCAGAGATGGTGATCAATGAGAAGGTGACCTGCAGTTTCTACTAAAGTTTCTTCAGCAAGAGTTCGAACGCCGAGAACGATCCTAGACCTTCGAGACCCGTTGTGGAACCTCCGAAAAGCCTGTCGATGTTGGTGAAGCGCAACCTGTGGCTACCTGTTCGGCATTACACTGTGGCGGAGACTAGACCTACTAGACCTACTTGTATTCTAATTTCTTTGTCACTGTCCGGGACACAAGTTTGAACAGTGTTTTAATCCTACCAAGGCTCCAGTTGAAAATAGAAAAGACATCTTAAAGGGTGTGGGGGCATGTTTTCGTTGTTTAACAACAACAAAAGGTCATCCATTCAGTAGATGTCAGGTTAGATGCACAAAATGCAGGGGAAAACATGTTTTGTTGTGTGTGCCAAAACAAGTTTGTTCCTCCAGTGATACCACAAGCAATGCAAAACCCAACACTGCATGCACATCAAAGTCAACTTCAGATGCCTCTCTTGGTAAGGTGAATGTGTCTCTAGTGTTAATACTGTCTCTGAAAAATGTAATCATGTTTCGCTGCAAACTGCCTAAGTTTCTGTACATGGCAAACGTACACTGATAAATGTGTCTTCAGTGGTTGAACAAGTTGAATCTGACTTGCATTTGCATGACATTGATATTGAATGCTGGGGCAGTTTGACTTGAGCTATGAGAGTGATAGGCCGGATTCTTCGGTTTCTGTTCAATATCCGATCTTCTAAAGAGAAGAGAAGAGAGGGTGAGCTGCATTACACTGAGCTTTGTGATGCAAAGTTAAAACTTTTGAGGCATGGTCAAGGAAGGGCATTTTCTGAGGAACTGAAAGCACTGAGAAAAGGAGAAGGAGTTCCTAGTAGTTCTTCCATCTATAAGTGTCTTCTTTTGTTGGGAAGGATGGTTTGCTTCGGGTTCAAGGCAGGCTTCAGTTTTCAGGCTTACCATGTGAAGCTCAGCATCCAGTTATTGTACCAAAGGGTCATCTTGCTCTTCTCTTAGCATGCCATGTACACTGTACTTTGAAACATGCAAGTGTGAACAGCATGCTCACAGAGCTCAGAAATCAGTTTTGGATTGTGGGTGCAAGGCGTATAGTAAGACTAAGAGTGAAACATGAGTGTGTTTCATGTCAGTGTTTAGATTCTCCACCACTACCTGAGCTAAGAATTAAAGAAGCTGCCCCCTTTTCTGTGACAGGAATTGACCATGGAGGACCATTGTTTTGTTGTGATTTCCCTGGAAAGAAGTTTTATGTTCTTCTCTTCACATGTGCTGTGATCAGAGCAGTTCACTTAAGAGCTGGTTGATTCTCTGTCTAGGAAACAACTGTCATGGCTTTGCATCGTTTCTTTGCATGTCGAAGCATGCCTTCGGTACTCATGTCAGACAGTGCAAAGGCTTTTTGGCTGCAAGAGATCATTTGAGGAGGATTTTGGGTCCAGATGCTCCTGATTGGAAATGTATTCCATCAGGTGCTCCATGGTGGGGAGGATGGTGGGAAAGGCTTAAGCCTCCATGCAGTCAGCCTTAAAAAGGTCAGTAGGTAAAAGGTCTCTTACCAGGCTAGAATTGGAAACAGTTCTACATGAAGTTGAAGCTTGCTTGCCTTAACTTCTATAGACCTTTGACCTTTGTGGGGGATGAATTAGATTCAGGGGCCCCCTTCACTCCTTCTCATTTTCTTTTGGGTAAATCTCCTCATCACAAGCTGGTTGTGTATACAGGAGATGTTGTTGTTCTCCCCAAGATCTAGTAATGAAAGACAAGATATTTGTCAGCAGCTCCTGGACAAGTTTTGGTTTTGTTGGACCAGTGATGATGATGATGATGAATGAGTACATTATATGTAATCTTCCTCCATGTAAAGGTGGTCCAGTCAGTAGAAAAGGAATCAAAGTTGGTTCTGTTGTTTTGGTTAGAGGTGAGGGATGTAGCAGGCTGGATTGGCCTCTGGGTGTTGTACAGAAAGTACATCCAGGTTGTGATGGGTTAGTGAGAGCATGGGATGTAAAAACTGCAAAAGGAGTTCTCACAAGACCCATCCAAAAAATTCATGACTTTGAATTTGGTGAAACTACTAGTGAGCCCTCACCAACCTCTGAACAGACAAACACTGAAAGCAATGCCAGTCACTCTGAATCTGATTCATGCATACAGCAAACACAGACAGATGTGTCGGAGTGCATGAACACTGTGCATGAAAAAAGTGTGTTCTGGACGTGTGATCAAAAAGCCTGTTAATTGAACCTTAGAACTTTGGTTAGATGTTTGATTTTGATTCAGTTGTTTAGATAATGGTGATAATTGTTATCATTACAGTTACGGATGAGATATTTGCACCAAAGACTTGATGTAGTGTTGAAAAAACTTTATTATGGTGCTTAAACCAGAGACTTGATAAGTGATGTGTTGAAACTGTAGACTTACCTACAGACTTGATATAGTGTGGAACCAAAGACTTGATCTTATGAGATTGAGAATATCCTTTTAGATGATCCTAAGTGGTCCATCTGTTAAGCCAGAGACTGCCTTGATATTTGTACGTAATAATAAAAAAATTTATGGCTGTTATTAGAAATATTCTTGTTGGAGTCTTATAAGACTCCAAGGTGTGGAGAATGTTGTGGGTCATGTGTGGCAGTGGTACAGTCTGGTGATGTGTGCTCGTGTGTGTGTGTGTGAACATATGTGTGCACATGCGCATTTGTTTCTTTTGAGCTCTCCGATCTGAAGATTAATAAGTTTTAGCAATGGTAAACAGTTTTCTGTGATGGTTGTTTTCATTTGTTCAAAGTCCCAAGTATTGTGACTTCTAGTTCTATTATGTTCTGTGTGTTTTTGAACAAACAGAGAACCTTGTGACTGGGCCTCAGGTATTTGAATTGGTGACTCATTACAGTGACTGATATCACAATAGGAGAAAGTCACCTGACTAGTCAGACTGACATGTACTACATGAAGTAGGAAGCCAAACAGGTCTTTCAGTGCTGACCTATAATATATATAAAATAGACCTTTATTTAGGCCTGATAAAAGTGGTAGGCCCAAGGTCTATTCATAGACTTTCTTTCAGATCAGTGCTTTGAAGGAAGAAGTGTATAGAACAGTTAAAGAGATAAGGTCAATGTGAGGGCTTACCTTCTTGCCCTGTGTTTACTTTTGCAATGTTTACTCAGAAATATTCTAAGGTGAATCAGCAGAGTAATGTTGGATTATAAGCATAATCAGTAGGAGAGGTTCTGCTTGAGTGTTGATATTACCCAGTAGCCTACTGGTACATGGTACTGGCAGTATTTATACATTACAAATAGTTTCAATGTCAATATCAAACCAGCTAGTACAGTTTCTTAAAAGGACTAGAAAATAATTCCCCACCTCTTTATCAACCTGTGGCTCCATTCAAACAGTGAATTAAATACAAAAGTAGGATTTCATTCAAAAGTAGAATTTATGAAAAAAAAAAAAAAAAAAAAAGAATTATTATCAGGGACCGATTGCCACTAAAATATAAAACTTCCATGAACATGTAGACATATGATAAGCCAAGGGTACATGACAGCATACTGTACACATTTGATTTGATAATTCAATAAACTTTATTTTTTACTATATAAGGTACAAAAATACTATGTACTTACACAATTCCTGTTAGAAACCCCAGTTACAGGTTTTACTCTTTGTGGATTAATAACAACAGCAGCTTAAGGGCTGGGCACGTGTTCTTTCAGTTTGTGGGAGGTAAAATCTATATCTAATTATCTCTCTCTTAGTGTTAATGTGGACACATAAAATAGAAATGATGTTCATCATCAGTGTTAATCAGAACAGAATGGGGCACATAGTTTGGTGTATTGATGTTAATGGCTTTTGATGGAAGAAGTGAAAAGACTAAACCTTGCAGTGATAACTGGGTAAACTTTACTGTTTAAAAAATCTGATGAGACACAAACTTTGATATGATAGAGAAACTAGATCTACACACACACACACACACACACACACACACACACACACACACAACACACACACACACACACACACACACACACACACACACACTCCACACACCACACACACACACTCACACACAACACACACACACACACACACACACACACACACACACACAACACACACACACACAGACCTGTATACATGCATATTACATGTTAGCAATATTCAGAGATCTTCGGTGTTTGGAGTCTGTTCAAGAGTACTTCATTAGAAGGAGACGCTCACTCCACCCAATCTGTAGTATCATTATTCATTATAGTATACCAAACCGTCCACACCAGTGTAATAACAATAATAATGATAATAATTACAGTATTCATACGGTGCCAAATCTTGACAATTCAAATCAAAGCTCACTGACACACCAGGCATATGCATACAATCGACAAAGACCACCTTACAAAATGCAATACACAGACTAGGGAAAGAAGTAGTTGTAGAATTCATTGTTGGGGAAAACTGAAAAGGGATGGGTTTTTGAATTGGATTTAAAAGCAAAAAGGGTGGGTGTATTAGTACTGTTACTGTTAGGCGAAGGCACAGCATTTTCATGGCAATATGTTATAGTGCAGTACAAACATATGGGATACATGCAAACACGATAATATGAATGCAACATAAAATGATAAACATGGTTGACAAAAAATACCAACAAATGTTTTCCAATTTACCAGTGACTATCATGAAAAATACACACACATATCTAGACAAACAGACACACATACATACAAACAAAGTAAGAGGCTTATGCAAACAAAAAAGAACAGAGAAAAACGGCGCCGATTTCTTCTCAAAGAAGTGCGTCATGTGCCCGATGGTCCCTTCCTTGATGAAAAGGACTGTTACTGTTAATTTTGTTTAAAACCCAGCTGACTGCATAGAGCCATATAAGGACTATGTTAATAATTGTGTAAGCATTTCAAAACATACGCAATACTTCCAACAGGAAAAGAAAAGGAAAAGAAAAAAATTATATCAGTGCATTCAGGCACATAATCTAAGGAGATGCCCCTGGTTTTGACCGCTTCATCCATTATGTCACACATGGGATTTGAAAAACATACCTGAATACAAATTTAAACATAACTAAGGACACTAAAACATATAAAAACGGGCCTGAATTACCAAAAATTGCCTCATCTCCCTAGAGCCAAAAATGTGCTTAATACTAATAATAGTAATACACATACCCAATTGTCAATCCTAAGAGAATGTATGAAAGACTTTATTGAACACACACAGGTATGAACTAGGTGAATGACCAGCAAGGCAGAAAATCATCTAAATGATAGGAAGAAATGGCAGAAAGCAAAGGAGAAAGAAAGAAACAAAGAGAGTGATACTGATGGAAAAGAAATTTCCAGCATAGAATTTCCTGGGATGATGGGGTGTGAAAAAGACCAAGTTTGTGAAAATTAGTAGCTTTGGATGAGCATACCCCAGGGGCTGTGAGACCAGATGATTTGAATATTGAGCAACTGATTCTAAATGCTACACTATGAGAGAAGAGGACAAAATTAGAGGCAGAATATGATGGACAACTCATTCAGTATCCTTTCAGTGGTTTCAGAAAAACATAATTATATGGCATGTAAATATATTCTGTTCACAAATAATTTAGCCTGCTGAATGTTTTGTCAGTCGGTACCCATTGTTAGTGAAAATTCTCTGGCAGACACCCAGCAGCAGCAGGGTTAGTCCTCTTGGCAGTGAACAGGTTAAATGTATTAATCATATAATTATTTAAGTTGTGATTAGCAACAAGATAACACTTTACCCCTGTGGGGATGCCAGGGACCCTTTCACTAGTTTCAGTATAAATAGTATCCCCACCTGGAAATTCTGTGCAAGAAATTTCCTCTTTTCTGTCTCTCTCTTTCTTTCTTTCTTTCTTTCTTCCTCCTTTGCTTTCTGTCATTTCTTCCTATCATTTTCTGCCTTGCTGGTCCATTCACCTGTATCAGTGTATGTGTTTGATAAAAGTCTCACATACTTTTTCTTAGGATTGATAATTGGGTACATGTCTGAAGTGCATTTTACTTTTTAGGCTCTATGGTAGGGAGGTGAGATATGTGGAAACGATTTTAGGTTATTTATGCCCGTTTTTACATGTTTTGGGGTCCTTAGTTATGTTCAAATTTGTATTCATGTGTGTGTTTTTTTAATCCCTTGTGTGATAAATTGGATAAAGTGGTCAACACCAGGGGCATGTCCTTAGACGTTAGAGTATGTGTGCGAATGCATTGATTGATAGGTGTATATAATTTTCTTTTCTTTTTTTTTTTCTTTTCTTTTCCAATTGAAGTTTTTTTGTTTTGAAACAGTTATAGTCCTGAAATGACTGTACAGGTCGGCTAGGCTTTAAACAAAAAATAGCAATAACACTATATAACACTTTCACTGCTGCTTTTAACAACTGGACTGCAGCACTGTGCGCAGGCCTCAGATAGTGCATGGCCGATATGCTTTAGTGCTTAAATAAAATGTGACTGGTTCTTGCGAACGGGGTCACAAGTCGCAACGTGTGAACTGAGATACGGGCCTGAAAAGGTGGTGAGGGTCAATCTGGGTGATTTGAGATTTTTGTTCCTACACATGTCTGACCATTAAATATCAATTGTGGCAAAGATTAAAGTGAAATTTGGGCTGAAAGAGTGTTAAAATAACATTTTAAAGTGATAACCCATCGAGAATGTGCAGATTTTTTCCGTAAAAATGCGTGTGTTTGAGCTTTAATTTAGGCCATGAAACCGTACAGGGCCTCAGCATATCGCATACCGTTGGAATCAGCTCGCGAAATAGCTAGTATGTAGTGCAGAACCACTTTATCTATCACTTCACTAAGTTTGATGAAGATAGAATACTGGTTGCTAAGGTAAAAGCAGAGAATTTTGTTTTCCTTCTTTAACTCTGCTTTTCTCAAAATGGCTGTCCCATCACCCACTCCCTTAAATTACTGTAACTCGCTCAATTTTCCAGTTAGACAGTTGAATTATACATCATTGGAAAGAGCATTTTTTCTGCTTTCCGGTGATATAAATATAGATCTCTATACCCCCCAAAATTAAGTTGTGACCCCATTCATGAGAACAGGTCACAAATGGAAACAACATTGGGATGGCCTCAGGTAGTGACACTAAAACAATCATAATGTTGGAACCTCACTATTACTGTATTAGCCCTTTGATTCCCTCACCCTATCCACCAACTACAAAAACTTAACACATAACCTTTTGACTCCCTCACCCTATCCACCAGCTTCCAGCAGGAGGTGAGGGAGTCAAAGGGTTAAGTTTTTGCTTTGCTAGCATGATTGACAATGCAGGATGCTGGTGGACAGGCCACGGGAGTCAAAGGGTTAATCTCGCTTATGCCTCATGCAGAAAAGAGCGACATGAAAATTTGGATCCTTCAGTTCGATTGCTGTTGCCTTCACTCGTCAGCCTGCCAGCTGAAGTTGCTTATAATTATAAACCCTATGGTTGGTTTGGGTCGCCAAAAGTGGCGAAAGGGTTAAACAATGTTTGCTGTTTTATCTATGTCTAGTTGTGCATGCAAGTATCCTTTTGGCTTACCTTTACAGTTCACAGAAGAGAAGTTGGGGACGGCAGAGAAGACAGAGCTAGACGCCCACTTTGAAAACCTTCTGCAGCGTGCAGAGAAAACCAAGGCATGGACGGAACAGGTCAAGCGTTCCACAGAGGCTCTTATTCAGCCCAACCCCAGTGAGTTTCTGTAACCCTAGATATTTCTTCAGTTAATCGTGTGGGATGTGTGTGTGTGTGTGTGTGTGTGTTGCTGGGGGGTGTGTGTGCTGGAGTGTGGTGTGTGTGTGTGTGTGTGGTGTGTGTGTGTGTCCCCAGTCAGCTTTTGTAACCCCAGGTATTTCATCAGTTACTTGTGTGGGATGTGCGTGTGCGTGCGTGCGTGCGTGCTGTGTGTGTGGTGTGTGTGTATCATTAATGATGTGCGTGCATGTGTGTGGTGTGTGTGTGTGTGTGTGTGTGTGTGTGTGTGTGTGTGTGTGTGTGTGTGTGTGATGAGGGGAAGCGGGTGTCAAAAATGTTGCAGTACCAGGAGAAACACCCACTTGTACTGTTGTAGTGTTAGCTAGTTAAACTGAAACTAAATTTTTTAATGGTGAAATTGATATATTTGTATTTGTGTGTTAGAAACTGAGAGACTGAACAGTAACGAGTAAGTACATTTAGTTTGTTACATGAGCTAGTGACTAAAGCCGTAAAGGACTGAATTTCCTAGTCTGTATTTGATGAAAAAGATATATTGTTACTTTTGTATTGTATTTGAGAGTGCAAACAGATACTCATATAACACCATGTTTTGTAAGAAAGACAGTTACTGACTTGCAATCAGCAGGTTTGCTGGGGAGGTGATATATTGAATTGTATCATGTTATATTGCATGGTATTGCCTTATACTAGTTATAGATTAAAACTCACAGTTTCAGTTTCAGTTTCTCAAGATGACGTCTCCACGCTCGGAACAAATTCCATATATATGCACTGACGTCACAAGTGCCATGTGTATGTTGATCATGGCACAAGCCTTAAGCCTGCACTATGATAAACCTATGAGCTGGCCAGGTCCTGAGGCCCTACCAAGACTTATGTTTTACCTAGTCTATATTTTATACTGGTATTTTACCAGCCTTCCACTGGAATAATCTTGGTTACATGTAAATGACATGTGTATGTGTGTATAAAACTCACATCCACCATTGAACGTATGTGAAAATTTGAAATGATTCCATTAGAGATGTGAAACTGACACATACTTTATTCGTAAAAGCCACCAACCCATTCAGTGATTCATGACGTTAAATCTTCTTAACTCCTGGATGAGGGTAGGGAATAGGGATAGAACAGAGGTATATCTTCTTCTTCTTTCCTCCTCCTCCTCCAAGTATCATGATGGCTAAAGTTGTCATGGTCTATAACTAGTATAAGAGTATGCATCGTATAGCCCAACACCGTCATTGTCAGTACTCATAGGTATCTGTCAGGGTTGCCCTGTCCTTAGCTTCTGGCCAAAAGACTTGCCTTGGAAGCACAGGGGGAGAATACTCACTGGGGATCCCCACTCTAGGATGCACACCTTCGTCTGGCCTCTATCGCATTCAGAACTTTTCGACTTGATTAAATCTGAGAGGAATGCAAAGTTCCCACTGACACAGCTTTGTGGGTTGCCACGGCACACAAGCTGTCACACCGTATCAAGGAGTCGTGTGTCATTTTGACAGGGTAGGGATATATATATATGTGAATGGGCAAGAGATGTATTTAGCTCAAGCAAGGTAAATATTCACAGATCATAGAATTGACCCTTTGACTCCCGCACTGTATCCACCAATTGCAAAAACTTAACCTTTGACTTCCTCACCCTGTCCACCAGCTTCCTGCAGGAAGCTGGTGGATAGAGTGAGGAAGTCAGAAGGTTAAGTTTTTGCTTTTGTTAGCATGGTTGACAATACAGGATGCTGGTGGACAGCGTGCGGGAGTCAAAGAGTTCAGGCAAAAAAGGGCAGTTGAAGTTGTAGGGGTTAGCGTCTGGGCGGAATTCCACGATTTTGGTTTGTCAAAAAAAACAACAACAAAAAAACGAAAGGAGCAAGGCATCCATGATCGGCTTGCAAGCGTTCATAGCAACGGCGCGCAAGTTATGGCCCCTGATTTTTCTTGGAAGAAGTTTCCGGTCGGACTTGGAAAAAACAAAATACATCTTCCTGTAATATTATGTGTTTACAGCAATTTTTATGCACTAAATATCTCTTGAAATTATGTCCAGAAAGCGTGAAATGCATAGATTTACACTTGGTTTTTAAAACATTTTTCTGGGGAAGCATGCCTCTGGACCCCCCTAGTTTCAGTGGTTTTTTCCTCCTCCTGTTTTAAGCCCTGGGTTAGGGAATATCATGGTAACTCCATACAGACCAAGCTGATTCCAGTAAAGAGAAAGGTGGTTAAGGGTGGCTTGATCAGTCTGGTGGTGTTTCAGACCAGCGCATGGAGGACATGCTGTACGAGAAGCTGGAGAAGAGGAAGAAGGAACGCATGACTTATTATGAGACGCTGGGCAACCACATGGTGGACGCCGGACATGATTTTGGGCCTGGCACCTCTTATGGTCAGTGGCTTATCTGTGCTTGCTTTTACTAGTTTTAGGTGTGCTGCTTCTTCTTTTGTTTTCTGTCTGCATGTTCAGGCCATGTCTGGCAATGAATATGACCATTTTTTCGAGTTTCTGCCTGCTGCCATGAAGGACCGCAGGTGCAGGTTGGTGCATTGGTCGAGCATCAGTGTCATCCTTCGTAATGTCTCGCATTGACTATTGCAATTCACTCCTGTCTGGTCTTCCTGCCTCCACCATTCACATCCTGCAGCGCATTCAAAACAATGCTGCACGCCTTGTACTAAAAAAGAAAAAAGCTGACCACATATCTTCTCTCCTGGCACAACTTCACTGGCTCTCTGTATCAAAGCGCATACAGTACAAACTAGACACCATGTGCTACAGAAGCCTTAATAACGCAGTCCCCGATTACCTGTCAAGCCTACTTGAGATCTATGTTCCCTCACGTACCCTCCGCTCTGCCTCCGATCCTCTGACTTTTCGCTTTCCACGCACTAAGCTCAATACCTATGGTCCACGAGCCTTCTCTGTTTCTGGTCCACTTTCCTGGCACAAACTTCCTCTCTCAGTCCGTCAGCAACCTACTTTTGTCTCCTTCAAGTCCGCTCTCAAAACTCACCTTTTCTCCTCTGCATAAAATCCTGACCTCACTCAATCCCCTCTACAGCCTGTCTCCACTTGGAGGGGAATCACATTGTAATATATAATTGTATATAATATGCTCTCTATAATTTTCCATTGCTTTTATTCTTTCTCCCCATTTATAGCCGTGTACGTGTGGTGTGCGTGTGCGTGTGTGTGTGTGTGTGTGTGTGTGTGTGTGTGTGTGTGCGTGCGTGCGTGCGTGTGGTGCGTGCGTGCGTGTGTGTGTCTGTTTTAGCGCTTAGATTTGATTTTATCAAGATTTTGCGCTATATAAAATATTGTATATTATATTATTATTATTATTATAATCCTGTAAACGTTTGCTTTTTATTGCATAGTAGTATTAGTACCATGGTTTTTTAGAGGGTGCCGGCAGGCCTGATACCTCTGACTTCAGCCCTGTGTTTTCTGTAGGGGTTTCCCTGCCATACCCCCACCCCCCTCTCAGTGGGGATGCTGGGGGCTCTTTCAGTGTAAATTATATCCCCTCCTTGAAATTCTGTGCTACAAATCTCTTTTCTGTCACACTTGTTTCTTTCTTCCTCCTTTGCTTTCTGTCATTTCTTCCTATCATTTATCTGCCTTGCTGGTCCATTCACCTGTATGTGTTCAATAAAGTCTTATGTACTTTCTCTTAGGAATAGGATTGATTATTGGGTACATGTGTTAAGTGCATTTTTGGCTCTAGGGATATGAGATATGCTGAAGCAATTTTAGGTAATTTAAGCCTGTTTATATGTTTTAGTGTCCTTAGTTATGTTTAAATTTGTATTCAAGTATGTTTTTTTTAAATCCCCATGTGCGATAAATTGGACGGAATGGTCGGTGCTAGGGGCATTTCCTTAGATTATATGCACGAATGCATTGATATGTGCACTTAATTTTCTTTTCCTTTATTTTCCTGTTGAAGTATTGTGTATGTTTTGAACTGGATATAGCTCTGATATGGCTCTATGCAGTCGGCAGGG
>JAPXFY010000028.1:26821301-26873801 GCA_030674185.1 Monoplex corrugatus
GATGTGTTACTTTATTACACACACCTACACACACAAAACTCAAAATATCACATTTTGTAAATGATGAGCATGGACACACATGCATGCACTTGTAATTTACATACGCACACACCACACACACACACACACACAACACACACACACATGCACGCACGCATGCACACACATGCACTCTGAGTCTGACGCATCTATGAACTCCCAAAATACTGTAATTTTTGGACTGCATTACCCAGGTATGCTCAGGTACTGTACTCAGTTCACACTTTCACTTCCTCACCCTATCCACCAGCTTGCATACCATACACAGTAAAACCTTTCGCTTCCTCACCCTATCTAACAGCTTGCAGGCCATACACGGTAAACCTTTCACTTCCTCGCCCTATCCAACAGCTTCCTTCTTCACACTATGCAGGAAGCTGGTGGATAGGATGAGGAAGTGAAAGAGTCACAAAAGCAGCCACTGTTGAAACTGCAGTGAGCAGTGTTGAAATTGCAGTGAGCAGTGTCTGCGTGTCTTGCTCATTATTTGTGTGACATGTCTGTATGGTGCTGACATCATAATCATGTTGTTTAAGTGCTCATTTCCTGTTGCGCTGTGCACACAATTGATTGTCAGACATGTCTGTCATTGCCTGGTGGACATGTGGGCTTTTGCTGGAGAGTTCTTAGAACATTAACTTAGACAATTGAGTGATGTGTGCACACATGTGCATGCACACAAGCATGTTCGTGTGCACAGATACTCACGCACACATACACACACACACACACACACACACACACACACACACACACACACACACACACACACACACACACACACACACCACACACACACACACACACATGCTCAAATACATACACTTACACACACACAACTCAAAACACTGCCCTTTGTGAATAATGAGTATGCACACATGCGTCCACATGTAATTCATATGTGCATGCACACACAGACACACACATACATGTCTATACAAAATACTGAAAGTTTTGGACTGCAGCTAGAATAAGGCAACATACATAATGATTGGGAAAGGCTACCTTTGGCTTGATGGTAAAGTGACCATCCCCAACCCAGCAGGTCACAGGTAGTAGGGTGACCATCCCTGACCCAGCAGGTCACAGGTAGTAGAGTGACCATCCCCAACCCAGCAGGTCACAGGTAGTAGAGTGACTATCCCCAACCCAGCAGGTCACAGGTAGTAGAGTGACTATCCCCAACCCAGCAGGTCACAGGTAGTAGAGTGACCATCCCCAACCCAGCAGGTCACAGGTAATAGAGTGACCATTCCCAAACCAGCACTTCACAGGTAATGAAGTGACCATCCGCAACCCATCAAGTCACAGGTAGTGAAGTGACCATCCCCAACCCAGCATGCCACAGGTAGTAGAGTGACCATCCCCAACCCAGCACGTCACAGGTAGTGGAGCGACCATCCCCAACACAGCAGATTGCAGGTAGTGTGCTGACCATCCCTAACCCAGCAGGTCACAGGTGATGGATGGCAGATGGCCTTCGGGTACAGAGGTTAGCTGTGAAATAAACCAGGTTTGCCCGGATGAATAAGCAGTCCGAGACTGACCGGAAGAATTTATGTCATGATGGGATAGGATGGCACTTGGCAGATAGGGCGCACCACTAGCCCTAGGTGCCCAGCGCTCACATCACAAGGTAGTCTTTTGGTCAGGAACTAAGGGTAAGGTAATCCCTACAGAAAACTTCACAGGGCTGAAGTCGGAAGTACCAGGCCTGCAAGCACCCTCTAACAAACCATGGTACCGTGTAATATAATTCAAATGTCTGCATGGTCATTGACATCACATGAATCCCCCCATGGGGATGCAGGGGGCTCTTTCAGTATAAACCGTATCCCCACCTGGAAATTCTGTGCGAGAAATTTCCTCTTGTTTGTCACAGTCTTTGTTTCTGCCTTGTTCCTCTGCTTTCTGTCATTTCTTCGTATCATTTTCTGCATTGCTGGTCCATCCACTTGTATGTATTCGATAAAGTCTTACTACTTCCTCATAGGATTTATAATTGGGTACATGTAGTAAGTGTATTTTTTGGCTCTAGGGAAGTGAGATATGCGGAAGCAATTACAGGTCATGTAGTCCTGTTTTTTATGTCTTTTTGTGCCCTTAGCTATGTTTAAAATTGTGTTCAGTTATGTAGCAAATGAAAAATGAATAAGAATATAATGAAGTTCTTTGAGGATCTATGACTGGAAGCTTCATTTTAATAATGGATGTTTTTGCTGTGCTAAAAAGCTTTATTTTTTTAATGTTGTGGTACTTCATTTTGATAGGTTTCTGTTTGTGTTTTATAGACATATATGATATATACAAGAGACTGGAGTATTTGTGGCATACGCTCAGTAGATGGTTACTTTGATTTCTGAATTTGGTGATTATTGTATTGTATTGTATTGTATTGTATTGTATTGTATTGTAGTGTAGTGTAGTGCATTGCATTGCATTGCATTGTAGTACTGTATTGCATTACATTGCATTGCATTGTGTTGTATCATTTCGTGTCATGTCATGTCATGTCAAGTTGTTTCATGTTCTGTTGTGTATTGCATTGTATTGCATTGTATCGCATTGTATCGTTTTGTACCATGCTGTAAGGGATTGTATTGTGTTGATGCCAAATGGATGAGTGGCCAGATTCAGTGCTCCAAGCTTAAATACATCATCCCAGACTACCAGCTATAAAGATGTACCTGTGCCTTTTTTACAGACAGGGAAGGTAATATAATAAGAGATAAGGGGCAGGCACTGCTCTTAATCCTTTCACTCCCGCATCCTATCCACCAGCTGCAAAAATTTAACCCTTCCACTCCCACACCCTAGAGTTTTTGCTTTGCTGTCATGACTGACAATGCAGGATGCTGGCGGGTAGTGTGAGGGAGTCAAAGGATTAAAAAAAACACTGGCCTCAAGACAGTCTCCCTGGTGAAGTGGTTAGTACAACGGACTGACGACTGGGCGGTGGGAGGTTTGAACCCCCATAAGTCCACATGTTTGGGGTGGGTGGGAGTTCAACCTCGACCAGCTCCTACCCAAGTTGAGTGTGCTGTTAGCTTGCTGGAAAGACTGAGGTCAAACACTTAAGTGTCTTCGGTTTCACGAATTATGCATGAAGACCGTGGAGTCAGAGGGTTATATTAGATAGGGATGTTTGGTTAAGTGGCAGCTAGCTGACAGCCATGGTTGTGTACCTTGTTGCCAGGCAACGCTTTGGTGAAGTGCGGGCAGGCCCAGATTCAGATTGGCAACGCGGAGCGGGAGTTTGTGACCTCCACCCTCAACAATTTTTTGACGCCTCTTCACAACTTCCTCGAGGGCGACATGAAAACTATTCAGGTCAGTTTTGAAATGAAACAAAACAAAACCACCACCACCACCACCACCACTACAACAGAAAATAAGAAACTGAGGTTAGACTGGGATCATGTCCCTTTGCATGTACATGCATACGCGCACACACGCTTGCATACATGCACACGCACACATGCATGCACACACACATGTATGCACGCACATGCGCGCGCGCGCACACACACACACACACACACACACACACCTCACATGTGCGCACATGCATACATATGCATACAAGCATGCAGATAAACACATGCAAGTTTATGCATACAAATAGGCACACAAGCATGCAAATATGCACATCCAAACATGCATGCACACAGGTGTATATATACATGGACACACACACACACACACACACACACACACACACACACACACACACACACACACACACACACACACACACACACACACACACACACACACACACATCCCCCTCACCCTCCCACATACATGTACAACCCTACTGTACATGCCAGCACATACATGCTCACACATGTACACTCAAAGTGGACACATGGGTGCATATATTCACATACACACAACAGTACATGCACACACATACATATGCACAGGGGCATGCGCACACAAAACCATATGCACACAAATATACATACACACAGGTATTAGAATAATGATATTAAGAATGATAATAAAGCAACATATGTAGGCTCATAATGGTAACATAATTTGTAATGATGACTTACTAACACACACACACACACACATACACACACACACATACACACACACACACACACACACACACAACACACACACACACACACACACACACACACACACACACACACACACACACACACACACACACACACACACAGATGATTATTAACTCAATGATATTTGGAATGTTAATGAAAAAACAGTGATGACCTTGTAATGATAACCTAATTTATAATGATGACATATTTACATTAGCACAACTTTATGATACAGATATTGTCTAGGTTCCGCATACTCTGCAAGTTTAGTCACCAGATGGAATAGTTATGAAGCGCATGCTTGAAGATATTATCTGAAGTTCAGCATGCTGTACAAGTTTAATTGCCACAATGCGTAATGCACACACAATATATTAATCAGACTGGATAACTCTCAGTGGATCCGCTAATTTCAGCAGATGAACTCCTAGTTTCAGAGGGGAAAAAAAAATTTTCAGAGGAAATATTACTGAATTATTGTATTTCCCATCAGGAAATGCATCCGTAATGCCTCAAAATTACAGAAATTCTTCAGCTTCTGGGGGCAAAACCCCCCAGGCCCCCCAACAGGGACATTGCCCCTGGACCCCAGCCAATTTTCAGGGGAAACTATCTTCTTCTCTTACCCAGCCTGATTAGTGTAGTGTTAACACAGTCTTTGCGTGCATAGGTGTTTATATTGGAGCTATATGCACACAGCAAACAAAGTAAGTAAGTGCACATGTGCGTTTATACATGCATACAAAGTATGTTATGCACATGTGCATTTATGCATGCAAACAAAGTAAGTTAAGTGCATGCACATGTGCATTTATGCGTGCATGCATGCGTTCAAGTGTGCGTTCTTATGCCCATGCGTTTACACTCATGCATGAATGTATGCACACTCACACTGTCTGACAAACAGTGCTGAACATTACATATTTATTTTCATGTGTATTATGTCATAGCTGTATTTTTGATGTATTCATGTATTTCTTTTTCAGTATTTTCATCCTTACACAGCTATGTAAATTAGCATGGCAATTTTGAATGTTGGCGTTCAGCTGATAACTTTTTTACTGTTGAAAAATGAGTTTTATTTCCCGTTGGAAAATAAAAGTGTCATTCTCTCCCCCCCCCCTCTCTCTCTCTCTCTCTCTCTCTCTCTCTCTCTCTCCTCTCTCTCTCTCTCTCTCTCTCTCTCTCTCTCTCTCTCTCTCTCTCTTTCTCTCTTTCTCTCCCTCCCTCCATCCCTCCCTCACACACACACACACACACACACACACACACACACACACACACACACACACACACACACACACACACACACGCACGCACACACATACATATGTATATATGATATATAGATATAATTGGAATTTCCCCCACCCCCTTTCGTTTTTTTTTCTTTTTCTTTCTTTTCTTATTTTCTTTTTTTTTTTTTTCTTATTTCTGCCAATGATAGTGATTCACACAACAACAGCAACAACAACAACAAAAGGAGACATTGCAAGAAAATACATGAATATTGAAATGCACTGTGCAGAAAGAGAAGAAGCTTCTAGAAACGAAGCGACTGGACCTGGATGCCGCCAAGAGTCGACTGCGAAAAGCCAAGTCACAGAACAGTGTACAGCAGGTAAGATAACTCTCTACCCCTCCCCTCCCACCCCTCCTGGCCTTCCACCTTTCACCCTTTCACCCCAGACCTCTAACCTTTTCTCTTTAATCTGCTTGTAACAAATGTAAGGGAAGGTAGTCTGCTTGTGTTTTGCGTCTAAGGGACAAAATTTATATGGATTGCTTGTAATGCTATATCAGGTGGGTTTGTTTTATTTCATTCAATTTTTTTTTAGCCTTTCTATACTAGTTTATAGCTTTGAGGGTTGTGTGCATGAGAGAGAGAATGTGTGTGTGTTTGTGTGTGTGTGTGTGTGTGTGTGTGTGTGTGTGTGTGTGTGTGTGTATGTGTGTGTGTGCGCGCGTGTGTTCACATGTGTGTGTGCATGCATGCTTGAATGGGTGTGACCCATGTCCATATAGCTACTTTCAACTCATATTCATATCCTCATACTTGAACATTTATAGTTGAAATATGGGCTGTATTTTTACTCTTTGCTTGCATGGAATGATACAAATTCATAATAATCTTATATTAAATAGTCTGGTGTAAACTGTATGACATTACTGTGCTTATACTTCAGTGTGTGGGATGTGTTTATGACTGTGTATGTAAGTTTGTCTTGATACACAAGGTGTATATGTGTGTGTGCGTTTGTGTGTGTGCATGTGTGTACATGAGTGTGTGCATATGTGTGTGCATGCATGCATGAATGTGTGTGTGTGTGTGTGCACATGCGTGCATTCATACACATGAGAGTGTGTCTGTGTGTGTATGTGTTGTGGGATGCCAGATTCTTCAAGTAAGTACTGAGATCTGATTGTTAGTTACAAATCAGTTTTGTGGAGTGCCGTCTTCCAAACTCTTGTTAGGAGTCACTGAATATTGCACATTTACAAGACGCAAAGTGTCAAGCATACAGAAGCTCTGATACATCGCACATACACACAGGCACACATCACTCACTCATACATACACACAAACGCATGCATACCAACAGTCGAACCATACATACACGCATCTAGTTATGGTCATAAACATTTGCATACATATACTTATGGTCATAAACGTTTACATATATATACTTATGGTCATAAATATTTACATACATGTGGTCATAAATGTTTACATATATATACGTATGGTCATAAATGTTTACATACCTAACGTATGGTCATAAATGTTTACATATATATACTTATGGTCATAAACATTTGTATACATATACTTATGGTCATAAACATTTACATATGTATACTTATGGTCATAAACATTTACATATGTATACTTATGGTCATAAACGTTTACATACATATACTTATGGTGATAAATGTTTACATACATATACGTATGGTCATAAACATATTACATATACTTGTGACCATAAACGTTTACATATACGTATCATAAACGTTTACATACATACACGTATGGTCGTAAATGTTTACATATCATCATAAACATTTACATAATATATAATATATATATGGTCATAAACATTACATACATATACGTATGGGCATGAACATTTACATAGATATACTTACGGTCATAAATGTTTACGTACACATACTTATGGGTCCTAAACATTTACATACATATACTTACATCCATAAATGTTTACATACATGAACGATTACAAAATGCCATGTGATTAGTGGTCAGAAGTAACAGTGCATATTGGTAGGAGAGTAGATATGATATTTACTGTGAACTTTTTAGGAGAGTAGATATGATATTTACAATGAACTTTTTAGAAGAGTATATGTGAGATTAACAATGAACTTTTTAGAAGAGTATATATGAGATTTACAATGAACTTTTTAGAAGAGTAGATATGATATTTACAATGAACTCTTTAGAAGAGTAGATATGATATTTATAATGAACTTTCTAGAAGAGTAGATATGATATTTACAATGAACTTTTTGAAGAGTCGATATGATATTTACAATGAACTTTTTAGAAGAGTCAGTATGATATTTACAATGAACATTTTTATTTTAGTGTGGAATTAATTTTTTGCTTGCTTGGATTTTTTCCCCTCGTCTTTTTTCCATAATATTGAAAATACTGTTGTTGTGGTTTTTTGAATATTGAATGGTATGTTATTTGCCTTTTTCATGCATTTTGTGTGTGACATTTTTTTTTTTCCGAAGAAGCATTCAGTTGTGCTTTGACAGGAAAATATTCTTTCTGTTGTTGTTTTTTTTTCTCTACAAATGTTTTTTTCTTGTGGTTCTTGTCTTTTCTTTAACCTGCAAGTGCAAGATTTTTTTTTTTCTGTCTTTCATGTTTGTTACTGATTGTTCTTTATTGAATTTGGTAAATATGCACACCTGAACTACATTGTTGCATACTGACAAAAAGATCATCTCAGATGCGTCATGCAAGATATAAATATGCACACATGAATCATGTCATTGCATACTCACAAGAAATAATCTCAGGTGTGTCTTGCAGGGTATAAATAATATTTGCACACTTGAATGACATCATTCCATACTGGACAAGTCTCAGATATATCATGCAAGATATAAATATGCACACATGAATGACATCATTGCATGTTGACAAGAAATAGTCTCAAATGTATCATGCAAGATGTAAATATGCACACATGAATCGCATCATTACATATTGACTAGAAGTAGTCGCAGATGTATCATGCAAGCTATAAATATGCACACACGGATCACATCATTACATATTGACTAGAAATAGTCTCAAAGGTATCATGCAAGCTACAAATATGCACACATGAATGACATTACATATTGACAAGAAATCATGTCAGGTACATCATGTAAGTATAAATGTACTCATGATCTACATCATGCATGACAAGAAATAATGTCAGTACATCATGTAAAGTAAAAATGTACTTATGATCCACATCATGCACTGACAAGAAATAATGTCAGGTACATCATGTAATATAAATGTACTTATGATCCACATCATGCACTGACAAAAAATATGTCAGGTACATCATGTAAGGTATAAATGTACTTATGATCCACATCATGCACTGACAAGAAATATGTCAGGTACATCATGTAAAGTATAAATGTAAATTATGATCCACATCATGCACTGACAAGAAATAATGTCAGGTACATCATGTAAAGTATAAATGTACTTATGATCCACACCATGCACTGACAAGAAATAATGTCAGGTACATCATGTAAAGTATAAATGTACTTATGATCCACATCATGCACTGACAAAAAATCATGTCAGGTACATCATGTAAGGTATAAATGTACTTATGATCCACATCATGCACTGACAAGAAATCATATCAGGTGCATCATGTAAAGTATGAATGTACTTATGATCCACATCATGCACTGACAAGAAATAATGTCAGGTACATCATGTAAGTATAAATTTACTTATATCCACATCATGCACTGACAAAAAATCATATCAGGTACATCATGTAAAGTATGAATGTACTTATGATCCACATCATGCACTGACAAGAAATCATGTCAGGTACATCATGTAAGGTATAAATGTACTTATGATCCACATCATGCACTACAAGAAATCATGTCAGGTACATCATGTAAGGTATAAATGTACTTATGATCCACATCATGGCGCACACAAGAAATCCTGTAGGTACGTCAGGTAAGGTATAAATACAGTTATGATCCACATCATTCACTGACAAGAAATCGTGTCAGATACATTATGTAAGGTGTAAATATGCTCATATGATCCACATCATCACACACTGACAATAAAACGTGTCAGGTACAACATGTAAGGTATGAATGTACTTACGATCCACATCATCGCACACTGACAGTAAATATTCACAGGCGCATCAGATAAGGTATAAATACGCACATGTATGTGAACCATATTATTGATTACTGCAAGAACGTCTCTGTATTTTCTGTCTGCTGCGGGCGTGCTAGGTGGACCTGTCGCCTTTGTCCAGCCCCTACAGCGTAGGCTGGGCTCCAGAGGTGTGGGCCGTCTTAGTGCACATACAGCTAGACACTCTGTGTGTGTGTGTATGGTGTATGTGTCTGTATCACTGTGTGAGTTGTTGTTTGTGTGTACTGTGTGCGTTTCGTATTCAGTTTCGCTAGATGTAGTTTGTGAGTGATGATGCCCATGTTCTAAGTGTGGTAGATGTAGTTTTTTTGAGAGATAGATGATCCAGATGGTAGATGTAGTGTTTGAGTGATGATTCGGATGTCCTGAGGCAGCAGATGTGGCTTTCCAGGGCTTAGAATTGCCCTCCTCGTTACAGAGTTCAATGCTTAGGTCTAGATTTTACATCAAAGACTAAAAAAAAGAACGAAAAAGAAAGATGCACATGCACATCAACTCTTTGGCTCCCGTACTCTGTCTACACAAATGCAAAAACTTAACTCTATGACTTCCTCACCCTAACCACCAGCTTCCTGCAGGAAGCTGGTGGATAGTGTGAGGAAGTCAAAGAGTTTAAGTTTTTGCTTTGCTAACATGGTTCACAATGCAGGATGTTGGTGGACAGGGAGCAGGAGTCAAAAGGTTAACAAGCACATACCTCCTATAGTAGTATAGGAAAGACAGAAAAAAAGAAACATGTGCATTAACAAGCACATACCACATATTCTTTCACACTCATGAATACACAAACACAGAGATGCGCGTAACATATTAGAGCTACACCCCCCATTGATGTATTGGCAGAGTGGATGAGACTTGACCGTGGTCTCAGCCTTTCTCATGGGACCCACCGCACGCTCAACTCGAGTAGGAGATGTAGGGCTGAAAAATTCCACAATGAATTTTCATGGTGAGGAGGGGTTTGAACTCATGGCATCCCAGTCAGTAGTTTGTTTCACTAACCACTTCAAGATGGACTGGTCAGTTCTTTTTGATTCGAATCTGATGTCTCTGAGACTTCAATCCCAGCCTGCAACATTAGAATCTGGCCTGTTAGCTGCCCATTTTTCTGTTTCCATAATTCTGGTGATGTCAGCTTAGTGTTTCTTAGTTCCCTTCCATCCCATCACACCCCCTCTACCTTCCCTTATTTCCGCAGATTTAGTGGAGCGCCTATGGAATTGCAGGTGCGTTGAATCTGACTTGAACAAACTCCAAGGTATCCAGGAGGGATGACCGAGAAAACAATGATAGTAACTCCAGACTATGCCATGCAGAAGTTGCTCTTGCAGCCTAGTTTATTTAACGGACTGCTGGGAAAAAGGAGGACAGTAATTTGACAAAATTAAAAAAATTAAAGAAAATTGTGAGGATGATAATGATAAAGATAAGAACAACTTGATTGTTTCAGAGATTTTTTTTTTTTTAACATGGTGAAGCAGCATGATACAAACATGAAGTACTAGAGTATATGTTTTTAAACAAAAAATCCTTTAATTCTGACTCCCGCACCATATTCACCAACAGCAAAAACTAATCCTTTGACTCCTTTACCCTATTACCACTCCTGAAGAAGCCTAGTAGGTAGAGTCAAGGTTAAGTTTTTGCTTTGCAAGCATGGTTGGCTATGCAGGATGCTGGTGAACGGGATGTGGGAGTTAAAGTTTTAAGTCATACACATGTTTTTAAAACTATTATCACTCTTTTTCACTCTGTTCTTATCAAATCACTTAGCACTGAATTCAGTGGTAATAGGAACCAAATAATAAGAAACATGTTGATGTGTCCTTTGCACAGTCAAGCTCTGATGTACTGTTTGCTATATGTTTTGGCGAATTTCTGCCTTCACGTGTATCTGTTCTTTACCTGCTTTCAGTTGTTGACTTTCGACCGTTGGCTTTTTAAGCCCTGAGTTTTGATGTATGCTCATGATAATGACAGATTTAGTGTACTCAGTATCGTAGATGTAGTACAATAGTCATGTAGAACAGATATGTATAACCCTTGGACTCACGCACCCTGTCCACCAGCATCCTGCATTGTCAACCATGTTAGCAAAGCAAAAACTTCGCCCTTTGATTCCCAACCTTATCCACCAGCTTCCAGCAGGAAGCTGGTGGATAGGGTGAGGGAATCAAGGGGTTAAGTTTTTGCAGTTGGTGGATAGGGTGCCGGAGTCAAAGGGTTAATGTAATGAGGAGGAAGAGGGGGACAAGAGGTGGGGGGGGGGGGGGGGGAACATGACTGTCTAGCAACCCAAACACTTGCTGACCAAAGTTGAGGATAAGCATGGTGAGGTGTGGATGCCAGACGGAAAGGGTGACCAGGTTGATGCCCTGGCTTGAAATTGAAGGCACCAGTCCACCCAGCTGTAAATGGGAGCCTGGCCCTCTTTGGGTATCCCGAAGATGAAGCAGCAAGGGAGAAGAAACAGCGCCGCACTCAACGACGCTGACCTCCAAGAGACATGTTTTGTTTCTCTAACACCTCGCTGTCTCGAATGGCCACTTGGATTATGGGGAAATCCTGTACCTTTCCTTTTCGCCTTGCGTAGGTGGTAGATGAGTTTTGATGTACGCACGCAGTGTGGTAGATGTAGTGTTGTTTATACGCACTCACACACGCGCTTGCACACACACACACGCACGCATTCACCACAAACACACACACACACACACACACACACACACCACACAACACCACCACACGCACACACACACACACACACACACACATGCACGCACATGCACACAGCAAGCACTACCACAGCACACCCACACACACATGACAACATGCAAAACAGGTTGAGCCGCCCCATGATCACACAGACAGAGCAACTACCAAAGCAATGGATGTAGTAGTGTGATGGCGATGACGGAATGTGCTAAGTGTTCGAGACTTGCTCCTCATAATGCCGAGTGTTAAGTGTGACATGATCAAGCGTGGTTACCAAAAGGATGGGTATTTGTTTTGTGTTGTGTTGTATTGTATTGTATTGTATTGTACTGTATTGTACTGTGTATTTGTGACTGATCAAGTGTGGTTACCAAAAAGATTGGGTATTTGTTTTGTGTTTGTGTTGTGTTGATTATATTTATTGTATTGAAATTGTACTGTATTGTACAGTATGTTTGTGTAGTAGGTATTGTTTTAGTTGTGTGTATTGTTTTGTTTGTATTGCTTCATAGCATGTCATTCTGTTGCATTGTACCATCTTGTTGTGTATTTGTACTTGTGTCACGGATTTATTGTGTGTAATTCAGGTTTACTGCCCTGGGAATAAGGATTCATTGCATGATTTGCCATCCCTCCCCCCCCCCCCCACACATTTCCCATATATGGTTGTATTTCTGTTTACCTATTGAAAAAAAAGGATTTCTACATAATTTTGTCCCCCCTTTTCCCATATATGGGTGTATTTTTTTTAATGTTTAACCATTAAAACGGGGATTTCTACATAATTTTTCACATCCCCTTCCCATGTATGTATTTCTGTTTACCCATGAAAGAGGGTATATTTCTCCATAATTTTCCAGGTACTGATCCTTTGTTGCTGCAAGGTCTTTAACGTGCACTGAACAGGATGTCATGGGGGGTGGGGGGGTATCATTTCATCCAGACGACTAGTACCCAGATTACCACTGAAGATCTAGTGGAAGGAGGAAGAAAAATCCCTGTCCAGTCCGGGATTTGAACCCAGGACTCTGGCATCCCAGACATGTGCTTTAACCCTTTAACGACCCCTGCACACTATCTACCAACTGCAAAAACATGACTCTTTGACTCCCTGACCCAGTCCACCAAGTTTCCTGCAGGAAACTGGTGGATAGAGTGAGGGAGTCAAGGGGTTAAGATTTTTGCTTTGCTAGCATGGTTCACAATGCAAGGATGCTGGTGGACAAGTGCGGGAGTCGAAGGGTTTACATCGCTAATCACATGTTTCCACAGAAATAGACTCGAGGCTTGTTTTGACATGTTGCCCCAGGCAGATCACGAATCTAATTGCCGCCCATTCCTTTGGCAAGCACGCTTGATAACACTTAACCCATTCACTCCATCACCCTGTCTATCAGCTCCTTGCAGAAAGCTGGTAGATAGGGTCAGGAAGGGAAAGGTTAAAGTGATGGATAGGATGAAGAAGTGGGAAAGTTTAACTCTTTACCCTGTCACCTTATCTTCAAGCTCTGTGCGGAAGCTGGTGAACAGCGTGGGGGAGTTAAAGGGTTAACCTCGTCTTTCAGGAGCGGTTGTTCTAACAACTGGGCTGTCCTGTCTCCCTGTTACATAGTGACATAATTATATGACACTGCATGTGATTTTCATGGATAATATGGTAGGCTCTCCCTCACCCCCCTTTTTTTGTTTGTTTTTGTTATCTTCAGGGAGGAGGGGGGATCCATCTGATATGAAAAATGTTGATTTGGGGATTTTCTGTAAACACGAATTCTACAATATCAATCTGTTCAGTTTTGCAGTAACTTACGAATCTGTGACAAAATGAATATATCATTCAAGCATTTTTTCCATAATTCGAATTCTACGATGCTGATCACTTTTGCAGTAACCTGCAACTCTGTGACAAAAGAATGTTGATTAAGTTTTTTTTCCTAAAGGGAAAACATACAGGCATGTGAATATTGCCAGAATTTTTAAAATGTGTTTTCCACAGCTAGTATTGGTGACCCAGCAAATTGTCCAGATGGGAGACTATTGTCAAACTTTAAAAAACACAACTTTCTACAGGTTGAGTTGCTGATGACCCCAGGGGCTCAGCTGTACAGATTAAAAGCAAATTTTTTTTTTCTTTTTTCAGTAACAATCTTTTATATTAGAAAAGTGAGGGTCTCATTTTGTCAGATCCGTGAATTATTCTTGATTTTTTTGCTTCTCTTGTCACTCGTGATTAGAACATCATTTGGTCAGAATTATGAATTATTCATGATTTTTGCTTGCATTGTCACTCCCATGTGATCGACAAAATACACTGTGTAGTTCATGTACGTACTAACGTAGATAATGTGCTCACCGAGTGATGTCTGTTTCACTAACATAGTGTATGTGTATTGTAGTGTGGTGTGTATACTGATAGTGTAATCAGTAATCAGATGTCTATGCTGATGTTTAGTGTGATGATAAATATTAATAAGATTATTTTTTACAGCGTCTCCGAATAAATATTAATGACAAGATTATTTTATACAGTGTCTCCGCACTGCTAAACAGTGCTTTTGATGTACGTACTCCAGTGAATAATAGAGAGAGAGAGAGGGAGGGGTGGGGGAACCAAGATGGTCAAGCCAGTCTAACAGTCTTCCTTTTCATACTTAACCCTTTGACTCCTGCACCCTATCCACCAACAGCAAAAACTTAACCCTTTGACTCCCTCACCATATCCACCAGCTTCCTGCAGGGAGGGTTAAGTTTTTGCTTTGTTAGCTTGATTGACAATGCAGGATGCTGATGGACAGGATGTGGTAGTCAATGGGTTAAGTCATCACACAAAATTCCAGTTTTGTACTGCAAGAGGTCACTTTGATCTTGAAGAAGCATGAGCTGAAATAAATTAAATTTAACATGAAGCAAGGACAGTGATAAACTGAAAACAGAACATAAATAATTGTTAGCAGTTCCTGAGAAAGTGTTGGTCACGCACCTTGCTCCAAAAGTGCTACTTTTAGGCAGTTCTTTTGCTCTGCGTGACCTTGACCTTGGTACGATGACCTTGACCCTGGTGCTATTACTGTCGAACAGAACTCATTTGTGACTTCTCAACAGTCTGCCCGTTTGATCCAGATTTTATGAAAATCCACCCAGAATGGCTGATATAGTGAGAAAATATCACCTACACATTTTAGTCACATACACACAGACACACACAAGCATACACCATTCTCCTCAGGATATAAAGCATTCTCTGTTTTGTTTTACCCTTTGACTCCCACCAACTGCAAAAAAGTTAACCCTATGACTTCCTCACCCTATCCACCGGCTTCCTGCAGGGAGCTGGTGGATAGGGTGAGGGAATCAAAGGGTTGTTTTTGCTTTGCTAGTATGGTTGACAATGCAGGATGCTGGTGGACAGGGTGCGGGAGTCAAGGGACTAATAAGAGGGTACTGAAGAACTGGCATGCATTATTTATAAATGCACACACATGAATTAAACACATGCAGAAATGAGACCTGAACAATATCAGCAATAACTTGAATAAGGAATTGGACAGTAACAATGTCAACAATAACATTAACAACAATTGTAACATTGCTGATATGCTATCAGCAGTGATGGAACAGTGTCAGTAAAACGAAATAATTTTATAATATCAATAAAATATAATGATAATTATATTCAGTATATGCATGCACGCACACACACATGCATGCATGCACACACACATGCATGCATGCACACACATATGCACATGCACGCACGCATGCGCACATGCAGACGCACGCCCGCGGGCACACGCATAAACGCTCACACTCTCTCTCTCTCTCTCTCTCTCTCTCTCTCTCTCTCTCTCTCTCTCTCTCTCTCTCTCTCTCTCTCTCTCCTCACACACACACACACAGACACACACACACACATACATGCGCATGCATGCACGCACCCACGGACACACATTCATATTCACAGTGTAGGTTGCGGTAATTTACTGATACAGTTTTCTTTTTTCGTTTGTTTGTTTTTGTTTATTTTTTTGATGTGCAGACTAACATAGTTTGCTTATGTAGTTTGATGTAAATTATATAGTAGTACCATGTACATAGTTTGATGTTTATTATAGTAGTACCATGTACATAGTTTGATGTTTATTATAGTAGTACCATGTACATAGTTTGATGTTTATTATAGTAGTACCATGTACATAGTTTGATGTTTATTATAGTAGTACCATGTACATAGTTTGATGTTTATTATAGTAGTACCATGTACATAGTTTGATGTTTATTATAGTAGTACCATGTACATAGTTTGATGTTTATTATAGTAGTACCATGTACATAGTTTGATGTTTATTATAGTAGTACCATGTACATAGTTTGATGTTTATTATAGTAGTACCATGTACATAGTTTGATGTTTATTATACTAATACTGTGCACATTATAGTTCATAAGTATAATGATAATACATTATGTGATTATAACATAGTATCGTATGATGTCATATGTATTATTATTAAAAAAAACATTATATGGTATCTTTTTATGTATTTTACTAATAAAGTGTTTTTCATGTAGTAGGGTATATATCATACTAAAGCATACCTTAACGTCTGGTTTCATGTACTGTTCAAATGTACTGTTTTCACATAGTATGATGAGAATCATACTAAAGTATACCTATACGTTTAGTTTCATATACTGTTGTGATATGGTTGTGTCACTTATCTGCAGGATGGCAGATCCTGTCTACTGCTACATTCTGTCGATCCGCCTCTAGTGACTGTACTGTTCATGGGATGATACTTACAGTGTATAGTGTACAACATTTACTGCCATGTCATAGTATTATATACATTGTACAGATGTGGAGATAGAGTCCTGTTCCCCCAACCCCACCCCCACTCCCCGACAACTATACTGACTGTGGGATCAGATGTTGTCATTGATGATGATGATGATGATGATGATGATGATGATGATGCTTACATAGTGTACATGAATACATTTAGTTCGATATGTTATAATTTCGCCGTAAAGTTGCCAGGGACTCTTTCCATATAAATAGTATATCCCCTCCTTCTGGAAATTCTGTGCTAGAAATTTTTGTCTTTTCTGTCACTCTCTTTGTTTCTGCCTCACTTATTTGCTTTCTGTCATTTCTTCCTGTCATTTTCTGCCTTGCTGGTCCATTCATCTGTATGTGTTCGATAAAGTCTTATGTGTTTTCTCTTAGGATTGATAATTGGGTACATAAGTGCAGTTTTGGCTCTAGGGAACTGAGATATGCAGAAGTAATTTTAGATAATTTAGATGTTTTAGTGTCCTTAGTTATGTTTAAATTTGTATTCAGGGTATGTTTTATAAATCCCCTGTGTAATAAATTGGATGGAGTGGTCAGCACCAGGGACATGTCCTTAGATTGTTTGTGCGCATGCATTGATATGTGTACCTAATTTTCCTTTTTTTTTTTTCTCCTGTTGAAGTAATTTAATCACGTATCTAAATATCAATGTGCATTTACAATTACATTGCTTTTAAATGTCAATCACTTGTGTTTAAAATAACATATGTGTATCTCTTAGATTTGTCCTTTGAAAAGTGACTGTCGGTCTGTGTTTGTGAAAATTCCAGGGTTTCTCAGGATGCGCACTTAGTCACCGTGCTAACAGTAAAATTACAGAGCTTACGGTAAAAGTCACTTGGTCATAAATCTGTACACACTGAAATACTTGCTATCACAACGGTATTGACTGGTATTTCTTTCATTTTCTTTCTTTTTCAACTTTTCCCAACTGACATTAGTATTGATTGTACGGTGGTGTGTTTTCGCAATGTTGGGTACTAACCCTTTTCACTTCCATACCTGAACCACACGTAGCTGGTGGATAGCACTGGGGAGTGAAAGGGTTAATGAATTGATGCGAGAGCGTGCGTATAGCAGTGTGCAGACCTTGATATAAAGAATTGATGTAAGGATGGGTACATGCATGCGTTGTTCACCTTGGTACGGTTGGCTTTGTGCTACAGAATAGTTGAAATGCTGACCTCAGTTTAAATTGCCGTGGCTTGTGATTGACGATAATTCGCCAGCCGTTGTTTTATTGCTAGTAGCATGACGGTGACTTTGCAGTGCTTGGTTGTTTTTGGTTGTTAGTGTGCATGTGGGAGAGGGGGGGGGGGGATAAGAATTGGTTGTGTGTGTGCGTCTGTGTGTGTGTTTGTGTGTGGATGTGGGTGTGTAAGTGCATGGGTTTACATAAGAGACAGAGAAAATGTGTGTGTGTCTGTATGTGTAATGTGTTGTTTGCATGCATGTGTGTGTGTGGGGGGGGGGGGGGGTGGTGTGTGTAAATGCATGGGTTTACATAAGAGACAGAGAAAATATGTGTGTGTGGTGTGTTGTGTGCATGCATGTATGTGTGTGTGTGTGTGTGTGTGTGTGTGTGTGTGTGTGTGTGTGTGACTTTGTGTATATAAATGCATGAGTTTACATAAGAGATGGAGAAAATGTGTGTGTGTGTCTATGTGTGTTTTGTTGGTGTGCATGGTGTGTTGTGTTTCTGTGACTGTGTGTGTGTGTGTGTCTGTGTGTGTGTATAATACATGGGTTTACATAAGAGACAGAGAAAACGTGTGTATGTGCCTGTGTGTGTGTGTGTGTGTGTGTGTAAATGCATGGGTTTACATAAGAAATGGACAAAGAGTGTGTGTGTGTGTGTGTGCGCACACGCGCGTGTGTGTGTGTGCGTCTGATTTTGTCTAAATTTTCTTGGGTTTACATTAGAGACGGAGAAAGTGTGTGTGTATGTCGGTCTGTCTGTCTGCCTGCCCATGTTGCCTATGTAGGAGAGATGGTGTGTGTGAGTGCACACGCATATCCCTGTAACTCAACCTCGTGCTTATCATGTGTGTATACTGATGAGGGAGAGATGGATGCAGAGTGTGTGGCCCCAGGCTCTGTCATGTGAAATTCATATTGCTTGACTCATAGATTATTGCTCGTTATCTCTCTGATACTGCTTTTTTCTGTTTCTGATGAGGGGGGGGGGGGGGGTGGTGTAGAGTTGTTGAGTGTTTCCTGGAGATGGGTGAATGTTGAAATGGTTACGTGAAGGGGTTTGCACATGCATTGTAGTGTAGCTAGGGATTCTTTTTGTTTGGTTGGTTGGTTTGGTTTGTTTTTTCCCCACCCCCACCCCTATGCATTACCTTCCTGTGTCACCATCACCACCCACCCCTGTCGCTCGTGTCAACTGTCCTGTTCTTTAACACACCTCCAAGCCCCACCTGAACTTGAGGTCGCTTTGAGAACCAGGTATTAAGGAGCAGAGAATCTGCTGCAGTTTCTGACTCAATGCTATGACCATGAGAACGATGACGATGATAACCTTGGGGTTCCGCTTTGGGTCGGGACTGCGTGACAGGGCTGTACTCTTAACCCTTTGACTCCCACACCCTGTCCACCAGCTGCAAAAGTTTCACCACTTGACTTCCCCTATCCACCAGCTGCTAAAGTTCAACCCTTTTACTCCCTCACCATATCCACCAGCTTCCTGCAGAAAGCTGGTGGATTGGGCGAGGGGGTCAAAGAGTTGAGTTTTTGCTTTGCTAGGATGGTTGACAGTGCAGGATGCTGCTGGACAGGGTGTGGGAGTCAAAGGGTTAAGCTTACTTTTATACTATATAGCATCAACCAGGCCCTGAAGATCAGACATCATGATATTAGTCAGGAAATTTGAGCAACTCCTTGATGACGTATTTGTAAAAGTGGATAACAATCATCTTTGTAATCTCGGTCTTTCTAGGGAAGCCATCAGACACTCAGCTCGATGAATAGGAACCAGTCAGGGCCTGAAAATCCCGCTTTATTTATTTACTTATGCATTTATTTTTATTATCATTTTGGGTGGGGGGGGGAGGAGGGGGGCTGATGGGCTGGTAGGTAGGTGGCGTTTGGAACTCACAATTGCCCACTTGGTACTTCATTGTCTCCAACCACTTCGTCAAGTTGTCTGATCTAATGAATAAAAGGTAATTAAAAAAACACTCAAAACCAAGTGCTTGTGAATAAATACTTAATTAAGCCAGTTAAAACCAAGTGTTGGTGTTTAAAAACTTGATTAAGACAGTTAAACCCAAGTGCTGGTGAATAAAAATTAAAACCAAGTGCTGTAATAAACCACTGAAAATGAAGTGTTGTATAAAAACAAAACAAACAAAAAAAAAGGTAAAAGTGCTGCATTAAATAAATGCTTAAGTTGAAAACCAACTGCTGACATGCTGTATGACTACCAGTAAATCACCGACTAACATGACTTCTGTTTCTCTGTCTCCTCTCTCTCTCTCTCCCTGTCATTTGCTGCTTTGACCCAGGATGACGCCTTGGCCAGAGTGAGTTGCCTGCTCTTTTTCCTCCTTTCTCCTCCTTCTCCTCCTCCTCCCTGTAATGAATGTTGTGTCTGTTTATGTTTATCATTGGTGTCACGGGTGGCTTGATGTTGAAGCATGGTGTAACCCAACTGCCTTGGACTTGTCCTTTTGATTTTGGGTGTCCACTACCTACTTTGCTGTGTGTGTGTGTGTGTATTTTTTTTGTTTTTTATTTGAATGCTGAGATTGAGAGCCAGTGTCTTTGCACCTGTCCTGTTTCCCTTGTATATGCATGTATGTGTGTGTATCTATGTGTGTATCTATGCGGCAGGGTACGTCATGATGATGATGATAATGATATGTATATGTATCTATATATACATATCATCTTGTGTTTTTTGCTCGAGTGAGAGGGTGCGAGTCAGAGTTTTGCAGTTGTGCGCTTTCCATTTTATGTATATGTATCATCTTGGGTTGCTTTTTAGTATCTTGCTGTCCATATTTTGCTTGAGTGCTGAGAGTGAGTCAGTATTTTGCAGCTGGACCGTTTAATATACATATATATATATGTGTGTGTGTGTGTGTGTGTGTGTGTGTGTGTGTGTGTGTGTGTGTGTGTGACCCCCCACCATGAAATCGGTCTTAACTAGCATTTTGGGTATTTTGAGATAAACATCTCACTGGAAAGTGTACATTCTGCTGATTATTTTGGTATTTGAATAAAGCTTGTACTCAAAAAAATGTAGAAGTTATGTATGTTTAAAGTCATTAAGTTGTATGACGGCCATTTTGAGAAAACGGCCTCTAAAGTTTTTGTGTGCTCTCCCACACATTTTCCTTAAACTTCTTTATTTGGTGGCTTTGACCCAGTTTGTTTCTAATTTTCGCTGTCATTATCTGAAAGGTGCACCAAAGAGCTTTCCATCAGTGTATTACATGTGCGGGTACTGTACAGGTTATGGTTCATAATAAGAGACAAACATAGGTACTTTTGGTAGGAAATTGCGTTCTTTCTGCTGCGATCAGTGCATTAAAATACCGATTTAAATTGATTAATAACATTTTTTCAAGAAAAAATTTCTGTGGGGGATAGATTATAGTTTACAGAAATCAATTTTGAGAAAGAGTCAAAACACCCCAGATAGACCCTATATATATATATATATATATATATATATATATATATATATATATATATATATATATATATGTGTGTGTGTGTGTGTGTGTGTGTGTGTGTGTGTGTGTGTGTGTGTGTGTGTGTGTGTGTGTGTGTAAATATATATGTATCACTGTTGTTGTGTTGGTAGAGCATTTGGCGTAGCACATTTAGTGAAAGGGCTCATGTTTGAATGTGACAGTCCAGGATTCGATTCCTGGTCGGGCGGGGATTTTTCACACACACGTACATCAGGAAGCTGGTGGGTAGGGTGAGGGAGTCAAAGGGTTCAGTGTTTGCTGTGCTAGCATGGTTGACAATGTAGGATGCTGGTGCACAGGGTGCAGAGTCAAAGGGTTAAAATCTGTTTTGACAGTCTACCATTGTCTTTGCTACACATCACTTTGTGTTAGAAATCTGTTGTGACAATCTACAATTGTCCTTGCTGCTGCATATCACATTTGATAACATCAGAGTTTCTTCGAAGTCACGGTTACTGATATGCAATGTCCGCTGTATGTCCATGGAGCATTTTCATATAAAAAGGGAGATTGTTAGAATGGCTTGACTATATTGTTGGTTTTTGTTTTTGCTTTCACTGAAGCCTTTGCCGTCTGAAGGTTTTTTTGTGTGTTTTTTTTTGTTTTTGTTTGTTTCTGTCTCATTCCTAATTTAATTCCACTTATAAGCTGGTGAGTTTTGACTGATGTTTTTCCTTGTTTTGGGTGTTGTACGCCTCATTCTTAGCGTGTGAACTTGATCTGTATCAGCCGGCTCTGTGTGTGTGTGTGCGTGTGTGTGTGTGTGTGTGTTTGTGCGTGTGTGTGTGTGTGTGTATGTGTGTGTGTGAGAGAGAGAGAGAGAGAGTGTGTGTGTGTGTGTGTGTGTGTGTGTGTGTGTGTGTGTGTGTGTGAGAGAGAGAGAGAGAAAGAGAGAGAGAGAGTGTGTGTGTGTGTGTGTGTGAGTGAAAGAAAGAGAGAGAGAGAGTGTGTGTGTGTGTGTGTGTGTTTGTGTGTTTGAATCATCACATGTCACTTGTGGATTTTCCTGTATGGCTTTCCTCATTGGAGCACTGGTGTTTTCATGATACTTGAACAATGTGTTTAAGTTTAACCCTTTGACTCGTGTACCCTGTCCACTAACTGCAAAAACTTAATCTTTTGACTCTCTCACCCTGTCCACCAGCTTCCTGCAGGAAGTTGGTGGATTGGGTGAGGGAGTCAAAAGGTTAAGTTCTTGCTTTGTTAGTATGGTTGACAATGCAGGATGCTGGTGGACAGGGTGCCGGAGTCAAAGGGTTAAAGCATTCACTGGTGCAGCGCACTGGACATCATTGGTTGTTTCTTGCAGCTCTGGCAACTGCGCTACGTGTTCGGAGTGAAGGGAAAACGTTCATGAAACAGGGATGGGGGTTGGGGGAGAGGGTAGCCCTTGGTGCATGCTAGTTGGTATAGCCATGGACTCAAGATGTGATATCTTGAGTTCGATCCCAGCCCACAACATTAAAAACCAGCCTGTTTGCTATCCATCTTAATGCTCCCATCGTTTTGGTGGTGTCAGCTTAGTGTTTGATAGGTCCCTTCTCCCCCTTTCCCTTTTTCAAGACCTTGTCAGCACATAGGGTTTTGTGCAGGCTCAGGAAATCTGTCAGATTATTGCTGGCGGATTAGGGTAGAGCACATATGGAGCTGTCTGAGCATGGCGAATCCCTCTTGAAATTTCTCCAATAACTCCTGTCTGATCTGGTGACAGGAGAAAAATTAAAATCCAGAAGGACAGATGAAAAAGTCCGGAATGTCTTTGAATTTGGTCATGGAGGCATCAGAAGATTCCGGTTATCCCATGTTCGCTGTACCTGACCCCTCGCCTTTTTTTTTTTTATCGTGTTTTATATTGTATTGCATGAGTGTCATATTTCTTCTTTTCTTTTGTGTATTTGTGTCATTTTTCTGCGCCACTTCATTGGTCACAGAGTATAGCACAATTTTTTTTAACGATGCTGTGTCCCCCCCCCCCCCCCCCCCCCCCGTGGGGATGCCGGGGGGCTCTTTCACTGTAAATAGTATCCCCTCCTTCTGGAAATTCTGTGCTAGAAATTTCCTCTTTTCTGTCACTCTCTTTGTTTCTTTCTTCCTCCTTTGCTTTCTGTCATTTCTTCATATCATGTTTTGCCTTGCTGGTCCATTCACCTGTATGTGTTTGATAAAATCTTACATACTTTTTCTTAGGATTGATGATTGGGTACATGTATTAAATGCATTTTTGGCTCTAGGGAGTGAGATATGCAGAATCAATTTTAGGTAATTCATGCCTGTTTTTTTATATATGTTTTGGTGTCCTAAGGTATGCTTGTGTTTTATTCAGGTGTGTTTTTTAAATCCCCTGTGCGCTAATGAACACGTGCGAACGCAGAAGAGAAGAAGAAGCTAAATTGAACGGAGTGGTCAGCGCCAGGGGCATGTCCTTAGATTATGTGCGCAAGTGCTTTGATATGTGTACTTAATTTTCTTTTCTTTTTTTTTCCCGCCCGTTGAAGTATTGTGTATGTTTTGAAACGGTTGTAGCCCTGATATGACTCTACGCAGTCGGCGTGGCTTTAAACAACAGTAACAATAACTGTAACAACAATAGGGGTGATAATAATATCATGATGCTGTGGTGTCTCATTCTGGATGGAGACTGTGTGACTACACTGTCCTATTCTTACTATATATCATTGTGATGGCAAAGCCATACAGATAGGTCTCCGGCTTTAGAGATGACCAAAGCCGTTGCAGCATACCCACCTGTGATGGACTTCTGTCGTGCTGGCAGGCCAAGAGAGTGGTTTTATCACACTGCACATGTGATGATTTGACTATGAAGTCCTTTATGCTTGGGGTTTCTTCAGCCGTAGTCCAGTCAGAGGTCTCCCTCGTTCTTGCTTCGTGAAATGGCTACCGCTCAGCCTGTGACGTCAGGGTCAGGTGGTGGGGTGTCTGGCCAGTGGTGAAGCATTGTTGCTCTGGGTTCCCACCCAGCACCTTCAAGTGTTTCTTGATAACTAAACTTATATGCATGGGGTTTCTACAGACGTAGTCCCCATCATAGGCCGATCCTCATTCTCAGGGGGTTGGCCATCTCTCAGCCATGGAATGACCCAAAGCGATGGGTTGGACAACAGTAAATATAGTGTGGGTTGGATAACAGTAAATAATATTATAGTGTGGAGTCTCAAGTGTGAAATGATAATGTTTTTTTTGGCTGAGACAGATATGAAATCTTTCACTCCCTTGTCCTATCCAGCAATTTCCTGCAGGAAGCTGATGGACAGGGTGAGGGTGTGTATATTTTTGTTCTATTTCGTTAACCCTTTGACTTGCACCCGTCCACCAGCATCCTGCATTGTCAACCGTGTTAGCAAAGCAAAAACTTAACCTTTTGACTCCCTCACCTTATCTACCAGCTTCCAGCAGGAAGCTTGTGGATAGGGTGAGGGAGTCAAAGGGTTAAGATTTTGCAGTTGGTTGGTAGGGTGCAGGAGTTTTCTCAAGTGCATGTATACATGTTGTTTGTCATGCACTGTGCAGCCATTAGTGCGTGGTGGATAAGTTTTCTGTTGCTATAACCACAGAACCCTGACATGGTTTACTGGATCTTTAACCCTTTGACTCCCGCACCCTCTCCACCAACTGCAAAAACTTGACCCTTTTGACTCCCTCACCCTGTCCACTATGAGGAAGTCATAGGGTTAAGTTTTTGCATTGCTAGCACAGTTGACAATGCAGGATGCAGTGGACAGGGCTCAGGAGTCAAAGGGTTAGCATTGCATATTTGATGTTCTGCGGCATAAATTTTTGGAAGAGGTTCAGACATTTCGCGGGGGTCTCCACATACCCGGAAAGAGAAATCTTCACCAAGCACTTTCCAGGCAAGGCCAAAATTGTCCCCCTGTTGGGGATGCCGGGGGTTCTTTCAGTATTAATAGCATCCCCACCTTGTGGAAATTCTGTGCCAGAAGTTTTCTCTTTTCTGTCACCACCTTATTTCTTTCTTCCTCCTTTCTTTAACTTTCTTTCTGTCATTTCTTCCTGTCATTTTCCGCCTGCTGGTCCATTCACCGTATGTGCTCATAAAGTTTTATGTAGTTTCCCTGAGGATTGATAATTGGGTACTTGTATTTAAGTGCATTTTTGGCACTAGGGAAATGTGATACCGAAAGCAATTTTAAGCAATTTAGGCCCGTTTCTATTTCTGTTTTATTGTCCCTAGTTTTGTTTAAATTTGTATTCAGGTATGTTTTTTAAATCCCATGTGTGATAAATTGGAATGGAGTGGTCAACGCCAGGGGCATCTCCTTACATTATGTGCGTGAATGCGTTGATATGTATACTCAGAAAAAGAACAAGAATGCGTATTTAATACAACAAGACAAGACAGGTGCAAGTTTGCGGCCAACTTGGTGGCCTTTGTCAAGTGTAAGATCACAAACAAATACCTGATAAAAAAAATTAGGAGAAAAAGACTGAAACTTCCTGCTACTCCTTCCAGTGTGAGAAAAAGAATAAACTGACTAAAATGACATCATAATGTGTTTTTGAGTAAATATGATGTCAGAGCGCAAGTGAGATGAATGTCTGCAATTCTGATAAGTGGTCATGCCATATTAATATTGTTCTGTCCTGAAGAGGGTCCAGGGCTAAAATTAAAACTATGATGCATTAGCGAAGAGTAGTATTTGGAATGTAAAGGATCCCACTATTAAATAATGCATAGGAGAAAATATAAACATATGACCAATTAATGGGAAAATATTTAATCAAGTAAGGTAATAATTCTCAACTGTGAATTGACGATGTTTTTCAGGCAGAGGCAGATCTGCGAACAGCGCAGTCGGAGTTTGATCGTCAGTTGGAGATCACCAAGATTCTACTGGAAGGCATCAACAGTACACATGTGAGTCGTCATACATGTCTGTGTGTGTCTGTGTGTTTGATGATAGGATGAGTGTGTGTGTGTGTGTGTGTGTGTGTGTGTGTGTGTGTGTGTGTGTGTGTGTGTATGTATCTGTGTGTATGTGCATCTGCGCATGTTTGTGTGTGTGTGTGATGTGTGTGTGTGTGTGCATCTGTGCGTATGTGGTCTATGGTCGTTGGTGTGTGAGTGTGAGCATGTTAGTGTGTGTGTGTGTGTGTGTGAGAGAGAGAGAGCACATTCATGCATCTGTGCATATGTGTTTGTATGTGTGTGAGAGCACGTGCTTGCATCTGGTATATGTGTTTGTATTGTTGAGAGCACTTCTTGCGTTGTATTATATTGAGAAGGTTAGGGTAATAATAGCTACCATTCTACCAAATATGAAGCTGTGTTAATTGGTTCTGTGTCGAACTACTTGAGAAAACAGTGGAGAGATGTGATGTCTGCTGTTAGAAGGATTAGAAATGAAGCTGAGTCTTCGGCCACACGGCGCTGTATATAGTCCTGCTGTGGCTTTTATAGGATGAGGGAGAAAATTATTTAACCTTTGATCGCACCTATCCCCAACGCAAAACTCACCCTCTGATCCTCACTATCCACAGTTCCTGCTGGAAGCAGTGGGTAGGTGAGGGATCGAATAGTTGAGTTTTTGCTTTGCTAGAATGGTTGACAATACAGGATGCTGGGGATAGGTGAGGAGACAAAGGGTTAAGGTTTGCTTTGCCAGCATGGTTGACAATACAGGATGCTGGGGATAGGTGAGGGAGACAAAGGGTTAAGGTTTGCTTTGCAGCATGGTTGACAATACAGGATGCTGGTGGACAGGGTGAGGGAGTCAAAGGGTTAAGGTTTGCTTTGCTAGCATGGTTGACAATACAGGATGCTGGTGGACAGGGTGAGGGAGTCAAAGGGTTAAGTTTTGCTTTGCTAGCATGGTTGACAGTACAGGATGCTGGTGGACAGGGTGCGGGAGTCAAAGGGTTAGAATGTAGTCATGGAAAAAAGTAGACAACACAAAATGTCGTGTGTGCATGTGTATATGTGTGTGATGGTATGTGTGTGTGTACGTGCATTTGTGCATGTGTACATGCGTGTGTGCATGCATGCGTTTGTGTGTGAATGTGCGTGCGCACCCACGTAAGAATCATTTGTGTGGTCATAGTCATGTGTGTGACTGTGTGTATGTGTATGCCTCATGTATGTGTGCATGGTCACATGTGTGCATGTACATGTTTATGCATGCATATCTCTGAGCATGTATATGAAACATTATTGTGTATGTGCCCACAGGCTCATCACCTACGCTGTCTGAACGACTTCATGGAGGCACAGATGAAGTTCTATGCCCAGTGCCAGCAGTATATGAGTGATCTGCAGAGACAGCTGGGAAGGTAAGCTCTGATTGCTGAGTCTCCTCATTGATATGAATAGGTAGGTAGATTGGCAGCTCTTCTGGTTTACGATAGCAACTCAGCATCTATTACTACTTGTTTTTATTGGAATAATGCCATGTTACCTTGAGATAACATTAAAACAAGTTAAAGATTGTTGTCTGGTAGATGTCTTATTTTTTTTCGTCGTGATCAAGAATGTCTCTCAAGTCCATTGTTTTCTCTTCCAGTTTTGTTTGTTTTGTTTTGTTTTTTTCTGTTGGTTTTTTTTTATGATTTTTTTTTTATCCATTTGGGATAATTTATTGAGATTTGGGGTTTCACTTCATGTCACTTTATTTCTTCAGCAGGAAGAAAGATTGCTGTATAAAATGGGGGGGGAAAAATCCCCAAAATTTACTTCTTTTTTTTTTCATTAATTTCTGAGATACGTTCATTTGAACCACTAGTCATTTTGCATAAAATCCTCTTTGAAGTTGGCAATGTTCAGACATGTGTATTATTTACCATGGGAAAAAAGGGGAATGAAATGACTATTTCATCACAGGTGTACATTTTGCTTCAAAATTTGATAGATATGCAGTAGAAATCGAGAATTGAAAACTCAAAATTGCTGTTTTTGGAATCGAGTGAGTTTCTTCAAAGTAGTGCTTGATTAGGACCACCAAATTATCCAGGAAAATTGCAGGTAGCATCATATACATCTTGAAAATTGTGAAGGTTCAAGGGATTTTATTTTAAAAAGGCTGAGAGCAGAGAGAGGGAGATACCTTAACTTATTACAGTGCTAGTACTTACCGTTACATCATTTCTTCATTTCTTGTGGTTGGATTTTTTCCCCCCGTAATTAACAACACCTTGGTGTAGTACAGCAATGTTGAGACTTGTAATTTTTTACCATTTCACGAGGGCTGGTAATTTTAGACATTTCATGACGCCATAGAGTACCGTATGGCTTGGTGTACTACCTGGATGGAGGCCTGGTTAGCTCTGAGAGACGGAGCATTCAGCTTCCAATCTGAACGTACAGGCTAACATGGGTGAGAATCTCATTGTAGCAGAATCAATAACATGTGTATGTTGCCTCCTCCATCCAGTGTGTCCTGCTGTGAATAAGTACCTGACTTTCTCCAGAATCATAGGGACGGGGGAAGCAGGTAGAGAGGCAGGATGGACGCTGCCATCTTAATGCTGGTCCTGACTGACTGATTGATTAATCAAGTAATTGATTGATCAATCAGTTGATTAATCGATTGATCTTATTGATTGATCAATCAGATTTTTCTTATTGATTGATCAGTTGATCGATCGAACGATTGATCGATTGATCTTTATTTTACAACTGTAAAGACAGTGACACAATACAGTAGTGTTTATGCACTGCTGGCCCTGACTGATTCATTGATCAGTCAATCAAGTAATTGATTGATTGATTGATTGATTGATCTTTATTTTACAACAGTAAAGACAGTGACACAATACAGTAGTGTTTATGCACTGCTGGCCCTGACTGATTCATTGATCAGTCAATCAAGTAATTGATTGATTGATTGATCGATTGATCTTTATTTTACAACTGTAAAGACAGTGACACAATACAGTAGTGTTTATGCACTGCTGGCCCTGACTGATTCATTGATCAGTCAATCAAGTAATTGATTGATTGATTGATTGATCTTTATTTTACAACAGTAAAGACAGTGACACAATACAGTAGTGTTTATGCACTGCTGGCCCTGACTGATTCATTGATCAGTCAATCAAGTAATTGATTGATTGATTGATCGATTGATCTTTATTTTACAACTGTAAAGACAGTGACACAATACAGTAGTGTTTATGCACTGCTGGCCCTGACTGATTCATTGATCAGTCAATCAAGTAATTGATTGATTGATTGATTGATCTTTATTTTACAACAGTAAAGACAGTGACACAATACAGTAGTGTTTATGCACTGCTGGCCCTGACTGATTCATTGATCAGTCAATCAAGTAATTGATTGATTGATTGATTGATCTTTATTTTACAACAGTAAAGACAGTGACACAATACAGTAGTGTTTATGCACTGCTGGCCCTGACTGATTCATTGATCAGTCAATCAAGTAATTGATTGATTGATTGATTGATCTTTATTTTACAACAGTAAAGACAGTGACACAATACAGTAGTGTTTATGCACTGCTGGCCCTGACTGATTCATTGATCAGTCAATCAAGTAATTGATTGATTGATTGATTGATCTTTATTTTACAACAGTAAAGACAGTGACACAATACAGTAGTGTTTATGCACTGCTGGCCCTGACTGATTCATTGATCAGTCAATCAAGTAATTGATTGATTGATTGATTGATCTTTATTTTACAACAGTAAAGACAGTGACACAATACAGTAGTGTTTATGCACTGCTGGCCCTGACTGATTCATTGATCAGTCAATCAAGTAATTGATTGATTGATTGATTGATCTTTATTTTACAACAGTAAAGACAGTGACACAATACAGTAGTGTTTATGTAATGCTGGCCCTGACCGATTGATTGATCAGTCAATCAAGCTATTGATTGATTGGTTGATTGATTGATCTATATTCAACAACAGTAATTTGGTCCTGAGAAAATTTGAGATCTCTACAACTTGCTTCCGTATGGTCTTTGGGTTTCAGGGCAGTCTTTACCTTTAGCTTGACTACATTGGTGCCAGAACTGTCCATCTTTTGTTTCAAACCATATTTGTATATGAAGCAATGTCTTGATTAATGATTGATACACCCCTGTCTCCCATTCTGTTTCCCGTACTCTCTCCTCCTCCTCTGTGTTGTCGAAACAGTCGCAGGTAAGCGCACTTTCCACCCATCGTCAGTTAATTTTTAGTTGTTGTTTTTTTTTTAATTTTCTTTAATTAATTTTATTTATGAGATGGGATGGAGATTAGTTCTTCCTGACTCCCCCCTGCTTGTGGGTTTGTGTTTACTTTCCCTTTTTCTGTCCTTGCTGTTGCTGCTGTTCACTGCTGCTTAACTCTTTCATGACGTAGGTTCTGATACGGAGTGTTCCCACCACACATGATTGGTATTACTTCCCTTGGGAGGTCAGTAGTTCTCATAGGTGTAGATGTTTTTAGTATCAGAGATGTCTGTTCACATTTGGGTTAATAATTGATACAGTATTTGTAGATGTAAGCACAGAACCCCATAGTACTCATAGGTATAAATGTATAAATTTGTTATGGTATCCGACTGTCCATAACCCTTTGACTGCCTCACCCTGTCCACCAGCATTCTGCTAATACTAATGATGATATTGATTATTGGTAAGATTATGTCAAGATTACTGACTAGAAAGGTCGAGTATTTAACGCTTTGACTGCCTCACGCTGTCCACCAGCATTCTGCTGACAATTATGATAATATTGATTAAAGATAAGATTATGTCAAGACTGATTAGAAAGGTCAAGTATTTATTAACCCTTTCACTCCCACACATTGTCAACCAGCCTTCTGCTGATAATAATGATAATACTGATTAATCATTTAATGGCAAGATTATGTCAAGATGACTGACTAGAAATGTCAAGTCTTTAACCCTTTGACTGTCTCACCCTGTGCCTCCAGCATTCTGCTAATAATAATGATAATATTGATTAATGATAAGGTTATGTCAAGACTGACTAGAAGATCAAGTATTTAACCCTTTGACTTTCACTGCCTCACCTTATCCACCAGCATTCTGCTGATAATACTGATTAATGGTAGGATTGTATCAAGACTGACTAGAAAGGTCTAATATTTAACCCTTTGACTGCCTCGCTCTGTCCACCAGCTTCCTGCTAATAATAGTGATTGAAGACAGGATTGTATCAAGACTGAATAGAAAGGTCTAGCATTGAATGTTTAACTCTTTGACTTCCTCACTCTGTCCCATCAGCTTTCTGCATCATCAGCAGAGCGAAACCTTAACCCATTTATTCCTCATTCTACATGCTGTTTCCTGAAGTTTGCTGATGAATTCCTCGTGAACAAACCCCAAACATCAAACTCCACAAATACTCTTAACCCTTTGACTCTCACGCCTGTCCACCACCAACTGCAGAAACTTAACCCTTTGACTCTCTCACCCTTTCCACCAGCTTTAAATACTTAACCTTTGATTCCCTCACCCTATCTACCAACTGCAAAAACTTACCCTTTGACTCCCTCACCCTTTCCACCAGCTTCCTGCAGGAAGCTGATGGAAAGGGTAAGGGAGTCAAAGGGTTATGGTTTTTCTTGTCTAGCATGGTTGACATTGCAGGATGCTGGTGGACAGGATGCGGGAGTCGAAGGGTTAATGCTCACACGCCCATCTATATGCATGTCCATTTCATAGGCAGTGAAGCTGTTTACACTACATCCATCACTCACAATGGCACACCATGTTGAGAAAACATTATTGGCGCGTTGTTCATTTTGTTTTTATTTCCCTGCACCGCACGTTGTTTTCACTTCAGCACTTCTTTGTCACTTCCAGGTATTCATTCAAACAGGGTCTGGGTGGCACTTTTGGCACTTCAGTTCTGTTTATTTTCTCCTCATAGACCTTGTTCTACTGCAGCACTTGTCCCTTCATGGTAAACAGGGCTGGAGTTGGCTTTCGCGCTTTGCAACATGTTCTTCTTTTTCAGCACTTTAGTTCGTTCACCATGTGGGACCCCTCCCTGGGGATGCCAGAGACTCTTTGAGTATAAATAATATCTCCACCTTCTGGAAATCTTTTCTGTCACTCTCTTTCTTTCTGCTTTGTTCGTTTGCTTTCTGTCATTTCTTCCTATCATTTTCTGCCTTGCTGGTCCGTTCACCTGTATGTGTTCGATACAGTCTTTGTACTTTTTCTTTGGATTGATACTTGGGTACATGTATTTAGTGCATTTTTGGCTCTAGGGAGATGAGATATGCGGAAGCAATTTTAGGTAATTTATGCCCGTTTATATGTGTTATGGTGTCCTTTGTTATGCTTAAATTTGTATTCGGGTGTGTTTTTTAAATCCCCTGTGCAATAAAGTGGTCGGAGTGGTCAATGCCAGGGGCATGTCCTTAGATTATGTGCGCGAATGAATTGATGTGTACTTAATTTTCTTTTCTTTTCTTTTCCCTGTTGAAGTTTTGCATGTTTTGAAGCGGTTATAGCCCTGATATGGCTCTACGCAGTCAGCTGGGCTTTAGAGAACAATAACAGTAACCCTCTGGGACTTAAATGGCTTCCTGCAGTGTGGGGGAGTAAAAGAATTGATTTCTCTCACAGGCCTTGGTTCATATGAGAGCAACACTTCACTGATCCTACGTTAGCGAATAGGATTTGGGTCACCTTGAACAATTGTCAAAATGTTGGTTTTATTTTATTTATTTGTTTATTTATTTATTTACTTATTTATTTATTTATGTATTTATTTATTATTTATCACAGATCTTGTTTCATGGCAGCACTTCTTTTTCGCTCCTTCGTAAAGGAGTTTGGGTCAGTGTCAAGGCTTTGGACCTCATTCTTTTTTAATTTTCCCTCTGAAGTTTGTGTCTATGGGACACTTAGCTGTCTCTCCCAGATGAAGAAGGGTTGTCTCTAAGCTGTTATTATTACAGTCGCGGATGTTATTTCATGGCGGTGCTTTAGCATTGTCGTGTTTTACTAAAGAGGGCATGGGCTGGCATCAACATATGATTCTGGGTTTGGGCTATGTGTTTCCCCTCACAGATCTGGAGGATTTTTTAAACTCCCCCGCCCCCCACCCACCCACCCAACCACCCTTGCAGCAAAGGTTCTCTTTTGTTTACAATAAAAGCATTACAGAATTTAAGAACAGCCAACAAAACAAGATGTATAGTTATTTATATGTCTATTTAAAAATACACAATTTCACTGTTCTGTCGCTGCAATGGAATTTATGCTAAGAGACAAAACAAAAGACATACAAGAAAAGTATTACAAAATTTAGAAACAACCAGCAAAACAATATGTGACTGGTTCTTGCGAACAGGGTCACAAGTCGCAACGTGTGAATGAGATACGGGCCTGAAAAGGTGGTGAGGGTCGATCTGGATGATTTGAGATTTTTGTTCCTACACATTGTCTGACCATTAATCTATCAATTATGGCAAAGATTAAAGTGAAATTTGGGCTGAAAGAGTGTTAAAATAACATTTTAAAGTGATAACCCATCGAGAATGTGCCGATTTTTTCCGTGAAAAATGCGTGTGTTTGAGCTTTAATTTAGGCCATGAAACCGTACAGGGCCTCAGCATATCGCATACCGTTGGAATCAGCTCGCGAAATAGCTAGTATGTAGTGCAGAACCACTTTATCTATCACTTCACTAAGTTTGATGAAGATAGAATACTGGTTGCTAAGGAAAAAGCAGAGAATTTTGTTGTCCTTCTTTAACTCTGCTTTTCTCAAAATGGCCGTCCCATCACCCACTCCCTTTAAATTACTGTAACTCGCTTGATTTTCCAGTTAGACAGTTGAATTATAATCATTGGAAAGAGCATTTTTTCTGCTTTCCGGTGATATAAATATCTCTATACCCCCAAAATTAAGTTGTGACCCCATTCGTGAGAACAGGTCACATATGTATAGTCATTTATATATCTATATAAAACACACAATTTCATTTGTGCTGTCATTGCAATAGAATATATACCAAGAGACAAAACAATATAGGCATACAGTTTTCTCCTCACCCCCCACCCCATCCCCCACTTTTCTGTTACCCATATATTGAGATTTCAGGACTCATATTGATTACACACTGATATTACCATAAATAACTACTTCATGTTGTAACATAAAACATTATTACAGTTTTTGGGGGGGGTTTTCAAGAAAAAAAGGAACTAGAAATCTTACGTTCCTAATTGTGGACTGACTTTCCATTGTGCTTGAGACATCTTACTGTATATGAGACATCATAGATTTATATTACGTGGATCTACCGGCATACACACAAAAACATACACACATGCATGCTCTCCCTCTCCCTCCCTTCATTCCCCCATTCTTTCTCCCACAAACCTATTACTTGATATATAACACATAACACCTATTCAGACATACCAGGGTTTTTTCTTCTTCTTCTTCTTCAGTCTTTGAGCTCGGTCATACTTGAAATAATCAATGTTTTCATCTAAGGCGAGTATATGTGTGGTTGTGTGTTGTGTGTGTGTGTGTGTGTGTGTGTGTGTGTGTTGTTCTGGTGAACAAGCCCACACTGTATAGAGAAAACAATGTTGCTGCATAGTCTGTTACAACTGCCCCTTCACTGCCAAGGAGAGAAAGACTGATAAGAGCAAATCTTTTATTAACCCTTTGACTCCTGCACCATGTCTACTAGCATCCTCCATTGTCAACCATGCTAGCAAATCGAAAACATATTTTGACTCCCTTACCCTATCCACCAGCTTCATGCAGGAAGCTAGTGGACAGAGTGAGGGAGTCGAACGGTAAAGTTTTTGCAGTTGGTGGATAGGGTACTGGAGTCAAAGGGTTAAAAATTATATATCAATAGACTGGCCCAGCAGAAAGAGGGAAAAGAAGAGGCGATAGAAAGAAAATGAAAAGAAACAAACAACAACAACAAAAAAGCAAAAACAACAAGAATGATAGGATAGAGGAAATTTCTCATACAGAAATTTCAGAAATAGGGATACTGTTTCTACCAAAAGTGCACCAACAGACTTTGACAGGGGGTAGAGGGGTGGGGTGGGGTGAGGCAGGGAGAGGATCTTACTTCAGTATTTGTTCCTGTCTTTTGTTTTTCGTGTTACGTAGGATGGTTTTGGAAAATGGTTTTTCTTCCCATATCCTTAGGATTTTTTTGTTAATTCTTTTTTTCCAATTAGGAAGATGATTTTTCTTCCTTCTAGTTTTCATATACGAGATGGTTCTTTTTCCAACTGATTTTCTTGTGTTGAAGGGGTAGGGAGTAGGATGAAGGAGGGAGAGGATCTTATTATGTTCATATTTTTTCCTGTCTTTTGATTTTCATGTACATAGGATAGTTTTGGAAGATGTTTTTTTCTTCTGGTTTTCTTAGGTAGTACATAGGGTAGTTTTGGAAGATGGGTTTTTTCTTCTGGTTTTCTTAGGTAGTATATAGGGTAGTTTTGGAAGATGGTTTTTTTCTTCTGGTTTTCTTAGGTAGTACATAGGATAGTTTTGGAAGATGTTTTTTTCTTCTGGTTTTCTTAGGTAGTACATAGGGTAGTTTTGGAAGATGTTTTTTTCTTCTGGTTTTCTTAGGTAGTACATAGGGTAGTTTTGGAAGATGGGTTTTTCTTCTGGTTTTCTTAGGTAGTACATAGGGTAGTTTTGGAAGATGGGTTTTTCTTCTGGTTTTCTTAGGTAGTACATAGGGTAGTTTTGGAAGATGGTTTTTTTCTTCTGGTTTTCTTAGGTAGTACATAGGGTAGTTTTGGAAGATGGTTTTTTCTTCTGGTTTTCTTAGGATGTTTTTCTTTCTTTCTTGTAATTAGGAAGATGATTTTCTTCCTTATGTTCTTCATATATGAGATGGTTCTTTTCTTTTTCCAGCTGATTTCCTTGTGTTGAAAAAGTTTTTTCTTTTTCTTTCATGTTCTAATTTTTTTTTTCCTGGTTTTAACATGTAGGTTTTTTCTTCCATCTGGTTTTCATGTACAAAACAAGATGGTGGGTTTTTGTTTTTTTGTTTTTTGTTTTGTTTTGTTTGTTTTCTACCACATTTTTCTCATTTCTGTGTCTGAGAAGAGTTTTCCCCCTTTAGATTTCTGTGTCTGAGAAGAGTTTTCCCCCTTTAGATTTCTAATTGGAAGATGGTTTTCACCCTTGTGTCCAACATTATTTTTTGTTTCATTCTGATTTTAATATCTAGGACAGAGTTTCTTCTTCTGTTTTCCAAATAGAGGATGTTTCCCCCCACCCCCCCACCCCCCATTGTACTTTTGGTTTTCTTGGTGGAGATTACTTTTCTTCTATCTGTTTTACTTTTCTTCTGTCTGTTTTCCTGATCTAAGAACAAGATGGTGTTTTAACTTTCTGGTGGACAGAGCAGTTGTGAGGCAGAGGTGAAGTGACTGCAGAATAAAGAAATCTCCCAGATTACTTGCATATTTCACAGTCCACCCTTTGAGAAGGTTGAGTAAATCTAGTGACTTGATTCAGCCGGCGTCCAAGGGTGGAACCAGTTGTTCAAGCTGGGGAATGGCCCCCATAGGAGATAGAAAATTTACTGGTGGAAAACTAAAACTGATTCTGGTGATGTCCATTTTTTCGTTAAGTACGTAGAATCAGTTTTTTTTTTTTTTTTTTTTTTTTTTTTTTTTTCTTTCATGAAATATGTAGAATCAGTATACTACATTCCATAAAGCATAAAACGATTTGTGTAATTTTCTTCTTTTTTTTCAGCTCCCTGTCAACTTCAGAGTAAGCTGGTTGATGTTTTTTTTGTTGTTCATTTTTTTCTTTTTAGTGTTGTGTTTGTGTATGTGTTAAGTTTATAATCTGAGTGTAGACAAATTCTTCTCTTGTGTCTTTTGTCTCAGTTCTCACCTGTAGTCATAATTTGTGTCTGTTGTAGTTTTGATTTTTGTTTGTTGTCTTGTCTGTTGTCATCAGATCTTGTCTGTTGTCTTCATGTCTTGTTTGTTGTCTTCATGTCATGTCTGTTGTCTTCATGTCGTGTCTGTTGTCTTCATGTCTTGTCTGTTGTCTTCATGTCTTGTTTGTTGTCTTCATGTCATGTCTGTTGTCTTCATGTCGTGTCTGTTGTCTTCATGTCGTGTCTGTTGTCTTCATGTCATGTCTGTTGTCTTCATGTCGTGTCTGTTGTCTTCATGTCGTGTCTGTTGTCTTCATGTCATGTCTGTTGTCTTCAGATCTTGTCTGTTGTCTTCATGTCATGTCTGTTGTCTTCATGTCTTGTTTGTTGTCTTCATGTCATGTCTGTTGTCTTCATGTCATGTCTGTTGTCTTCATGTCATGTCTGTTGTCATCAGATCTTGTCTGTTGTCTTCAGGTCTTGTTTGTTGTCTTCATGTCATGTCTGTTGTCTTCAGGTCTTGTTTGTTGTCTTCATGTCATGTCTGTTGTCTTCATGTCATGTCTGTTGTCTTCATGTCATGTCTGTTGTCTTCAGGTCTTGTTTGTTGTCTTCAGATCTTGTTTGTTGTCTTCAGGTCTTGTTTGTTGTCTTCATGTCAAGTCTGTTGTCTTCATGTCATGTCTGTTGTCTTCATATCATGTCTGTTGTCTTCATGTCATGTCTGTTGTCTTCATGTCATGTCTGTTGTCTTCATGTCATGTCTGTTGTCTTCATGTCATGTCTGTTGTCTTCATGTCATGTCTGTTGTCTTCATGTCATGTCTGTTGTCTTCAGGTCTTGTTTGTTGTCTTCATGTCATGTCTGTTGTCTTCATGTCATGTCTGTTGTCTTCAGGTCTTGTTTGTTGTCTTCATGTCATGTCTGTTGTCTTCATGTCATGTCTGTTGTCTTCATGTCATGTCTGTTGTCTTCATGTCATGTCTGTTGTCTTCAGATCTTGTCTGTTGTCTTCATGTCATGTCTGTTGTCTTCATGTCATGTCTGTTGTCTTCATGTCATGTCTGTTGTCTTCATGTCATGTCTGTTGTCTTCATGTCATGTCTGTTGTCTTCATGTCATGTCTGTTGTCTTCATGTCTTGTCTGTTGTCTTCATGTCATGTCTGTTGTTTCATGTCTTGTCTGTTGTCTTCATGTCATGTCTGTTGTCTTCATGTCTTGTCTGTTGTCTTCAGATCTTGTCTGTTGTCTTCATGTCTTGTCTGTTGTCTTCATGTCATGTCTCAGATCTTGTCTGTTGTCTTCATGTCGTGTCTGTTGTCTTCATGTCATGTCTGTTGTCTTCATGTCTTGTCTGTTGTCTACATGTCTTGTCTGTTGTCTTCATGTCTTGTCTGTTGTCTTCATGTCATGTCTGTTGTCTCCATGTCTTGTCTGTTGTCTTCATGTCATGTCTGTTGTCTTCAGATCTTGTCTGTTGTCTTCATGTCATGTCTGTTGTCTTCATGTCATGTCTGTTGTCTTCATGTCATGTCTGTTGTCTTCATGTCATGTCTGTTGTCTTCATGTCATGTTTGTTGTCTTCATGTCATGTTTGTTGTCTCCATGTCTTGTCTGTTGTCTTCATGTCATGTCTGTTGTCTTCATGTCATGTCTGTTGTCTTCATGTCTGTTGTTGTCTTCATGTCATGTCTGTTGTCTTCATGTCTTGTCTGTTGTCTTCATGTCATGTCTGTTGTTTCATGTCTGTTGTTCTTCATGTCATGTCTGTTGTCTTCATGTCATGTCTGTTGTCTTCATGTCATGTCTGTTGTCTTCATGTCATGTCTGTTGTCTTCATGTCATGTCTGTTGTCTTCATGTCTGTCTGTTGTCTTCATGTCATGTCTGTTGTCTTCATGTCTGTCTGTTGTCTTCATGTCATGTCTGTTGTCTTCATGTCATGTCTGTGTCTTCATGTCTTGTCTGTTGTCTTCAGGTTTTGTTTGTTGTCTTCATGTCTTGTCTGTAGTCTTCATGTCATGTCTGTTGTCTTCATGTCTTGTCTGTTGTCTTCAGGTTTTTGTTTGTTGTCTTCATGTCTTGTCTGTTGTCTTCATGTCATGTCTGTTGTCTTCATGTCTTGTCTGTTGTCTTCATGTCTTGTCTGTTGTCTTCATGTCTTGTCTGTTGTCTTCAGTTTGTTTGTTGTCTTCATGTCTTGTCTGTTGTCTTCATGTCTTGTCTGTTGTCTTCATGTCTTGTCTGTTGTCTTCATTGTCTGTTGTCTTCATGTCATGTCTGTTGTCTTCATGTCTTGTCTGTTGTCTTCATGTCATGTCTGTTGTCTTCATGTCTTGTCTGTTGTCTTCAGTCTTGTCTGTTGTCTTCATGTCTTGTCTGTTGTCTTCATGTCTCATGCTGTCTGTTGTCTTCATGTCTTGTCTGTTGTCTTCATGTCATGTCTGTTGTCTTCAGGTCTTGTCTGTTGTCTTCAGGTCTTGTCTGTTGTCTTTATGTCTTGTCTGTTGAAGTCAAGCTTTGTGTCATGTGTAGATAACATGTTATCTATCAGAGTTTGTGTTGTGTGTAGATGACATACTACATTAGAGCGTTGTGTCATGTGTAGATAACATGTTATCTATCTGAGCTTTGTGTTGTGTGTAGATGACATATTACATTAAGAGCTTTGTGTCATGTGTAGATAACATGTTATCTATCAGAGCTTTGTGTTGTGTGTAGATGACATATTACATTAGAGCTTTGTGTCATGTGTAGATAAATGTTTTTATCAGAGCTTTGTGTTGTGTGTAGATGACATATTACATTAGAGCTTTGTGTCATGTGTAGATAATATGTTTTATCAGAGCTTTGTGTTGTGTGTAGATGACATATTACATTAGAGCTTTGTGTCATGTGTAGATAACATGTTGTTTATCAGAGCTTTGTGTTGTGTGTAGATGACATATTACATTAGAGCTTTGTGTCATGTGTAGATAATGTTATTTGTAAGAACTCTGTGTTATACATGTAGATGACATATCAGAGCTTTGTGTCATGTGTAGAAAACATGTTATTTATCAGAGCTTTGTGTTGTATGTGCGGATGACATATTACATCAGAGCTTTGTGTCATGTGTAGATAACATGTTATCTACAATGTGTATGAGTAGACATATACATCAGAGCTTTGTATCATGTGTAGATAGGATGTTATGTGTAGATAATATGTTATCAATCAGAGCTTTGTGTTATTGAGTAGATGACATATTACATCAGAGCTTTGTGTCATGTGTAGATAACATGTTATTTATCAGAGCTTTGTGTTGTGTGTAGATGACGTATTACATCAGACCTTTGTGTCATGTGTAGATAACATGTTATCTATCAGAGCTTTGTGTTATATGTGTAGATGACATACTACTCGGAGCGTTGTGTCATGTGTGTAGATAACACGTTGTTTATCAGAGCTTTGTGTTGTGTGTGGTATATGACATATTACACCAGAGCTTTGTGTTACTTGTGTAGTGACATATTAAACCAGAGCTTTGTGTTATTTGTATAGTGACATATTAACAAACACAGAGCTTTGTGTTACTTGTTCAGTGACATATTACACCAGAGCTTTGTGTTACTTGTGTAGTGACATATTACACCAGACCTTTGTGTTACTTGTATAGTGACATATTACACCAGACCTTTGTGTTACTTGTGTAGTGACATATTACACCAGACCTTTGTGTTACTTGTGTAGTGACATATTACACAGAGCTTTGTGTTACTTGTGTAGTGACATTACACAGAGCTTTGTGTTACTTGTGTAGTGACATATTACACCAGAGCTTTGTGTTACTTGTGTAGTGACATATTACACAGAGCTTTGTGTTACTTGTGTAGTGACATATTACACAGAGCTTTGTGTTACTTGTGTAGTGACATATTACACCAGAGCTTTGTGTTACTTGTGTAGTGACATATTACACCAGAGCTTTGTGTTACTTGTGTAGTGACATATTACATCAGAACTTTGTGTTACTTGTGTAGTGACATATTACTTCTGAGCTTTGTGTTACTTGTGTAGTGACATATTATGCCAGAGCTTTGTGTTACTTGTGTAGATAACATGTTATTTATCAGAGTTTTGTGTTACATGTGTAGATATGTGCTATACCACATATATATGTTACATGTTTTATGTAGCTTTGTGTCACATGTGTAGGCAGCGTGTCCCATGTTTTGTGTAGCTTTGTGTCATGTGTGTAAGAACTGGATGACGTTCAACAAACTTCAGCTTAATGACGACAAGACAGAAGCTATCCTCATTGGCACCCGTCAGAAACTTTCTCAGCTGCCTCCTCTTTCTCTCCCATTATGTAACACATCAGTCCCAATTTCTGATTCAGTAAAAACCTTGGTGTCTGCATTGACTCTACCCTCTCCATGAACAACTTTGTTTCTCAAACTGCCAGATCTTGCTACTATCATCTCCATTGTATCAAGGCTGATCAGGAAGTATCTCTCTGTCGAAACAACTGCAAAACTCGTTCTCTCCTTCATAATGTCTCGCATTGACTATTGCAATTCACTCCTGTCTGGCCTTCCTGCCTCCACCATTCACATCCTACAGCGCATTCAAAACAATGCTGTACGCCTTGTACTCAAAAAGAAAAAAGCTGACCACATATCTCCTCTTCTGGCACAACTTCACTGGCTCCCTGTATCAAAGCGCATACAGTACAAACTAGACACATGTGCTACAAAAGCCTCAATAACGCAGTCCCCCGATTACCTGTCAAGCCTACTTGAGATCTATGTTCCCTCACGTACCCTCCGCTCTGCCTCCGATCCTCTGACTTTTCGCTTTCCATGCACTAAGCTCAATACCTATGGTCCACGAGCCTTCTCTGTTTCTGGTCCACTCTCCTGGAACAAACTTCCTCTCTCAGTCCGTCAGCAACCTACTTTTGTCTCCTTCAAGTCCGCTCTCAAAACTCACCTTTCTCCTCCGCATAAAATCCTAACCTCATTCAACCACCCCCCCCCCCCCCCCCCCTCTGCAGCCTGTCTCCGCTCGGAGGGGAATCACATGGTTATAATATATAATTGTATATGCTATGCTCTCTATAATTTTCCATTGCTTTTATTCTTGCTTTTATTCTTTCTCCCCATTTATAGCCATGCGTGGTGTGTGTGTGTGCGTGCGTGCGGCGTGCATGCGTGCGTGTGTGTCTGCTTCAGCGCTTAGATTTGATTTTATCAAGATTTTGCGCTATATAAATATTGTAATTATTATTATTATATGTTTATGTAGCTTTGTGTCATGTGTGTAGGCAGTGTGTTACATATTTCATGTGCTTTGTGTCATATGTGTAGGCATATTGTTACATATTTCGTGTAGCTTTGTGTCATGTGTGTAGGCAGTGTGTTACATGTTTCGTGTAGCTTTGTGTCATGTGTGTAGGCATGTGTTACATATTTGTGTAGCATTGTGTCACATGTGTAGGCAGTTTGTTACATATTTCGTGTAGCTTTGTGTCATGTGTGTAGGCATTGTGTTACATATTTCGTGTAGCATTGTGTCATGTGCAGGCAGTTTGTTACATATTTCGTGTAGCTTTGTGTCATGTGTTAGGCAGTATTTTACATATTTCATGTAGCTTTGTGTCAATGTAGGCAGTTTGTTACATATTTCGTGTAGCTTTGTGTCATGTGTGTAGGCAGTATTTTACATATTTCATGTAGCTTTGTGTCACATGTAGGCAGTTTGTTACATATTTTGTGTAGCTTTGTGTCACATGTAGGCAGTATGTTACATATTTTGTGTAGCTTTGTGTCATGTGTAGGCAGTATGTTACATATTTTGTGTAGCTTTGTGTCATGTGTAGGCAGTATGTTACATCAGAGCCTGGAATTCGTTGCGGAAACGAGGATTTCCGCGGAAATCAAAATCGAAATTCGCGCAAAAAAATATTTTTCCGTGTAAAAAAAAATCGAACGACCATAGTTAAAAATAAAGAAAAGAAAAAAGGAGCATGCAGAAATGGTCATTTGTGAGGCAGACACAGAGGGCAAGGACACCACAGAAGGAAAGGACATCACAGAGGATGAATACACCACAGAGAGCATACCTGATCAAGCACAGACAGAAACCAAACGAGAAAAAAAAGCAAACATCTCTGGCAAGATTCTTTCGTCGTTCTGACTTGGATAAGCCTTCTAGCTAGTTTTGATGAATATGTCTGTGTATGAACACACTGAAACGATCTGCTGTGTCTGATGGATCCTGATCTTGTGCCCAGTGTTTATTAAATACTCTTTTGACTGATATACATTGTGATTTTCAGTGTGTTAGATGCCTTTAAATTTGTCTCCAGAATGCCTCAGAATGCACAGATTTTAGTCTTGATTTTAAACATTTTCCGGGGGAGCATGCCCCGGACCCCCCTAGAAGTTTCCTCTTTTTTTTTTTTTTAGCAATTCCAGGCTCTGTTACATATCTTGTGTAGCTTTGTGTTATGTGTGTGACAAAATTTGTAGCTATGATTCATAGTCTGATAATAGTGATATATGTGCGCACTCTAAATGTATGTTATATTTTGTTGTTGTTGTTGTTGTTGTTGTTATCGTTTTAGTTTTGTTTTTATTGTCAGATCTTTTGTCAGTTCCTTATGTGTGTATTTCTGCTGCTTGTCCTGTTGGAAAATAAAAGTGTTTTTTTTTTTTCATTCAGCTTGTGTAGTTTTGTTGGTAAAAAAAAACAACTAGTTTTACAGCCATTATCATTATGTTTTCTTCATGTTATGTAGATAATATATATATATATATATATATATATATTATATAATAATGTATACATACATGTATATCTGTAGATGAGTACATGGTTGGTCTTCAGAGCAGCATGCCAATTTCAGATAGTGTTTGAGACATGGTGTCTAGTCTGTGGTTCATGCAAATTCTTTTCATCCGTTGGTTTCATTTCAGAGCAGTCATTGTTCTGCTTTTCATGTTGGTGTAGACTTTTCGTTTTCTGCTTTCCCTTTTCACTGTGTGCTCTTGGTTGTGCAGTGTGGAAGAGTCAGGCAGGTATGTGTGTGGAAGCTGGACACAAAGTACTTGCTTTTTTCTTTCCACATCTCTTTTTCTTACCGTCGGGATAGCAAGACGTGAAAACTAGCGTCGGTGTTGAACCTTACTAAACAAATCAGTTAGAAAATTGTGACCGCAAAACTGAATATTGTTTGTTTAAAAAAAAGTGTAATGTTAAATTAAGCAAGAAATCTGAGCTTGTGACTCTCTGCCTAGAAAACCAAATATTGTTTTAAAATGTGTAAAATGTTAAACAAGAAATTTAGAAAATCGTGTCTGCAAAACTGAATATTGTTTGTTAAAAAAGTGTAAAAATGTTAAGCAAGAAATCTAAGTTTGTAAATGTTTAGTTTTGTACAGGTTGTCTTTATATTCATAGATAAATGGAATTGGAAAGGTCAGTTTACACAGTTGGGTTTTATGTCCAGCTAGACAATTCTTGCTGCAGTTCCATTGTGTGTTACTTTGTGGCGTTCCATTATTTATACACACGCGCGCGCGCACACACACACACACACACACACACACACACACACACACACACACACACACACACACACACACACACACACACACACACACACACACACACACACACACACACACACACACACACACACACCACACACACCCCACAACACACACACACCACACACACACACACACACACACCACACACACACAACACACATATATACATGTACACACACAGATAAATCAGTAGATAAATAGGTAGGTAGATAGATGGATGAATAGATAGATGTGGACATATGTAAGTGTGCTTAGATATACATAGATGGGTATATATGGATATATATATATATACAAATAGATAGCGATTTGATAACCCTTTGACTGTCACTCCCTATCCACCAGTTGCAAAAACTTAACCCTTTGACTCCTTTGCCCTATCCACCAGCTGCCTGGTGGATAGGGCAAGGGAGTCGAGGGGTTAAGTTTTTGCTTTGTTAGCATGGTTGACAATGCTGGATGCTGGTGGACATGGTGTAGGGGTCAAAGGGTTAATTGGCTTTATTTTAAGTTGCTTTGCTGTGTGCTGCGCTGCTTGATGATCATGTTATTTGAGTGTGTGTGAGGGTAAAGAGAATGGAGGATGGGATCAAGAAAGTCAAGTCCATAAAAGCTCTGTTCGTAAGGGGTTGGGGGTTTTTCAGCATAGGTAGAACGACTTGAGATGTAAGTCTTTGGGAAAAGGACTTGAGATGTAAGTCTTAGGGAAAACAACTTGAGATGTAAGTCATAGGGAAAATGACTTGAGATGCAAGTCTTAGGGAAAATGACTTGAGATGTGAGTCTTAGGGAAAATGACTTGAGATGTGAGTCTTAGGGAAAATGACTTGAGATGTAAGTCTTAGGGAAAACAACTTGAGATGTCAGTCTTAGGGAAAACGACTTGAGATGTACGTCTTAGGGAAAACGACTTGAGATGTAAGTCTTAGGAAAATGACTTGAGATGTAAGTCTTAGGGAAAATGACTTGAGATGTAAGTCTTAGGGAAAACAACTTGAGATGTAAGTCTTAGGGAAAATGACTTGAGATGTAAGTCTTAGGGAAAACAACTTGAGATGTCAGTCTTAGGGAAAATGACTTGAGATGTAAGTCTTAGGGAAAACAACTTGAGATGTAAGTCTTAGGGAAAATGACTTGAGATGTACATCTTAGGGAAAACAACTTGAGATGTATGTCTTAGGGAAAATGACTTGAGATGTAAGTCTTAGGGAAAATGACTTGAGATGTACATCTTGGGGAAAACAACTTGAAATGTCTTAAGGAAAACAACTTGAGATGTCTTAGGGAAAACACATGAGATGTCTTAGGGAAACAACTTTAGGTGTAGGTCTTAGGGGAAAAGACTTGAAATGTAGGTCTTAGGGGAAAAACATGAGATGTAAGATTGTTTGAAAATGACTGTGATTTGGTCATATGCACACATGCAGTACTTACACGCATATGCGTGTACACACACACACACATGCGTGTAACACACACACACACACACACACACACACACACACACACACACACACACACACACACACACACACACACACACACACACACACACACACACACACACTTGGTGAGATGATAAAGTCATCCTTACCCATAACTGAACATGATCCCCCATTGGGATGCCAGGGGCTCTTTCATTAAAAATTGTATCTCCACCTTTTGGAAATTCGGTGCTAGAAATTTCCTCTTTTCTCTCACTCTCTTTGTTTCTTCCTTGTTGCTTTGCTTTCTGTCATGTCTTCCTATCATTTTCTGCCTTGCTGGTCCATTCACCTGTACATGTTCGATAAAAGTCTTTTTAATACTTTCTGTTAGGATTGATAATTGGGTACATGTATTTATTTAAGTGCATTTTTGGCTCCAGGTTAATGTGGCATGCAGAAGCAATTTTAGGTGATTTAGGCACATTTTTATATATGTTTTAGTGTCCTTAGTTATGTTTCAATTTGTATTCAGGTACGTTTTTTTTTTAGGTCCCCTGTGTGATAAATTGGTCAACGCCAGGGCCATCCCCTTGGTTTGTGTGCGTGGATGCATTGATATATGTACTTGTCCATTTTTTCCCCTGTTGAAGTGTTGTGTATGTTTTGAAATGGTTATAGCCCTGATATAGCTCTACACAGTCAGCTAGGCTTTAAACAACAATAACAGTATCAATAGGTGAACATGACAAATGCTCAGTAACATGGCGATGGTGACAGCAAAGGTGAATGGTCGGAAGTGAATTTTGACTCTTTGTTGGCAGTGACTGAACAAAAAGCCAAGCCTGTTAAATAGTTAGTAGTAGCATAACGACAGTATGACAGAAATACGGTGAACAGTAAGGATCGAAGCATGTTACGTAGTCTGTAACATAACGACAGTATGGCACAACGACGGTGAACATTAAGGATTCAAGCTCTTTATATAGTCTGTAACAAACGACAGTATGACAGAAATATGGTGAACCGTAAGGATACAAGCACGTTAAGTAATCTGTAACTTAACAACAGTATGACAGTGATGGTGAACAATAAGGATCCAAACTTGTTACGTTAGTCTGCAACATAATGACAGTATGACACAACGACGGTGAACAGTAAGGATCCAAGCATGTTACATAGTCTATAACATAACGACAGTATGACAGAAATACGGTGAACAGTTAGAATCCAAGCGTGTTACATAGTCTATAACATAACGACAGTATGACAGAACGATTGTGAACAGTAAGAATCCAAGCTTGTTACATAGTCTATAACTTAACGACAGAATGACAGTGAACAGTAAGGATCCAAGCGTGTTACATAACAACAGTTTGACAGAATGACGGTGAACAGTAATGATCCAAGCATGTTACATAACAGCAGTATGACAGAATGACGGTGAACAGAAAGGATGCAAGCATGTTACATAGTCTATAACATAACGACAGAACGACGGTGAACAGTAAGGATCCAAACATGTTACATAGTCTGTAACACAACGACAGTATAACAGAACGACATTGAACACTAAGGATCCATGCATGTTACATAGTCTGTAACATAACAACAGTATGACAGAACGACTGTGAACAATAAGGGTCCAAGCATGTTAAGTAAGCCAGTAACATAACAACAGTGTGACACAACGACGGTGAACAATAATGATCCAAGCATGATGACGTAGTCTGTAACATAACGACAATATGACAGAATAACGGTGGACTGTAAGGAGAGAGTGTGGTTCTAGCATTGAACTTGGGGCAGGTTAAGGACACTTTTCATCTCCAGCGCCAAACAGGGCTAGGTTTGGTTTCAGTTACAATGTCAGCTCCAGCGCTGTGGGCAGCTCGTTGTTGATGGGTGCCGGTGGTGGTGGTGGTGGTAATGGTGGTGGGGGGACAACCAGCAGCATCGCCACCTTGAACCCTAGCAGTAGCGCCCCCATGCGGCCGCCCACAGCCCCGTCTATCGAGGTCACCGCAGCCACCCCCACTGAGAAAAAGCAGGCGCGAGTATTGTATGACTATGATGCCGCTGACAGTTCCGAGTTGTCCCTCTTAGCGGACGAGGTAAACCAGTGTGTGTGACTTTTTTTTTTTTTTTTGACTTTTTTTTAAAACTTTTTTGCTGTCCTGCCTTCGTGCACGCTTTGTGTTTTTTAATCTCCAAGCCAATTTTTTTTATGGCTTCCACTTCTACTAAGCACTATATTTAACCACTACTACTTACTAACTTTGGCACAATATCGCACTAATGACTGTTATCGCTAGCATTAAATTTATAGAAAATCTTGACTGTTTACGCTTGTGGTATAGGTTTCAAGTGTGTGTACAGAGTTAGGCTAGTTGTCTTGCTGCCTCTATCACTTTTATCCTACCTGCTTTTCTTGCTAACTTATAGCCCCCCCTTCCCTCCCCTCCCCCCCCCCCCCCCCATCTTTTTACTCCTGGATCATGCAGCACGTAGTCCTGCAAGATGAAGAGTAGTCCCATGTGATCTGTGGTGACACGATTGTCCTGGAGTGTCTGATGTTCTCTGCTAAGTGTCTGGTAGAGCAGAGCAACTGCACAGTAGAAACTGAAGACACTGCATGAGTGTCGGAACAAAGGGGCAAGAACGTATTATTGACTGTCGTGGAATGAAGAGACTCGTGGAACTGAGATTGCACTTTCAGTGTCATCAGGAGCAATAAATGGCTGCATGCTTAACCCTTTGGCTCCGGCACCCTGTCCATCAGCATCATCCGTTGTCAACTATGCTAGCAAAAACTTAACCCTCTGACTCCCTCACCCTATCCACCAGCTTCCGGCAAGAAGCAGGTGGAAAGGGTGAGGGAATCAAAGGGTTAATTTTTTTGCTCTTGGTGGATGGGTGCGGGAGACAAAGGGTTAAGGAAAAACTGACTGCATGTTGAATTCTTAAAACAAAGGGACTTCACATTAGTTTCGTGAGACAAAGACTGAGCGTCTGAACAAAGACTGCATTACCAAGTGTCCCAAAAAATAAAGACCACGTATTGAATGTTTTCAAACAAAGTGACTGCACAGTCTCACCTGTCTCACCTGTTGGCATCACCAGGTTCAGTGTTGGCCGCTGCACTCAGTTACACAGTCACCCACCTCCAAATGGCTATGTCTAGACTTTAGTGGACAACTTCTTGAATATTTAGGCCTACTGATGTTGGTTATGTTCTCGATGTATGAGATTGGAGGTCTGCCTTTCTTCCTTTTTGCCACTGTTTTTCCTTGAAAGATGGTTGCCATGAGGTCCATGTTCTTGCTATGTGACACTTGGCCAATGTATTTTAGTTTTGTTGACGTCTGTTGGTAATTTTCTGAGACTGTACATTGTCTTAAAGAGACTGCATACACATTGAATGTCCCAGAACAGACTGCATATTGAGTGTTGTAGAGCACAGAGACTGCACATTTTAGTGTCGTAGAACAAAAACACTGCATAGTGAGTCTTTTAGAACAGAGAGACGCACATAGAGTTTCAGAAAACAGCACACTGCATGTTCATGGAGTCTGTGCACAGTTACGACAGCATGCTAAGTGACATAAAACAGCGACTGCAAATTGAGGAAATTTTTTTTTTTTTTTTTTTGTATTTTGACTTGCACTTTTCACAGATTTGCGCAGACACTTTTTGTGCAGTGCAAAAGACTTCTTTAGTGATGAAGTTTCTTGACTTGTGGCCCTGAGATTTCTGTTGTTGATTTAAGCGGCGGTAAATTAGAGATAGAGAGAGACAAGAGTGTGTGAGAGTTAGGTTTGTATTAAATGCAAATCCCTGTATTTTTTTTTTTTTTTAAACAGTGATATGTTTCATAGGAGAATGATTGATTTGGAAGACGGTGAATATCAGGCCTGCGAATGGATTTCACTAACACTACTAACTGTTTCATTAACGCTTTAATACCAGTGATGGCAGTATTGAAATACATATCGATAAATCGGGAATGGTGTGCTCATTAGCAAAATCATAATGCTGACAGTTTCAGTGTCACTTTTCATTATGATGTGAAATGTTACTGTTTGTTTGCAAGATGGTACTTATACATGATATATTTATGGTAAAACCAGAAAGGTATGTGGTATATTTATTGGCAAAATTTCATTGCCAACTGTTTTATTAACACTTTAGTATCTCTGTAAAGGTTGGGTTTTCTTTTTTCAAGGGGAATTTTGTGTAGATTTTGTTCTGCTGAAACTGGAATGTTGTGTCAAGTGTTTATTACATCACATTACTGTTTCACTATAACTTTAGTAACTGTTTTGTTGTTGTTGTTGTTTTTAACTGGTAAAACTAAATGATATGTCAAGTTTGTATTGGCAGAATGAAAAACATGATGTGTGAAATATTTCTTAGTATTATGGGAAGATTTTTTTAGACATTTGTTGGCAAAGAATGTGAATGATATATGAGATTGTTATTGATAAAACAAACAAACAAACAAAACAAAATAAAAATTAAAACAAAGAAAATGATGTGCAGAGTGTTTGCAGAACAAACTATGTGTGAAATGTTTACTGGCAAATTGTAAATGACATGTAAGTCGAGTATTGGTTAAACAAACATTATTGACGTATAAAGTGTTATCAACACAATAGGACTAGTATGTGAGGCGTTTATGTGAGGCATTTATTGGCAGACCAGAATGATGTAGCAGATGTTTATTGTCAATAGGAATGATGTTATAAAATTCTTATTGGCAATACAAGGAATGATGTATAACAATTAACATGTTCATTTATGAAACCAGCATTTATTGACAAAAAAAGAAACAATGTATATGATCCAGAAAAAACACGAAAGAAGAATACGAATGCGTATTTAATACAACAAGACAAGACAGACGCAAATTTTCGGCCAACTGGCCTTTGTCAAGCATAAGATTACAAACAAACAAACACCAGATACAAAAATAGTGAGAAAATGACTGAAACTTTCCTGATGCTGTGTCCAATGTGAGAAAAGGACATTTTCTCACATTGGACACAGCAGCAGGGAAGTTTCAGTCTTTTTCTCATAATTTTTGTATTTTCTCACATTGGACACAGCATCAGGGAAGTTTCAGTCTTTTTCTCACAATTTTTGTATCTGGTGGGTGTTTGTTTGTAATCTTACACTTAACAAATGCCAGTGGGCCAAAAATTTGCGCCTGTCTTGTCTTGTTGTATTAAATACACCTTCGTATTCTTCTTTTGAGTTTTTTCTGGTTCCTGTTTGCTTGAACGTGGGCAGTCACACTTGTTTTGGATAGTGTACATGATATTAACCCTTTGACTCCCGCACCCTATCTACCACCTGCAGAAACTTGACCCTTCGATTCCGTCACCCTATCCACCAGCTTCCAGCAGGAAGCTGGTGGGTAGGGTAGGGGAATCAAAGGGTTAAGGTTTTGCTCCGCTGGCGTGGTTGGCAATGCAGGATTGTGGTGGACAGGGGGCGGGAGTCAAAGGGTTAAAAGTGTTGACTAGTAAGACAGCTGTTCTTTATTTTTGAATTGACAGGATAAGAATGATGTACAGAGCATTTATTGAAGGATAGGAAAGCAGACCAGGAATCATTACAAAGTGTTTATTTGCCAGACAGAAATGATGTTTAAAGTCATTATGAAGTGTTCATCAGCAAGACAGAAATGACATTTAAAGTTTATTGTGATGTTTGTATATGCTGGGCATTTTCACGTTTCCGTTAGTACAGACATGACTTACAGGATCTTT
>JAPXFY010000028.1:26876301-26888801 GCA_030674185.1 Monoplex corrugatus
TGGCTCTACGCTGTCGGCTGGGCTTTAAACAAAAACAACAGTAACAGTGACATTACTGCAGGCATGTTATATGCATCCTGTCCACTGGCTGCCCTCTTCCAGACACACATTGTTCACCAGTATCCACATTCAGCACTCCTTTTTCAGTTGTAGAGTTCCCTTGCTCCTCTCTGGCCTTCTGTTACGGCCATCATCATGGCATGCATAATTCTATGTTAATTTAACCCTTTGACTCCTGCATCCTGTCCACCAGCATCCTGCATTGTCACCAATTCTAGCAAAGCAACAAACTTAACCCTTTGACTCCCTCACCCTGTCCACCAGCTTCCAGAAATGTAACACTTTGACTCTCTTACCTTGTCCTCCAGCTTCAAGGACAGGGTGAGGGAGTCAAAGGGTTACGTTTTTGGAATTGTTGGATAGGCTCCGGGAGTCAAAGGGTTAAAATTCCCCCTTCATTATAGTCATAGTTCCCTGCAGAAATTTCTTCATCATATGATTTTTTCCCGATAAGAAATTTTTTTCACCATACTTCCAGTTCCCCATTTCTCAGGTATGTGTGTGGTGTTGTTGTTGTTTGTTTGTTTTGGATTTGTTTTGGTGTTTTTGTTTTCTTGTTGTTTTGATTTTTTTATCTTTTAACTCATTTTGTTTTGGCACCGTACTGATAAAGAGGATGGAGGTGGAGTGGGTGGTTTGAGGGGGGGCGGGGGGTTGATTGTTTGATCATCAGGCAGGCCACTGAGTTGATAACAGACTGGCTGCTAGCTGTGTTGATAGAGCCATGGACTCAAGATCTTGTGTCTTGAGTTCAATCCCAGCCTGCAAGGTAAAATCTGTCCCTTTTGCTGCCTGCCTTGATCCTTCAATGAGTTTGATGATGGCAGCTTGGTGTTTCATAGTTCTTGTTACAACAAACACAACACACACACACACACACACACACACACACACACACACACACACACACACACACACACACACACACACACACAAAACACACACACACACACTTACAAAGGCACTCAACACACACACCACACACACACACACATACACACATAACACACACACAACACAACACACACACACACACACACACACACCACACACACACTTACAAAGGCACGCACTCACACACACACACACACACACACACACACACACACACACACACACACACACACACACACACACACACACACACAAACAACACAACACACACTTCTTAATAAAATTCCTTTTATCATGCAGTTTATCTCAGAATTTCCCTCCTACACACTCTTGTTTTTGTTGAAATGCCCTAAGTCTCTCTCTCATTTCTCTGCTGAAATTCCTTCCATTATTCTCACACTGTTCTACTGACTTTCCTTGCCTCATACCTGTATTTGCTTCCCCTGTGGGGATGCCGGGGCTCTTTCAGTATAAACAATATCCCCACCTTCTGGAAATTCTGTGCCAGAAATTTCCTCTTTTCTGTCAGTCTCTTTGTTTCTTCCTTTCTCCTTTGCTTTCTGTCATTTCTTCCTATCATTTCCTGCCTTGCTGGTCCATTCACCTGTATGTGCTCAGTAAATTCTTACATACTTTTTTATTAGGATTGATAATTGGGTACTTTTTGGCTCTGTGTCTATTATATCTTTCTGAAATTTTATACATCATGTTCATCACATGGATCTGTAGTGTCAGTCAGTGCATATGGAATTTAGTCCAAGCATGGAGACGCCATCTTGAGGAACTGAAATTGAAACTACATCAGAATGTATTGCTGTGATTCCTTCTTTCATACCTTATATACTCTCTTGCTGAAAATTTATTTTCTTCATTCCCAATTAATGTTTGATGAAATTTCTCTCCTGTTATAGCCATTGCCTTGCCATTTGAGTCAGTTTGTGGTTTTATGATGTAATGTTGCTTGCTTGCTTATTTATTTTGCTTTAGTTTATTATATTACATGAGATGCAATTGGTGATTTATTTTGATGTGTATGGCATGTATTTTGATCATGTCCTGTTGATTATTTTTGTTAATCGTTTATTGTAGCACTTGCATGAATTGCCTTTTTTCCTGCATTTTGATTTGTCATATTGTGTGTTGTGTGTATGTGATTTTTTTTTCACCTATTCATTTATTAACCTTTTATCATTAGGACACAATGTGCCTTATGGTGATGCTGGGAGCTCTTTCAGTATACCCTCTGCAAATTTTGTGGCAGAAATGCCCCCTTTTCTGTCACTCTCATTGTTTCTGCCTTGCTCCTTTGCTTTCAGTCATCTCATCCTGTCATTTTTTTCTGCCTTGCTGTCCATTCATCTTGTATGTGTTTTGTTAAGTTTTGCATATTTTCTGTTAGGACTGATGATCAACAATTTTAGCTAAATAGGCCAGGGGTTGATTTTTTTTTTTTTTTTTTTTTTTGTTGTTGTTTAGTTTGTTAATGTTTCAATATTTAATGATACAGGTTAATAAGTTCAAATACCTGGGAACAGTCATTTCGTCAGATGGCAGATGCACATCGGAAATAGCTGGCAGAATCGGCCAAGCCAAAACAGCATTCAAGAAGATGACAAGCATTCTTACCAACAAATGCCTATCAATTAACATCAGAAAGAGAGTCCTTGAATGTTATATAGAACCAGTACTGTTGTACGGATGCGAGGCGTGGACAGTCAGCAAGCAAAGCCAGAGCAAGATTGAGGCATCCGAGATGTGATTTCTAAGAAGAATGTTGAGAGTTCCATGGACAGCAAAGAAAACAAATGAGACAGTCTTGATGGAGGCAGACACAAATAGATCACTCATAAGGAAAATTAGGAAAAGACAGGCAACATTTACAGGCCATTTTATGAGGAAGGGGGATTTGGAGCACCTGGTCACAATGGGAAAGCTGGAGGGAAAGAGAGCACCAGGTAGACCCAGGGAGAAAATGCTGGACGGACTTGTAGAGTGGCTGGGGATGAGGAGGGTGGGGGAGATGCTAGGGGTAACGAGAGATAGAGATGGATGGAAGTCCATGGTTGCCAACACCATGCGGCAGGGCACCTGATGATGATGATGAATGTTTCATTAGGCCAGGGGGTTTTTTTTCTTTTTTTTTTTTTAATGTTTCATTGTAGCCTACTTTGTCATGTTTATACATTTGTACTCATATTTTTTCTACACCCCACAGTGATAAATTGGACAGAATGGTCAACGGCAGGGGCATGTCCTTAGTTTATGTCATGAATGCATTGATGCATGTAGATGTGCTTAATTTTCTTTTAATGCACCGATGCATGTACTTACTTTTATTTTAATGCATTAATGCGTGTACTTAATTTTATTTTCTAGATATCCCCACACACACACACACAAGCTTTCCATCCAGGGTCAGCAAGATGTTGTGTTGTGTTTTGAGATGCTTAAAGCCCTGATGTGGCACTGTGCTGTCGGCTGGGCTTTAAAAACAACACTAATAATATTCATCATCTTCATCATCATGTGCCCTGCCACATGGCATTGGCGATCATGGCCCTCCGTACCAATCTATCCCTTGTTACTGCAAATACATCTCCCACCCTCTCTGTCCTCAGCCACCCTGAAAATCCGTCCAATATTTTCTCCCTGTGTCTACCTGGTGCTGTCTTTCCTTCCACCTTTCCTGTTGTGACTAGGTGCTATAATTTCTCTTGCCTCATAAAATGTCCTATAAATGTTGCTTGTCTTTTCATAATCTTCTTCATTAATGTTCTTGTTGTGTCTGTTCCCTTCAAGTCTGTTTTGTTCATTTTCTTTGCTGTCCATGGAACTCTCAACATTCTTCTTAGAAACCATATCTCGGCTGCCTCAATCTTGTTCTGGCTTTGCATGCTGACTGTCCACTCCTCACAACCGTACAACAGTATCAGTTCTACATAATGCTCAAGAACTCTCTTCTTGATGTTAATTGATAGGCATTTGTTGGTAAGAACACTTTTCATCTTCTTGAATGCTGTTTTGGCTTGGCCGATTCTGCTGGCTATTTCTGATGTTTTGTCTGGCCATGTTTCTTGAATGTTATATGGAACCAATACTGTTGTACGGTTGTGAGGCGTGGACAGTTAACAAGCAAAGCCAGAACAAGATTGAGGCAGCCGAGATGTGGTTTCTTAGAAGAATGTTGAGAGTTCCATGGACAGCAAAGAAAACAAACGAGACAGTCTTGATGAAGGCAGACACAAGAAGATCATTCATAAAGAAGATTAGGAAAAGACAGGCAACATTTATAGGCCATTTTATGAGGAAAGGGGAATTGAAGCACCTGGTCACAATGGGAAAGCTGGAGGGAAAGAGAGCACCAGGTAGACCCAGGGAAACAATATTGTACGGACTTGCAGAGTGGCTGGGGACAGAGAGGGTGGAAGATGTGCTTGCGCAATAAGGGATAGATGCATATGGAGGGCCATGATCACCAATGCCATTTGGCAGGGCACTTGATGATGATGATGATTTCTAATGTGCATCTGTCGTCTGGTGAGATAACCATTCCCAGATATTTAAATGTATCAACTCCACACACACAAACACACACACACACACACTCTCTCTCTCTCTCTCCCACACACACACACACACACTCATCTCTCTCTCTCTCTCTCTCTCTCTCTCTCTCTCACACACACACACACACACACACACACACACACACACACACACACACACACTCCTCTCTCTCACACACACACCACACACACACACACTCTCTCTCCTCTCTCTCTCTCTCTCCCACACACACACACACACACCACACACACACCCCCCACACACACACACACACACACACACACACACACACACGCACACTTTAATAAAATAAAATAAATTATGTTAGCAGTACCTAATGTGCAGTGCCTGTCTGGTCTGTTTCAGTTAATTATGGTGTACAAGACACCGGGACTGGATCCTGACTGGATGATGGCTGAGCGGGGGTCTCAGCGCGGCAAAGTTCCCATCACTTATTTAGAGGTCTTGGAATAGTATTGGCGGGGTTACCTACAGGATTTTTTCCCCTTTCTTTTGCTTTGTTTCGTTTTATGACACTGTGTTATAATCACCATTAACTGATCCTTCGTTTGACTTACGTTCCTTGATATTGTTTTTCGATCTGGTAATTTGCTTTGTCATCATTCATTTTTGTGTTGTTGTTTTTTGTTTGTTTGTTTTTTTAATTCTCTCATTGCCTTCACATTTTGTTGGTTTTTTTAGTTCTCTCATTGCGTCATGTTTTGTTGCTGATATTTGAACCATCTTGTTTGTTTGTTTGTTGTTGTTGTTGTTGTTTTTTGTCTCTTGGCATACGCAGAATATTGTGTTTCATTCGTCATGATACAGTTGTTGTTTTTTCTGCAATGTTCAGTGTTATTAGGGTCCTGAAGATGGTTTGGTTTGTATTGTTTTATATTGTACTATGTGTGTATGTGTTGAATCTGTAGATTGTGAGGATGCTTAGATTTATTTTGATATTGCTGTGTGTGTGATGATTAGGTTTGTTTTTTTGTTTGTTTTTTTTGGAGGGGGGATTGACATTAATGTGTATGTGTGTCTGTGAGTATGTGTGTGTGTGATGCTTAGGTTTATTTCGACGTTACTGTGTATGTGTGTGTGTGTGTGCATGCATGCATGTGTGTGTGTATGCGTATGTGTGTAAGTGTGTGTTGGATCTATGGACCGAGAAGTCTTTTGAGTTAGTTAATTTGTTTGTGGTCGTACTGTGTGTGTATGTATATGATGTATCTACGTCGGCTCTGTCTATTGAGAAGTCTGTTGAGTTTGTTGACTTATCGTTGACTTAGTATGTGTATGCATTGTATTTTTGGAATGAGAAGTCTTTTGAGTTTGTTTCCTTATTTCTCACTTTGGCATGAGTTATTGTATGTATGTACTTTGGTCACTTGAATGAGAAGTTTATGGGTTTTGTTGATTATTTTTGATTTATTGGTTTGTTTCATTTACTTTTGACTTTGCGGTGTGCATATGCATATTTGTTGGATCTTTTTAACAAGAAATCTTTTTAGTTCGTCGAACCTTGTTTCGACATAACTGTATATATATATGTGTGTTTACACATTTGATCGTTTCCATGATGCATATATATGCAATGTATGCATATATGTATGCAATATATGCGTGACGCATATAAAATTTTGTTGATCAAGAACCTGGTGACAATTAGTGTAAAGCAAATTGAGGAGAATTTGCAATCTTGCGTAATCTGACGAGAGTGGTAAATCTTGCATGAAGAATGAATGATTGGAATTGTATGCATGCAGTGTGAAATTTTCTGTGTTCGAACTGACGGCAAAAAGTAACTTTTTTCAGAAGAATTACTGAAATTTTCAAGAATGACTGATTGAAATTTTCTGTTTGTGAAATGTAGTTTAACCCACTCAGGGCTCTGCCTGAAGCTGCCTTGAAAAATTATTCTGAAAATATGCAGTGGTACAAAAAACAACAGTGTTCTTATCTGTTCTCAAACTTGTGTAAAATTTGGTATCTTGGACAGGGATAGATTACATTTTAGTTTACTGTCGTCAAAATTTCTATTGTCTTCGTAACAAAGTGATGGCCAGTGTGGAAAAAGAAACAATTTTGGACACATGATTCCTGCCAATTGATTCATTGTCATTTTTCTTCTTGAAAGTCATCAACACGGGGGCCAAAATCCCAGTTGTTCAACTCTTTGTTACTGTCACTGTCCATGAAAAGTTTTCAAAGAACTTTATGCGCTGTATACCACTGATGTTTCAACATTTCATGCGCAAAATTTGAAAGAAATACTGCCAAACCTAATTCACACAAGACTGGTAAAGGGACACAACTTGATAAACATGATCTGGATTGAGAAATAATGGATATGGACGAGTTCTGGACTCGGAGTTCCCTTTTACAAGTATACTAAAAAGTCGGCACTGTCTGACACTGCTACCACAAGTTCCACAGAATTCATCCACAATGAGCTCGCATTGAAAATGGATGAAACTGCTTACATACAAACTGACATAAAATGTAACTTCACATGGAAAATGACTGAATGGTATTTTCTCTATACAGAACTCAAGGAAAATGACTACAGTTTCAGTATGCAGGCTTTGGAAAGTAACTTTATGTGGAATATGGATAAAATTGTCTGTAAGCAAACTGACCATGAAAAATGTAATAGAGAATGAGTGACGACACAATGAAATCATCTTTATACGGATAAACCAGACAAAACTTCACACACAAAATGGATGAATGTTTGCAAACGGACAGTGGAGAGTAATTGTAGAGGAAGAATGTCAGAATAAAATTGTATGCCTTGATAATAAATTTACATGTAGAATGGACACAATTTTTGCAGATTGACAGTGAAAACTTCACATGAGGAATGAACGAATGAACTTGTCTGGAGTGAAAACTTTATACAGAGAATGGATACAATTTTGCCCACACACTAGAGAGAAACGTTTTTGGAAGAATGAATGAATGAATGAATGAATGAATGAATGAATGAATGAATGAAATCATATCAAGACTGTGAAAAGCAACAGTGAGAAAATTGGGTGAAGTTGCTTGTATGGGAAGTGAAAGTGAAACGTAACTTTACATAAAAGAGGGAATGAATGAAATAATCATTGTTCACAATGAAGGATTAGCATCGACGGATGCAAAGGTATTTGAAGTAGTTGTTTCTTTGGTGGCGGTGCGTTTTTTGGTTTTATTTACAACAGATGGTTTTGTTACATCTGATTAATCGTAATGACTTGTACTGAAGAATTGAAAGTATTAATTTGATAGACTGAAGAATGAAAAGTATTAATTTGATGTGCGTGTTGGCGAAGGTCACCATATGTTTGCTCAACTAAAGCTACCTGTGAAAAAAAATATATAAGGGAAAACTGGTCACATGTCTCTTCCAAGTAGGAAGAGCTGATGTCATGTGGGGTTGAGGTGAATTAACCCTTTGACTCCCGCACCCTCTCCACTAGCATCCTGGATTGTCAACTATGCTAGCACAGCAAAAACTTAACCCTTTGACTCCCTTGGGTGAGGGAGGCAAAGGGTTAAGTTTTTGCAGCTGGTGGGTAGGGTGCGGGAGTCAAAGAGTTAATGGAGTGATCATTTTATATAGGGGCTGCATTGAGACGAGTTGGTTGTCTTCAAGATGTGTCTAAAAGCATGATGGCGATGTTCATATCAGCAGTGAAATAAGTTTGTCAGAAAGCGTGATGGTAATGTTCACATCAATAATGAAATAGGATTGTCAGAAAGCATGGTGTTCACATCAGTAATGAAATAGGATTGTCAGAAAGCATGATGTTCATGTCAGTAATGAAATAGGATTGTCAGAAAGCATGATGTTCATGTCAATAATGAAATAGGGTTGTCAGAAAGCATGGTGTTCATGTCAATAATGAAATAGGATTGTCAGAAAGCATGGTGTTCATGTCAATAATGAAATAGGATTGTCAGAAAGCATGTGTTCATGTCAGTAATGAAATAGGATTGTCAGAAAGCATGGTGTTCATGTCAATAATGAAATAGGATTGTCAGAAAGCATGGTGTTCATGTCAGTAATGAAATAGGATTGTCAGAAAGCATGGTGTTCATGTCAGTAATGAAATAGGATTGTCAGAAAGCATGATGTTCATGTCAATAATGAAATAGGATTGTCAGAAAGCATGGTGTTCATGTCAGTAATGAAATAGGATTGTCAGAAAGCATGATGGTGATGTTCATGTCAATAATGAAATAGGATTGTCAGAAAGCATGGTGTTCATGTCAGTAATGAAATAGGATTGTCAGAAAGCATGATGATGATGTTCATGTCAGTAATGAAATAGGATTGTCAGAAAGCATGATGGTGATGTTCATGTCAGTAATGAAATAGGATTGTCAGAAAGCATGATGTTCATGTCAGTAATGAAATAGGATTGTCAGAAAGCATGGTGTTCATGTCAGTAATGAAATAGGATTGTCAGAAAGCATGGTGTTCATGTCAGTAATGAAATAGGATTGTCAGAAAGCATGGTGTTCATGTCAATAATGAAATAGGATTGTCAGAAAGCATGGTGTTCATGTCAGTAATGAAATAGGATTGTCAGAAAGCATGATGATGATGTTCATGTCAGTAATGAAATAGGATTGTCAGAAAGCATGATGATGGTGTTCATGTCAGTAATGAAATAGGATTGTCAGAAAGCATGGTGTTCATGTCAGTAATGAAATAGGATTGTCAGAAAGCATGATGATGATGTTCATGTCAGTAATGAAATAGGATTGTCAGAAAGCATGATGATGATGTTCATGTCAGTAATGAAATAGGATTGAAAGCTTTGTGGTTATGTTCATTGTCAATAATGAAATAAGATTGTCAGAAAGCATGGTGACGATGATCATGTCATTAACAAAATGAAATAGGATTGTCAGAAAGCATGATGTTCACGTATTGGCACTAGAGGCGACAATCTCGTTTCTTCTGTGTTCACTCTTCATTTTGGCCTCCGATCGTTTTGTCATGTACTTGTTGAGGTGTGGACACAATATTTGATTCGCTTTGACAGGACGTGGTTTGGTGTTGTTGCCGGAAATTTGTGACGGGATTTGTCTTAAGGTACGTTCATACTGGCACTCACGACTGTCGTGCGGACGGACAAAAATCGTGCGGGTAGGAAAAACTCCTCTTTATTTTTACTTGCTGAGCGAAGATGTTCATACTGCCACAGACACGCACACACGACCACGCCCGCAGAAAAAGTTGTGTGTGCTTGCTACACTTCAGTCGTGCGTGCGGACGGACAGAAGTCGTGAGTTCGAGGCCAACCCTTCTTTTTTATCACTGGCCATCCTCTGCGCGTTCATACTGAAACGCTTCTGTACGTGTGTGCGGATCAAGAGACTGTACTGTACTTAAATTTTCAGTCATTTTTAAAACAAGATGGAAGATGAGAAACTGATTTCCAAAGTCAGGAATCAACCTTTCCTTTAGAACATTCTGGATATTTTGCAAATTTCTGTTTATCTGACAGTAGTTCAGGCATTAAATGATGATACTCTCCATGCACCTTTCATGATCTGTTAATTGGGTGCACAGAATTGTTCGATGCTTCGTGTTTCTTCTCTTCCACCACCAGCACAAAATCAGTTTCTGTCGCCCCGTCAATGCCATGTTTACCAGAAAATAAGCAGCACTACCCTCCCTTCTACCTCAAGGACGGAGAGCGTGCTGATAAGTATGAACACCTTTTCTCACGCGTATACAGTTTTTTCCCGTCCGCACTGCAGTCGTGAGTGCCAGTATGAATGTAGCCTTACTCGTTTTGAACTGAACTGAGTGTTAATTAATTACACAATTAATTATACGCAGGTGTGGGTGGGCAAGCATTGTTTTTTGTCGTTTGGTTGTACATAATTACGCACGTTTGGGTTTTTGTTGAAAATTTATTTACGATTTACGTTTTTTTCTGTGTGCATGTGTGTGTGTGTGATGCAAAATCAGCTTACTTCATTTCTTTCTGTGTGTGTGTGTGTGTGTGTGTGTGTGTGTGTGTGTGTGTGTGTGTGTGTGTGTGTGATGCAAAATCAGCTTTCTTCATTTCTTCTGTGTGTATGTGTGTGTGTGTGTGTGTGTGTGTGTGTGTGTGTGTGTGTGTGATGCAAAATCAGCTTTCTTCATTTCTTCTGTGTGTGTGTGTGGTGTGTGTGTTCATATTAATTTGTGCAGTCTTCTTGTCCAGTCAGATAGTTGTCTCCATGTTGTTCTTTTGTGTCCGGTACATTTTTGAATTTGTATTGATGTATCGATTGCTTTCAATGCTTTTATTTTTGGTTGTTCGCTGTTTTCCCTGTCTGGTGATGGTCTTTCTGATTGATCATTTGATGCCTATCGTATCCACTCCAGTCATTCCATCTTTGGTTTTGTTGTTGTTGATGTTGATGATTGTTGTTGTTTGTTTCTCTCTTTGTGCTGTTTGGGTGTTTGATGTTTTGCATTGTTTGTATGTGTGTGTGTGTGTGTGTGTGTGTGGTGTGTGTGTGTGTGTGAGTGTGTGTGCATATGAGTGTGTGTGCATGTGTGTGTGTAAGCGAGAGAGAGAGAGAGTGAGTGTGTGTGTTTATGTACTGCTGTGTGTGTGTGTGTATGTTTGTGAGTGCGTGTGTATGCATTTATGTACTGCTGTGTTTGTGTGTGTGCATGTGTGTGTGTGTGAGCGAGAGAGAGAGAGAGAGTGTGTGTGTGTGTGTGTGTTTGTGAGTGTGTGTGTATGCATTTATGCACTGCTCTGTGTGTGTGTGTGTTCGTTCGTTACTTGATTTAACGTCTTTTCACTATAAGTGATATTAGACGAGTGTGTGTGTGTGTGTGTGTGTGTGAGCGAGAGAGAGAGAGAGAGAGTGTGTGTGTGCGCTGTTTGGATGTTTGCTGTTTTGCCTTGTATGTGTGTGTGTATTAGTGAGTGTGTGTGTGTGTGTGTGTGTGTGCATGTGTGTGTGTGTGTGTATGAGCAAAAAGAGAGAGAGAAAGTGTGTGTGTGTGTGTGTGTGTGTGTGTGTGTGTGTATGCTTTATGTGTGTGTGTGTGTGTGTGTGTACTGCTTTATGTGTGTGTGTGTAGAGGCGAAGGGAAGCAGATGGGTGCGAGTCTGTCTGCATGTTTACTGATGATGTGTATATGTAGGCCTGGTGTGTGTGTGTGCATTGATGTATTGCTATGTGTGTGTGTGTGTGCTTTTCTTCTTCTTCACTGTTTAATTCGGTGTCTTTTTCCTTCAGTTCTAATGACACATGTTAAACCAAACGGGAGGCACATTACTGTAGTTGAATGTGTTTTGTCCCGTGCTTATGATTTCCCCCACCCACCCTGTTGTCATTGTATGCAGCGAACACGACGGTAAATTGTACAGAGAGAGGTTGACCATAATCCATACATAGAAAGAATGTAGGACAGCATTGTTCTTAGTAGTGTAGCCGATGATTACGGAAAGCATGGTAGCCACTGCACGTAGAAATGCGCTGAGTATTTTTCACAGGCATATAAATATACACGTCAAAAGAGCATACCAGTTATAAAAGCTTAGTAGAGTCGAGTGCTAGTCCGATGATGATGATGTTGAATTCTCCCGCCAGTCCAGTTGTGGTACTTTTATTGCCTGATGTGGGTTTTCGTGTGGGGTACAAAATCAAGTGTTAGAGAGCAGATGTTCTTACACAGGCGATGTGTGGGTCTTCATGTGGGGTACAAGGTCGTCTTAGAGAGCAGATGTTCTTACACAGGCGATGTGTGGGTCTTCATGTGGGGTACAAGGTCAAGTCTTAGAGGGCACATGTTCTTACACAGACGCTGTGTGGGAAATCATGTGGGGTACAAGGTTAAGTCTTAGAGTGCAGATGTTCTTCCACAGGCACTGTGTGGGAAATCTTCATGTGGGGTACAAGGTCAAGGTTTAGAGGGCACATGTTCTTCCATAGGCGCTGTGACGGAAATTTTCATGTGGTGTACAAGG
>JAPXFY010000028.1:26893801-26896301 GCA_030674185.1 Monoplex corrugatus
CTGAACCTCCAGAACGACAGAAACAGTGAATTTAATGGGCAATGAACAGGACAGATTTTTTTTTATATATTTTTCACGTTGTAGGCTGACCAGTGAATCGAACTCAAAGACATGAGATCTTGTGTCCTCGGCTCTATCGGCAGTACCACAACCAGCCCGTAGTAAAAACGTTGTCTGCCTTGTAATGGTAAGGGCAAAAACAAACAAACAAACAAACAGACGAATAAACGGACAAACAAGCAAACAACAAAAGATAAAACAAAATCCTTTTCAGACCGAATTAACCGTCAATCTGAAGTACTAATGAAACCTTTGATGTAGGTACTAGGAAAAAATCTCTCTCTCTCTCTCTCCTCCTCTCTCTCTCTCTCTCTCCTCTCTCTCTCTCTCTCCTCTCTCTCTCTCTCTCTCTCCCTCTCTCTCTTTCTCTGTCGCTCTTTCTCTGTATAGATAGATAGAAAGACAGACATACAGATAGACAGACAGACAGACGACAGACCGATAGATAGATAGATTAGGTACGTAGATAGATAGATAGAGATAGATAGACAGTATGTAGGTAGATAGATAGATAGATAAGAAGAAGACAGAAGGTAGTAGATAGATAGATAGACAGACAGATAGAACAGATAGATGACAGATAAAATAACAGAGTAGATAGGTAGACAGACAGATAGACTAGATAGATAAGACAGATAGATATAATAAGATAGATAGGCAGACAGACAGATAGACAGAAAATAGACAAACAGATAGATAGATAGACAGACAGACAGACAGATAGAAGACAGATAGATAGACAGACAGATAGATAGACAGACAACAGACAGATAGATAGATAGATCCGACAGACAGAAATAGATAGATAGACATAGATAACAGACAGACAGACAGATAGATAGATAGAGAGACAGACAGACAGATAGATAGATACATAGATAGAAATAAGAGAAAAGAGAGAGAGACAGAGAGATTTGTTGAGCTGCAGGTATAAAAGTTGACAAAGAAAGAGATAAATGACACAATATGGCAACTCCTTTGTTTCGAAGGGTGACATAAAAGCGTCAGCTTTTTCAGTTTTCATCTACCTCTTCCTGCAGGAAGCTGGTGGATAGGGTGAGGGAATCAAAGGGTTAAGTTTTTGCTTTGCTGGCATGGTTGACAATGCAGGATGCTGGTGGACAGAGTGAAGGAGTCAAAGGGTTAAAAAAACCAGAGAGACAGAAAGACAGAGACAGACAGACGGAGACAGACAGACACAGACAGACAGAGACAGATATACAGATAGACAAACAACGAGAGAGAGAGTGTGTGTGTGTATGTGTGTGTGTGTTTGTGTGTGTGAGAGAGAGAGAGACAGAGAGAGGGAAAGACTATGTGAGAGAAGAGAGACAGAGACGGAGCCAGAGACAGAGATACAGAGACAGAGAGAGAAAGAGAGAGTATGTGTGTGTGTGTGTGTGTGTGGAGTGAGTGTTTGTGTGTGTGTGTGTTTGAGAGAGAGAGACAGACAGACAGACAGACAGACACAGAGAGACAGACAGACACAGAGAGACAGACAGACAGAATGAGACAGACACAGACAGACACAGAGACAGACAGACAGACAGACAGAATGAGACAGACACAGACAGACAGATAGCCAGACAGACAGACAGACAAACAGAGAGAGAGACAGACAGACAGACACAGAGGGACAGAGAGACAGAATGAGACAGACACAGACAGACAAACAGACAGACAGAGACAGACAAACAGACACAGAGAGACAGAATGAGACAGACACAGACAGACACAGACAGACAGACAGACAGACAGACAGAGAGAGCATGAGTGTACAGTTTCATCAGTCCGTTTGATTGACGCTTTCAAACATGAACGAAACAATCACGAGCAACATGAATTATGCATTACATTCAAATCATTGATGCTTTGAACATAGCCAAGAGAGGAATGAACACCATCATCAATTATGCATCATATTAGCGTTAACAACAGAAGAACGAACACAACATGAATCATGCATCATAATTATTAACATTGTCGACGCTTTCAACGTGAAACACGACAGAGAAATAAAAAAAATAAAAAATGAAATACACTTCTCATCAATATTATCGACGCTTTAAATATAAACGATAAAAGAACGAATAATATGACGTATGCATCATATCAACATTATTGACGTATTCAACATGAACAAGATAAAACGCTCACTGTAAACTATGCATCATGTTGACCCTTTTGACTCCCGTACCCTGTCCACCAGCATGCTGCATTGTCAACCATGCCAGCAAAGCAAAAACTTAACCGTTTGACTCCCTCACCCTATCCACCAGGAAGCTGGTGGATAGGGTGAGGGAGTCAAAGGGTTACGTTTCTGAAGTTGATGGTAAAGGTGCAGGAGTCAAAGGGTTAATATTAGTGACGCTTTTAACATGAAGAACAGAATAACGAACCCTTTGAATAATTATGCATTTTTGATTTATTTTCATAAGCG
>JAPXFY010000028.1:26901301-26906301 GCA_030674185.1 Monoplex corrugatus
TGACTTGGTCGTGTGGTAATAGCTTTTTTTTTCGTCTTTATTTTTCCTTATTTTCTATTTGTTATTATAATTATTGTTATTATCATTATCATTATCATTATTATTATTATTATTATTATTGGCGGTGGTGATAGTGGTGGTGGTGGTGGTGGTGGTCTTGTTGTTCTTGTTCTTGTTGTTATTATTACTATTACTATTGTTGTTTGTGGTGGTGTTCTTGTTGTTCTTGTTCTTGTTGTTATTATTACTATTACTATTGTTGTTTGTGGTGGTGTTCTTGTTGTTCTTGTTCTTGTTGTTATTATTATTATTACTATTACTATTGTTGTTTGTGGTGGTGTTCTTGTTGTTCTTGTTCTTGTTGTTATTATTACTATTACTATTGTTGTTTGTGGTGGTGTTCTTGTTGTTCTTGTTGTTATTATTACTATTACTATTGTTGTTTGTGGTGGTGTTCTTGTTGTTCTTGTTCTTGCTGTTCTTGTTGTTGCTATTATTATCATTGCTAATATCGCTGTCATTGTCATTGTGTTATTGTTATTGTTCTTGTTATTGTTGTTGTTGGTGGTGGTGGTGGTGTCTGTTTTGTTTTTTGCGTCCCTATTTCTTATCCCAAGCGTGAATGCTTGTTGTTTTACCCACACTGCGCAGGTGATACGTTGCTGCACAGTTTGCATATTCTGTCTTCTGTAGGTGTGCATGCTGGGATGTTTTCCTATTTCCATAAGCCACTGACCACTGACATGACTTACAGTATCTTTAACGTGCGTATCTGACCTTCTCCGGTATCCAGGCCAGGATCGAACCTCAGGCCTTTCGATTGGGTGTCTGACATTTTTCCCCATTTGATTATCACGCCCAGACCATGGATGTCCTGATCAATATTCTGTCCTTTGTCCTGTTCAAGAAACTGTCCTTTGTCCTGTTCAGGATACTCTCCTTTGTCTTGATCGGGATACTGTCCTTTGTCCTGATCAAGATGCTGTCCTTTGTCCCGTTCAGGAAATTGTCCTTTGTTCCGTTCAGGATGTTGTCCTTTGTCATGATCAAGATTCTGTCCTATGTTGTGTTCAGGATTCTGTCCTTTGTCCTGTTCAGGATACTGTCCTTTGTCCTGTTCAGGATTCTGTCTGTCGTCTTCATCAGGATTCTGTCCTGTAATATATTCAGGATTATGTCCTTCGTTCTGTTCAGGATTCTGCTCTTTGTCCTGTCCCAGATTCTGTCCTTTGTCATGATCAGGATTATGTCCTTTGTCATGATCAGGATTTTTTCCTTTGTCGTGATCAGGATTGTGTCCTTTGTCATGATCAGGATTATGTCCTTTGTCGTGTCCAGGATTCTGTCCTTTTCCTGATCAGGATACTGCCAACTTGAAATCTTCAGGATAGTATGCACAAGACTGGTTGAGGACATAATGGGAACCCAAAGACACATTCAAAAGCATCGATTAGAAGAAGAAAAAAACACAACAACAACAATAATAATAATAAAACAGCCGTGTGTTCTGAGTCACATACAAAAAAACATAACAAAACAACAGGAAACAGAACATTTAGAAACAACACATTTTTGACTACAGGAAAAAAAAATAAACAAAATGCAGCTTTTCATGCGTATTAATCAAAATGTTGGCTGTGAGAAACAACATATTTTTTACTATACGAAAATAAAATAAACAAAATGCAGCTTTTCATGCGTATTAATCAAAATGTTGGCTGTGAGAAACAACATATTTTTTACTATACGAAAATAAAATAAACAAAATGCAGCTTTTCATGCGTATTAATCAAAACGTTGGCTGTGAGAAACAACATATTTTTGACTATACGAAAATAAAATAAACAAAATGCAGCTTTCATGCGTATTAATCAAAATGTTGGCTGTGAGAAACAATACATTTTTGACTACAGGAAAAAAAAAAAATGCAGCTTTCATGCGTATTAATCAAAATGTTGGCTGTTATGAATTATAGTGTACAGCCCACTGTTTTTTTGCAAGCTTCTGTTTCTCTGTGTTTTTATTATGCAAAATGCAGGGAAGTGGAGGAAGCTTAAGAGATAAATGAGGGAAAGGGGGGTATAAATGGTAATCTGGAGCTTCTTCAAGAGGGATTCATTGCCCTCAGACAATTCCATATGCGCTCCACTCAGATCTGCCAGTAATTACCTGGGTTCTGTGTGTCACATTACATTATCTTACACCGTACATTAACCTTTTGACTCCTGCACCCCATCCACCAACTACAACAAACTTAACCCTTTGATTCCCTCACCCTATCCACCAGCTTCCTGCTCACCCTATCCACCAGCTTCCTGCAGGAAGCTGGTGGATAGGGTGAGGGAATCAAAGGGTTAAGTTTTTTTTTGCTTTGCTAGCATGGTTGGCAATGCGGGATGCTGGTGGACAGGTGCAGGCGTCAAAGGGTTAATGTCATTTTACATTTCACTATCAATTACTGTCACACAAGTTCTGTTCTTCAGTAATTATCTGGCAGACTTCCTGAACCGGCGCAAACCCATATGCGCTGGCAAGGTCTTGAAAACGGGCAGGGTGAGGAGAAACATTAACCCTTTGACCCCCTGCACCCTGTTCACCAGCATACCGCAATGTCAACCATGCTACCAAAGCAAAAACTTAACCCTTCGACTCCTTCACCCTGTCCACCAGCTTCCTGCAGAAAGCTGGTAGATAGGGTAAAGGAGTGAAGGGTTAATGTTTTTGCAGTTGATATGTAGAATGCGGGAGTTAAAGGGTTAAGCTGACACCACGAGAATGATGGGAGGACTAATTTCAGATGTTCAGCAAACACAGCAAGATTTTCTGTTGCGTGCTTGGATTAAAATCGTAGACATCAGATTATTTTTTTTAGCTCACGGGTCTATCAGTACAGCAACCAGATCGGTTTTTTTTAAAGAAACAAAAACAACATAACACACACACACACACACACACACACACACACACACACACACACACACACACACACACACACACACACACACACACACACACACACACACACACACAGAGTGGCCCTGGAGCTGCTGGGGGGGGGGGAGGGGGGAGATAATTCAGTGTTTTCTCTGGATTTTCTCTCCCAGCCATCCCGTATCAATCAGAAGAAGTTGAGGCCAAATCACATTCATGCCTTACCCCCCACAAAGAATGATCAGAATATCACGCTCAGTGTGTTACCCATTGTAAACAAAACATTAAAACTCCCAGAGCTCTTCGATTTGTTCACAAGACATTATAACGTCCAGATCTCTGCACCTTCACATCATCACGTTCAGAGCTCTACACTTTTGTCCACATCATCACGTTCAGAGCTCTACACTTTTGTCCACATTATCACGTTCAGAGCTCTACACTTTTGTCCACATTATCATGTCCAGAGCTCTACACTTTTGTCCACATTATCATGTCCAGAGCTCTACACTTTTGTCCACATTATCACGTTCAGAGCTCTACACTTTTGTCCACATCATCACGCTCAGAGCTCTACACTTTTGTCCACATTATCATGTCCAGAGCTCTACACTTTTGTCCACATTATCGTGTCCAGAGCTCTACACTTTTGTCCACATTATCGTGTCCAGAGCTCTACACTTTTGTCCACATTATCGTGTCCAGAGCTCTACACTTTTGTCCACATTATCATGTCCAGAGCTCTACACTTTTGTCCACATTATCGTGTCCAGAGCTCTACACTTTTGTCCACATTATCATGTCCAGAGCTCTACACTTTTGTCCACATTATCGTGTCCAGAGCTCTACACTTTTGTCCACATTATCGTGTCCAGAGCTCTACACTTTTGTCCACATCATCATGTCCAGAGCTCTACACTTTTGTCCACATTATCGTGTCCAGAGCTCTACACTTTTGTCCACATTATCGTGTCCAGAGCTCTACACTTTTGTCCACATTATCATGTCCAGAGCTCTACACTTTTGTCCACATCATCATGTCCAGAGCTCTACACTTTTGTCCACATTATCATGTCCAGAGCTCTACATGTTGTCCACATTATCATGTCCAGAGCTCTACACTTTTGTCCACATTATCATGTCCAGAGCTCTACACTTTTGTCCACATTATCATGTCCAGAGCTCTACACTTTTGTCCACATTATCATGTCCAGAGCTCTACATGTTGTCCACATTATCATGTCCAGAGCTCTACACTTTTGTCCACAGTATCACGTCCAGAGCTCTACATGTTGTCCACATTATCGTGTCCAGAGCTCTACACTTTTGTCCACAGTATCACGTTCACAGCTCTACATTTTCTCCACATTATCATGTCCAGAGCTCTACATGTATAGTTTGTCCACATTATAACGTCCAGATCTCTGCACCTTCACATCATCACGTTCAGAACTGTGCATTTTGTCCACATTATCATGTCCAGAGCTCTGCATTTTGTCCACAGTATCACGTTCACAGCTCTACATTTTGTCCACAGTATCACGTTCACAGCTCTACATTTTGTCCACAGTATCACGTCCAGAGCTCTACATGTACAGTTTGTCCACATTATCACGTCCAGATCTCTACATTTTCTCCACATTATCACGTCCAGAGCTCTACACTTTTGTCCAATTATCACGTCTAGAGCTCTACATTTTTGTTCAATTATCACGTCTAGAGCTCTACACTTTTGTCCAATTATCACGTCCAGATCTCTACATTTTCTCCACATTATCACGTCCAGAGCTCTACATTTTTGTCCAATTATCACGTCTAGAGCTCTACATTTTTGTTCAATTATCACGTCTAGAGCTCTACATTTTTGTCCACATTATCACGTTCAGAGCTCTAATTTTGTCCACATTATCACGTCCAGAGCTCTAATTTTGTCCACATTATCACGTTCAGAGCTCTAATTTTGTCCACATTATCACGTCCAGAGCTCTACACTTTTGTCCACATCACCATGTCCAGTATTTAGTCCACATTATCATGTCCAGAGCTGTACAGTTTTGTCCACATTATCA
>JAPXFY010000028.1:26916301-26918801 GCA_030674185.1 Monoplex corrugatus
GTCCGTCCAGCATTTTCTCCCTGGGTCTACCCGGTGCTCTCTTTCCCTCCAGCTTTCTCGTTGTGACCAGGTGCTCCAAATCCCCCTTCTTCATAAAATGGCCTATAAATGTTGCTTGTCTTTTCCTAATCTTCCTTATGAGTGATCTACTTGTGTCTGCCTCCATCAAGACTGTCTCGTTTGTTTTCTTTGCAGTCCATGGAACTCTCAACATTCTTCTTAGAAACCACATCTCGGCTGCCTCAATCTTGTTCTGGCTTTGTTTGTTGACTGTCCACGCCTCGCATCCGTACAACAGTATTGGTTCTATATAACACTCAAGAACTCTCTTCCTAATGTTAATTGACACAAAACTTGATAATAAACACACAAAAATACTTCCATGACGTTACAGTTAGACATGTTCCCAATTATCAATCTTGTCCCCCGTAGGGATGCCGGGGGTTCTTTCAGAATAAATAGTATCCCCCATCTTCTGGAAATTCTGTGCTAGAAATTGCCTCTTTTCTGTCACTCTCTTTGTTTCTTTCTTCTTCCTTTGCTTTCTGTCATTTCTTCCTATCATTTTCGGCCTTGCTGGTCCATTCACCTGTATGTGTTCGATAAAGTCTTACATACTTTCTGTTAGGATTGATAACTGGGTACATGTATTAAGTGCATTTTTGGTTCTAGGGAAATGAGATATGCGGAAGCAATTTTAGACACGGTTTTTTTTTTGTTTTGTTTTGTTTTTTGTATGTTTTAGTGTCTTTAATTATGTTTAGATTTGTATTCAGGTCTGTTCTTTTTAAATTCGCTGTGTGATAAACTGGACCGAATGCCAACGCCAGGGGCATGTCCTTAGATTATGTGAGCAAAAACATTGATATGTGTACTTAATTTTCTCTTCTTTATTTTCCTTTCGAAATGTTGTGTATGTTTTGAAACGGTTATAGCCGTGATATGGTTCTACGCAGTCAGATGGGCTGTAAGCAACAATAACAATAACAATAACAATAACAATAACAATAACAATTATCAATCCTAACAGAAAATATATAAGGCTTCGTAGGTGCTTGAGGCAACAAGGGATAGAAACAGATGGAAGGCCATGATCGCCAACGCCATGTGGCAAGGCACTTGATGATGATGATGATTCGTAGAACACATACAGGTGAATGAACCAGCAAGGTAGAAAATGATAGGAAGAGATGACAACAACAAAACAGCAAAGGAACAAGGCAGAAACAAAGAGAATGACAGAAGAGAGGTACATGTAGTTTTTAGTATAGCATTTCCAGAAGGTGGGGATATTATTTATACTTAAAGAGCCCCCCAGCAACCCCACCAAGGATGGACAGAAGGTCACTTGATGCCTAGGAAGCTGGTGGACATCCTTACGCAGACACCAAATGCTACACAGGCTGAGGGCTTATCAGACGAAGCACAAGCAGATGATAAACTAAAACTGCTCAACATCTGTCTTGTCTTGTCTTGTCTTGTCTTGTCTTGTCTTGTCTTGTCCGTCTTGTCCTGTCTTGTCTTGTCTTGTCCTGTCTTGTCTTGTCTTTTCTTGTCTTTTCTTGTCCTGTTTTGTCTTGTCTTGTCTTGTCTTGTCCTGTCTTGTCTTGTCTTGTCTTGTCTCGTCTCGTCTTGTCTTGTATGTATGTATTTGTTCAAAGGCATTTTCAGTCCACCATCTGCTCTTTGAATGGCCTATCTTACTTATTATGACATATAGAAATTACGATCTCGATTTTTCATGTACTGTTTCTAGAGATATCCTTTACAACAAAAAATATTATTTCGGTAGTCCAGCTGATTCTCAGATCCTCTGTTGGCAGTGAAATAATTGTTGTATGTTATTATTTGACACTGTTAATTCATTGTTTTGAATTTATTAATTGTAATTGTTCCCCTTCTTACATTCAAACTTCCACTACCCCTCCTCATCTCCATCCCCACCCACCCTACTTTTTTTTTTCCATTTCCTTTTCTTTTTCTTTTTTCTTTGTGTATGTGTGTGTGTGTGTGTGTGTGTGTGTGTGTGTGTGTGTGTGTGTGTGTGTGTGTGTGTGTGTGTGTGTGTGTGTGTGTGTGTGTGTGTGTGTGTGTGTGTGTGTGTGTGACTAAAATCACTGTTGTGAACAGACATTAAAATAAAAGATTCCATTCTATTCCATTCCATTCCATTCCAATTCTTGTCTTGTCTCGTCTCGTCTCGTCTCGTCTCGTCTTGTCTTGTCTCGTTTCGTTTCGTCTTGTCTTGTCTTGTCTTGTCTTGTCTTGTCTTGTCTTGTCTTGTCTTGTTATATCAAATGTGTGTTCCGATTCACTTGTGTACGTCTCTGAATCATATCTGCATCACAGCTGATACCTTCAATTAACACTGTCACATTTGACAGAGACAGACAGACTGATAAACAAACAAACGGGCACACAGTCGGGCAGGCAGACAAATAAACAAAGAGATGGACAGACAGACAGACAGACAAACAAACAAACGGGCACACAGTCGGGC
>JAPXFY010000028.1:26926301-26936301 GCA_030674185.1 Monoplex corrugatus
AAGACAGGCAGACAGACAAAGACAGACAAAAGAAAAACAGACAGACAGACAGAGGCAGACAAAGAAAGAAAGACTGACAGACAGACAGACAGAGGCAAAGACAGACAGACAGACAGAGGTAGACAAAGAAAGAAAGACAGACAGACTGAGACAGACAAAGAAAAACAAACAGAGACAGACAGGCAAAGGCAGACAAAGAAAGACAGGCAGACAGAGATATGCAGACAGACAGAGACAGACAAAGAAAAACAAACAGAGACAGACAGACAAAGGCAGACAAAGAAAGACAGGCAGACAGACAGAGACAGGCAGACAGACAGAGACAGACAAAGAAAAACAAACAGAGACAGACAGACAAAGGCAAACAAAGACAGACAGACAGACAGACAAAAACGTACCAGCTTTGACAGCATGCTTGTCTGCCTGTTTCTGCTTCCTGCCGGCTCGTTTGTTCTCTTTGTTGTTCTCCTTCTCTTTGTTCTCTTTGTGGTTCTCCTTCTCTTTGTTCTCTTTGTCCTTGTGCGGGCCGTCTGGCTGCAGGGAGGGCGACCGGTGCCGACTGCGACCACACCCCATGCTCCTCCCCCGGGCATCAGGGCGCCACCCTTCTAGCCCCCTAGCCCCTCCCACACACACACCCCTGGACTGACAGGCAAGTGGGCGTCTTTTTTGTCAAACTGTTACTGTACAAGGATTCACTGTTTTGATGATCTGGCCCCAATCCAAAGATCTAGGCTTCCAGGTGAATGACTAGTTTGTTGCTGGCCCCAATCCAAAGATCTAGGCTTTCAGGTGAATGACTAGTTTGTTGTCACTGCTTAGGGCCTGAACACACCCTCTTTCGCTAGTTCCACCCACAGGTACGTAAACTGTGTAAAAAAAATTATAACGTCTCGTCACTGTATCGCATGTCTATTCCCATCCAGAATATTAGATACGTAAGTGGTGTGTGTATGATTTAGTGACAAGGATTCACCGTTTTGATGATCTGGCCCCAATCCAAAGATCTAGGCTTGCTAGGAGAATGGCTGATTCGTTGTTGGCCCCAATCCAAAGATCTAGGCTTGCTAGGTGAATGATTAACTTGTTGTTGGTCCAATCCAAAGATCTAGGCTTGCTAGGTGAATGACTAATTTGTTGTTGGTCCAATCCAAAGATCTAGGCTTGCTAGGAGAATGACTAATTTGTTGTTGGTCCAATCCAAAGATCTAGGCTGCTAGGTGAATGACTAATTTGTTGTCACTGTTCAGGGCCCCACACACCCTCTTTTGCTAGTTCCACCCACAGGTATGTGTATTAACAAGTACGTAAAATGTATAAATATTTGTTACGTCTCGTCACTGTAAAGGAACCACACGTCTATTCCCATTCAGATTCTTAGATACGTGAGTGGTGTGTGTATGCTATGATTGTCTTACATGGCTTCGCTCTTTTTAGATCTTAGCCATGCCTACCAAGCCATTTTGTATTGGGGTCTTTGTCTTCTGGAGATCTGTGATTCAGATACAGTGGGTGCGTCTGTTCTTTCCTTCTTTCGATCCCCTTCCTTAGTTCCGCTCTGCTCTGGCACCAGATCTGTAAGACAAATTCGTGAGTTAATTCCAGTGGGCGTGTCAGTCAGTCTGTTTGTCTGTCAGTTTGCTCTTTTCACTAATTGTTGACAAATATGCTACTGTTTTCTGATTTTTCAGTTGTGTTAATGCCAAGATTTTTTTAAAGTTTTTTTTCTAGGCTTTCTTGCTTTGTTTTCTAAGAAACATATATAAATTTTATATCACCAATCTTTCTTGCTGTGTTTGCTAAGAAACATGTATAAATTTTATATCACCAAGCTTTCTTGTTGTGTTTGCTAAGAAACATGTATAAATTTTATATCACCAAGCTTTTGCTGTGTTTGCTAAGAAACATGTATAAATTTTATATCACCAAGCTTCTTGCTGTGTTTGCTAAGAAACATGTATAAATTTTATATCACCAAGCTTTCTTGCTGTGTTTGCTAAGAAACAGTATAAATTTTATATCACCAAGCTTTCTTGTGTGTTTGCTAAGAAACATGTATAAATTTTATATCACCATTCTTCATCTCAATTCTCTTGTTGCAACTTACTGTTTTCTGAGTTTGTCTTTCAACCACGTAGTTTGCACTCTATGTAACTTTCTTTGATGTATTTGTAAATCCGGAGAAGCGTATAAATATTGAATCAACTTCCTACAAATTCGTCAATTCTCTCGTTGTGACTGTACACACAGAGTTATATGTAAGTCACATGAATTCCTTATTCTCCTAAATCATGGTTTTCCACCCACTGCAGACCATGTAAAACTCACGTTAAGAAATCACGCAAATACCTCGTTGCTTTCTACACAAACTTTATATAACTTGTTACATTAACGGCAGGCTGTCCACTCTCATACCATCTTTCTGAAGTTCATGGATAAAATCCAGTAAACCTGAACATTTGAATCTCGTGATATTTTGTTTTCTTCTGGTTGCATAAGCAACACATTATGAACTGGGAATATGCTTAACATAGTTGTTATTTCCAGCATGAAAAACATTGTGATGTAATTAGCTGGTTGCTATGAGATTGTGTGTGTGTGTGAGCGTGAATGTGTGTGTGTATTGTATGTGTGTGTATGTATGTGTGCGTGCGTGTGTGTGTGTTTGTGTGCGTGTGTGTGTTGTGTGTGTGTGTGTGTGTGTGTGTGTGTGTGTGTGTGTGTGTGTGTGTGTGTTTGTGCGTGTGTGTGTGTGAGTGTGTAATTCAGTGAGTCAGTTATGCAGATATGCTAAAGAACATGTCGACATAACTGAGCAGCACTTAATATTGTCGTGTCTGGGAGAACTTTCAACACAAAAAGATAAAGGCTACCCATAAAAAATCTTTTTTGTACACCTCACAGAGAGAGAAGAAAAACAAAACAAAACAAAACAAAAAAAAAACAAAAAACCCTACACACACACACAACTAAATGATATCACTCTGGCTTGAAAGACTCCGAAGTTTAGTGACGATGATGACGACAATCACGTCCTACTCAGTCAGACACGTGACGAGATCACGTGGTCAAGGTTATCACGTGGTCAAGGTTATCACGTGGTCAAGGTTATCACGAGGTCAGGGTTATCACGAGATCAAGGTTATCACGCGGTCAAGGTTATCACGAGGTCAAGGTTATCACGCGGTCAAAGTTATCACGAGGTCAAGGTTATCACGTGGTCAAGGTTATCACGAGGTCAAGGTTACTGATGTCGATCACCTGTTTGCTATGTGCAGACAAGAATGCAGACAAGGCATCCCAACATAATATCCCTGCAACACAAGACCAGTCCAAAACTGGTGATGGTGATGCTGATGGCACGAGCGTCGATGGGTCTTTGCCAGCTGACAGAAGGTGGACAATTGGTTTGGCAGTGGTGGTGGCGTGGGTGGTGGTGACGTAGATGGTGGTGGTGACGTAGATGGTGGTGGTGACGTAGATGGTGGTGGTGACGTAGATGGTGGTGGTGACGTAGATGGTGGTGGTGAAGTAGATGGTGGTGTTGAGTCTTAACTTTGCAGAAAGGGCGGGGGTATGGGGTGGTAGTAGTCGTGGTGGTGGTGGTGATGCTGATGGTGACGTAGATGATGGTGTTGTGTCTTAACTTTTCAAAAAGGGCAGGGTAGGGTGGTGACAGTAGTGATTGTAGTGGTGGGTGATGATGGTGGTGGTGGTGATGGTGACGTAGATGGTGATATGAGTCCTAACTTTGCAGAAAGGACGAGGGTAGGGGGATGGTAGTAGTCGTGGTGGTGATGTAGATGGTGACGTCGATGGTGATATGAGTCCTTAACTTGTCAAAGGGCAGGATAGGGGGCGGTAGTAGCCGAGGTGGTGGTGATGACGATGATGATGATGATGTAGATGATGCTGAATCCTAACTCTGCAAAAATGGCGTGGTTTAGGGGGGGTGGTAGTAGTCGTGGTGGTGATGATGGTGATGATGATGGTGGTGATGTAGGAAATGACGTAGATGGTGACGCAGATGCTGTTTGATTCCTAACTTTTGCAGAAAGGAGGGGGTAAGAGGGAATGCTAGTAGTCGTGGTGGTGATGATGATAATGGTTATGATGGTGATGGTGATGGTGGTGGTGATGTGTCTTGACCCACCGAAAGGAATGGGCTGTGCAGACGGCTGGGGGAGAGGGAGGGGCAGGGGCAGGGGGGGGGGGGGCAAGACGGGAGACCAAAAAGGTTATCGTCGCTCAATCTTGTTGTCGTCTGCTGCGGAGTTAACCCTCTATGGTCTATTCCATATAAACTCCGTCTGTGCACCCGTCTGACCTGAAAAGAGATGAAAAGACAGACTTGGCATGAATGGCGGGCGAAAGGTCACGCGCATACACACACACACATACACACACACAACACACCACACACACACACACACACACACACACACACACACACACATCACACACACACACACAACACACACACAAACACAAACAAACAACACCACACATATACACACACACACAAACAAACAAACAAACAAAACACACACACATACAAACAAACAAACAAACACACACACACACAAACAAACAAACAAACACACACACACACACACACACACAAACAAACAGAGACAGACAGACAGACAGACAGACAGAAAGAGACAGAGAAGCTTTTACTACTGTACAGTACTGATTGTCTGGCCGGCTGGTTGAATGCACGTTTCTTAGTCAGCGTGGTGTTTTTGTCAGTTTTTGTGGCGTTTTGTGCAGTAGGAAACTATGTTCTGAAACGTTGTTTGAACTACTGCAGTATGGGCAATGGCTGAGACATCAGGTTCCGTATAATGAGAAGACACACACAGACAGACACAGACACAAAGGTAGAGACACAGAAAGAGAAAAGAGAGAGAGAGGTATAGTGAGTGAGAGAGAGAGGAGAGAGACACACAGAAAGAGACAGAGAGACAGAGAAAGAGACATAGACAGACAGGCAGATACAGACAAACAAAGACAGAGATACAGACCAAAAGAGAACACAGAGAGAGTGAGAGAGAGAGAGAGAGATAGACAAAGAGACAGACAGAAAGACAGACAGCGAGATGGAGAGACAGACAGACAGACAGGCAGAGACAGGCACAGAGAGAGAGAGAGAGAGAGAAAGACACACACACACACATACTACACGCATACACACACTACACACACACATACACACACACATACCACACATACACACAAACACACACATACAAACACACACATACTACACACATATACACACTACACACACATACACACACACATACACACAAACACACACATATAAACACACACGCATGGGACCACACACACACACACACACACATGGGACCACACACTCACACACACACACACACACACACACACATACATACATACATACACAGAGCACACACACACATACACACTCACACGGGACCACACACACACACACACACACACACACACACACACACACACACACACACACACACACACACATAAACACGACACATACACACACACACACACACACTCACACACACACACACACACACACACACACACACACACACACACACACACACACACACACACACACACACACACACACACACATAGAGTTTCATTTACTTCACGGATGAGTCATGGAGGGTATTGTTATTGTTGTTTTTGTTTAAAGCCCAGCCGACTGCGTATAGCCATATCAGGGCTTTAACCTGTTTCAAAACATACACAATACTTCAACTGAAAAAAAAAAAGAAACGAAAATTAAGTACACATATCAATGCGTTCGCGCACATAACTCAAAGAGATGCCCCTGGCGTTGACCACTCTGTCCAATTTATCACACAGGAAATTGAAAAAAAATAACACCTGAACATAAAGTTAAACATAACTAAGGACACTAAAACAGATATAACAACAAACCTAAATTACCTAAAATTGCTTCCACATATCTCATTTCCCTAGAGCCAAAAATGCACTTAGTACATGTACCTTTTTTTCAATCCTAGGAGAAAGTACATAAGACTTTATTGAACACATACAGGTGAATGGACCAGCAAGGCAGAAAATGAAAGGAAGAAATGACAGAAAGCAAAGGAGGAAGAAAGAAACAAAGAGAGTGACAGAAAAGAGGAAATTTCTGGCACAGAATTTCCAGAAGGTGGGGATACTGTTTATACTGAAAGCACCCCTGGCATCCCCAAGGGGGGGATGGAGATGGACAGGGCGCATCATCCGAAGACAGTGGGACAACATCACCCGGACTGCCCTTCACTGGACACCAGAGGGAAGACGTAAGAGAGGAAGACTCAAGAACATTTGGCCACCAAAAAAAACAAACAAACAAACAAACAAACAAACAGGAGACATCAAGGCCCTGAAACACATCTGGAGTAACTAAACAGATGCTGGCTAGGTAGGGCCTCAGGACCTGGCCAGCTTATGGGTTTATTTGAGGCTTAATTAAGGCTTATGCCATGATCATCATACACATGGCACCTGTGACGTTAGTGCATATGGAATTCGTTCCGATCGCGGAGACGTCATCTTGAGAAACTGAAACTGAAACAAGGATCAGAGGGGGGGGGGGGGGGTTGTTTTTTTTTGGTTGTGTTTTTTTTTTTTTTGGTTTTTTTTTTAGTTCTTTTTCGTTTTCCGTTTGTTTCTTTTTGTTTTAGATTGCATCCTTCACATGTCATCTGAATCTGTTTCAGAACAGACAGGACTGGAGAACTTTCGTTGCTACATTACTTGCCAATGAATAAATGCGGCGGTAAGTTAATGATGAGGAAGTTAGAGATGACAGCGATGATGCTATTGGGATTTTCACTTCAGGGATGAGACATCGTGACAAAGGCTGTTTTATACTCCACGCTTAACTTTCATATTACATCCTGGCGTCAACCAGGCCCGGGAGATACAGACACTTGCCAGTGTGTGTGTTTCAGGAAATTTGAGCAACACTACACCCTCAACCAAGGACGCGGCAGAACGCCAGCAAACAGCTAAAAAAAAAACCTCAAATTTAAAACTGTGCTGGGACCGTGTGCAAGTGGCTGAAACGAGCAGTTATGTCAGAAGCAGACATTTGGGAAAAAAAAAAAATTTAAATAATAAAAAAAAAGGGATCTGGCCAGAGAATCAATAATGGGTGGGGTGGGGGTGGGTAGATGCCGGGGAAGGGGGAGGGAGGGAGAAGGAATGAGACTGAAAAGTGTGGTGGGATGGAGGGAGGGGGAGGGAGGGAAACGGGGTAGGGAAGGTGGTGGGAGGGGGGGGGAACGGACAAACAGCGGGCAACCTACTTCGAGGTGAGATGCCAAGCCGGGACGGACTACTTTGCCCAGAAAATCAATAACTCTCCTTTTGAAAAGGATTCAGCTTGTGGGATCATTTTTCTTTTTTTTTTTTTTTTTTTTTTTTTGTTTTGTTTTGTTTTGTTTTCGCTTCCTCCTTGTTCTCAATCGTTCTTAAAAGAGGACGAGAAAAAGAATATGGAGGAGGAGGAGGAGGAGGAGAAGAATGAGAAGAAACAAAGAGAATAGAGAGAAGAAAGAAGCAGAAGGATTAATAAGAATACAGAGGAGGAAAAGTAGGAGAAGAAGAAAGAGAAAGACGGAGAAGAAGGATAAAGAAAACAATAATAAGGAGAAGAAGAAAGAGAATAAAGAAGAAGAAAAGACAATAGAGAAGGAAGGACAACGAGAATGACAAAGTTTGTCTGTTATTTCTTTTAACGTCTATTCACATGTGTGCTTTCAGACGAAAATGAAGAATAGAGAAATAGGAGGAGAAGGAGAAGATGAATGAAGGAGGGGTGAAAACAAAAGAAGAAGAAAAAGGAGAAAGAAAATAAAAGGAGAAGTAAGAAAAGAAGAAGGAGAAAGAATGAGAACAAAAAGAAGATAGTGAAGAAGTATGAGAAGAAGGAGGAGAAAGAGATGCTGAGCTAGATACACTCAAGCCTGTTCGACGAATAACTCTTGACCCGAGTTGTCATCTTTTCTGTCACGCGCGTAAATTTAACCAAGACTTAAGAAAGGCAGGAAGGCAGAAAGGCAGGAAGGCAGAAAGGCAGAAAGGCAGGAAGGCAGAAAGGCAGAAAGGCAGGAAGGCCAATTGGGCCACAAAGGGAGGGACTGTGAAATGAACCTGTCTCTCTAATAGGTTTTTGTTGGTTGTTTGTTTGGTTGTTTGGTTGTTGGTTGGTTGGTTGGTTGGTTTGGTTGGTTGTTGTTTGTTTGGTTGTTTTGTTTGGTTGTGTTGGTTGGTTGGTTGTTTGGTTGGTTGGTGTTGGTTGGTTGGTTGGTTGGTTGGTTGGTTGGTTGGTTGGTTTGGTTGGTTGGTTGGTGGTTGGTTGGTTGGTTGGTTGGTCTGTTGGTTACTTGCTTGCTTTTGGTTTTGTTGCTTGTGTTGTTTTGGTGGGTTTGTTTGTTTATTTGTTTGCTTGCTTGCTTGCTTGCTTGATTGATTGATTGATTGATTGATTGATTGGGCAGCCGGGCGAATGCCCTGCTCTTCACGATTTTCAAGTGCCGCCAGATCTTTAGCGTGCACAGGCCAAAAGACACACGGTCTGACTCGTTTGTCCCTTCGAAGGACTAGACGTTCAGTTCGATTTTCCAGTCAAACTGAATAGCAAAAGTCAAGGCTCAACGAGAAACGAACCCTGGAACCTTGAGTTCAGTTATTGGCAGGCGAACGAGAAATGTGAACATTACTAAGGACATTAAAGCATACATAAAAATAGTCTAAATTATCTTAAACTGTTCCTGCACAGCACATTTCTTGGAGCCAAACATGCGTTCAATACATGTACCCAGTTATCAATCCTAAGAGAAAGTATGTAAGGCTTTGTAAAACACATACAGGTGAATGGACCAGCAAGGCAGAAAATGACAGGAAGAAATGACAAAAAGCAAAGGAACAAGACAGAAACAAAGAGAGTGACAGAAAAAAAGACATTTCTAGCACAGAATTTCCGGGGGAAGGTGAGGATACTACTTATACTGAAAGACCCCCTACAGGGGAAAATCAAACAAACAAACAAACAAACAAAAACTGTACAAACAAAAACAAACAACAAACCAACCAATGTAAACCCACGCAACCAAGAAAAAATAACAACAGGATGTTAAAGTTTCAGTTCCGGTTTAACAAAATGGCATCTCCATGCTAGGAATGAATTCGATTTGCACCGATGCTACAAACGCCATGTGAAGGTTGCGATCTAAAACGAAAATAACAAATGGAAAAGGAAAAAGAAAAGAAAAAAAAAAAACCAGAACTCGCGATCATTGTTTCATATATCAGTTTCAGTTTCTCAAGACGGACGTTCCGTATTCGGAACGAATTCCATATGCACTAACGTCACAGGTGCCATGTGTATAGTGATCATGGCACAAGCCTTAAGCCTGCGCATAAACCCATGAGCTGGCCAGATCCTGAGGCCCTACCTAGCCTATGTTTTACCTAGTCTATTTTGTATACTGGTATTGATCAGCCTATCATTGGAATAATCTTGGCTACGTGTAAATGACATGTATCTGTGTATCTTATCTTAAAAAAGGAACATATTATATTATATATATAGGAAACGTGTGATATATATACATAAAAATTATATATAGGGGGTGCAAAAGTAATATGCAGTTATAAAAAAGAAAACACGTACAATACTCATTGCATTTATTATACAAACAAATGAATATTGCATATACATGTAATAACAAGCACAGCCTTAATCCCTCAGATACTCAAACTGCTTGCCGTTGGCGGAATTAAGCATTATAATAATAATATGGTACTTACTTTATATCTAACTTTTGCATCCCCCTGTATATATATATATATATTTATAGAGTAAATAAATGTAAAAAAATTAGAACTCTTAATCACAACACAACTAATTATTCTGTATAACCCTTTGACTCCCGCAATCTATCCACCAACTGCAAAAAAATTAACCTTT
>JAPXFY010000028.1:26956301-26961301 GCA_030674185.1 Monoplex corrugatus
GGGAAAAAATTACAAAATCACTAGATCTTGTGACCTAATAATACTCCTGCAATACTAAACGACATAATTCAACTAACATCCCCCAGGGAAAAAACAAAACAAAACCACTAGATCTTGTGACCTAATAATACTCCTGCAATACTAAACGACATAATTCAACTAACATCCCCCAGGGGAAAAAACAAAACAAAACCACTAGATCTTGTGACCTAATAATACTCCTGCAATTCTAAACGACATAATTCAACTAACATCCCCCAAGGAAAAAATAACAAAATCACTAGATCTTGTGACCTAATAATACTCCTGCAATACTAAACGACATAATTCAACTAACATCCCCCAGGGAAAAAATAACAAAATCACTAGATCTTGTGACCTAATAATACTCCTGCAATACTAAACGACATAATTCAACTAACATCCCCCAGGGAAAAAATAACAAAATCACTAGATCTTGTGACCTAATAATACTCCTGCAATACTAAACGACATAATTCAACTAACATCCCCCAGGGAAAAAAACAAAACAAAACCACTAGATCTTGTGATGTTATGATACTCCTGCAATACTAAACAGCATTTTTTTTTTTAATCCCAGAGTGGAAAAAACAGAACCACTAGATCTTGTGACGTAATTATACTCCTGCAATACTAAACGACATAATTCAAAAAACATCCTGACAGGAAAAATCAGAAACACTCAACCTTGTGACAAGATACTCCTGCAATACTAAAACAGCATAATGCAAAAAATAATCCTGAGGGGAAAAAACAACAACAGAAACTCTAGATATTTTGACGGTAAGGATACTCCTGCAATACTAAACGACATAATTCAACTAACATCCCCCAGGGGAAAAAAGCCAAAACCACTAGATCTTGTGGTGCTATGATACCCCTGCAATACTAAACAACAGATTAAAAAAAAAACATCTTGAAGAAAAAAAACCAGAAACACTAGATCTTGTGACGTAATACTCCTGCAATACTAAACAGCATAATTCAAAAAACATCCTGAGGGAAAAAAAAAACCAGAAACACTAGATCTTCTGATGTTATGATACTCCTGCAATACTAAGCAGCATAATTATAAAATAAAATAAACCATACCACAGGGGGGAAATCCAGGACCATTAGCTCTTGTGACATGATCTTCTCGCAATACTAAGCAACATAATTATAAAAAAAAAATGAAAAAAAAACATCCCGCAGAGCAAAAACAAAAACAAACAAAAAACAGGACCACTAGATCTTGTGACGTAATGACACTCCTGCAATACTAAACAACATAACTCTCCCCAACAAGGGGAGTAACCTGATTTTACTGGCTCAGCTAACTCGATCGACGAAGACAGAAAACAAATAAGCAACAAAGTGCTCACACACAACCTTCCAATTAAGCTGAGAGAACAACATTCCATCTTTCAAACTAAACAGACTTATTGGAGTTATTTCAAGAGGGATTCACTGCGTTCGAACAGCTCCATATGCGTTCCACCCAAATCCACCAGCAATTATCTGATAGATTTCTTGAGCCTGCACAAAACCCTATGCGCTGGCAAGGTCTTGAAACGGGGGAAAGGGAGAATGGACCTATCAAACACTAAGCTGACACCACCAGAATGAAGGGACCTATCAAACACTAAGCTGACACCACCAGAATGAAGAGACCTATCAAATACTAAGCTGATACCACCAGAATGAAGGGATCTATCAAACACTAAGCTGACACCACCAGAATGAAAGGATCTATCAAACACTAAGCTGACACCACCAGAATGAAGGGACCTATCGAACACTAAGCTGACACCACCAAAATGAAGGGACCTATCAAACACTAAGCTGACACCACCAGAATGAAGGGACCTATCAAACACTAAGCTGACACCACCAGAATGATGGGACCTATCAAACACTAAGCTGACACCACCAGAATGAAGGGACCTATCAAACACTAAGCTGACACCACCAGAATGAAGGGACCTATCAAACACTAAGCTGACACTACCAGAATGAAGGGACCTATCAAAAACTAAGCTGACACCACCAGAATGAAGGGACCTATCAAACACTATGCTGACACCACCAGAATGATGGAAACATTAAGATGGGCAGCGAACAGGCCAGCTTTTAATGTTGCAGGCTGGGATTGAACTCAAGATATGAGCTCTTGAGTCCATGGCTCTACCAACTGGCCCGCTAAAAGCCTAAACAGAACGTAAAAACATTCAGAACGAGATGGTCAAGCCATTCTCACAATCATCCTTTTGAATAATTAAGACAAAGTTCTTCCAGAAAATCCTGTTTGTGTACTTCTCAAAGGTCAAAGTGACCACGGAAAAGCTTCGGTTGGAAGAACACTTGACATGCATCGAGGACAATATTAGACTGTCGCAACTGCCAAAAGAAAATGTACACTTCGTCAAACGTTCCTGAGATTTATACTTTGTCAATTCTGAGATACACTGTCAAAGTTTCTGAAATTTACACTTTGTCAAAAGTTCCTGAGGTTTACATTTGTCAAAAGTTCTTGATATTTACACTTTGTCAAAAGTTTCTGAGTTTACACTTTGTCAAAAGTTCCTGAGGTTTACACTTGCCCAAAAGTTCTTGATATTTACACTTTGTCAAAAGTTCCCGAAATGTACACTTTGTCAAAAATTCCTGAGATTTATACTTGTCAAAAGTTCCTGATGTTGTCAAAAGTTCCTGAGGATTACACTTTGTCAAATTTACTTGATTTGCACTTTGTCAAAAGTTCCTTGAGATCTACACTTTGCCTAAAATTCCTAAGGAGGTGCTTTTTCACACATCTTCCTCAAAAAGTGCCGTTTTGGGCATTTTTTTTCCCTTAACTTTGACCTTGACCTTCTCAACTTATATTTTCGCTACTCCTCAGCAGTCTACACCTATGAGCTAAACTTGATTTATGATATACCAATAAAGAGCTGAGAAAAGTTAGACATTATAGGAAGAGAAATGAACTGTAACTTTATTTTCCAAAGGTTTGGTAGGTATTAGCACAATAGGCCAACTTCACAGACATCACACCACACACAACACACACACACACACACCACACACAAAACACACACACACACACACCACAACACACACACACAAAACACACACACACTACAACACAACACACACACACACACACACACACACACACACACAACAAACATGTGAACACATAGACACATACACGCACAAAGACACACACACACACACACACACACACACACACACACACACACACACACACACACACACACACACACACACACACACACACACACACACACACACACACACACACACACACACAAAAGTTCGATGTTTTCTTTTACATTTAATGTCAGCGTTGTTCTAGTTTCATTTCTCTGTTCATCCATATCCTTTTTCTAAAAACCTTGTCGATTCCTTTTAAATTTTTTTCCGTCTCTTACTCTGTTCCCCTCTGTCCCCTCCCCCCTCCCCCCCCCCCCCCCAAAAATTCATCCTCCATGCCATTTTTACCCGTCTAATATCACTTATAGTGAAAAGACGTTAAATCAAGCAACGAACGAACACACAAAAGTCGATGCATTTCAGACAAAATGGGACTAAGTTAAAACCGTGACATATCAAAAGGTGAAATGGGACAAGGTGAAACGAGGAAACGCAAAAACAAGATGTCCCTGACCCTGGGTGACGACGGGCCACTCATTTCGTGGTGGATGGTCACCGTAATCCCTTTTGACAAATGACAAAAGATCCAATGTTTGGCCGACACACTCACGTTTAAAGATCGACCTCTTCTCTCAGCTCTCAGCTGGTTACCTGCCTACCCAGGCTTGTAAAGGGTACAGATTTCATTATCAACTCTGTCTCTGTGTCTCCTGTGTCTCTCTCTTGTCTCTCTCTGTCTCTCTCTGTCTCTCTGTCTCTCTCTCTCTCTCTGTCTCTTCTCTCTACCTCTGTCTCTCTGTCTCTGTCTCTGTCTCTTTCTGTCTCTTCTCCTCTCTCTCTCTCTCTCTCTTCATTCAGTTCTTGCCCTGCTCTCTCCTCTCCTCTCTCTCTCTCTCCCTCCTTCTTCCCCCTCTCTCTACCCCCTTCTCTCTCATCACTCAGTTCTTACCCTGCTTCTCCTCTCTCCTCTCTCTCTCCCCCTCCCTCTCTCTCTCTCTCCTCTCTCGCGCCTTCTACCCTCCCTCCTCCCTCCCTCTCTCTCTCTCCCTCCTCCTACCTCTCTCTCCCTCTCCCCTCTCTCTCTCTCTGTCTCTCTCTCTCTGTCTCTGTCTCAGAGGAACCACCACCTCCCCCGTGCTTGTTACTTCCTCTATCATTCGTTACTTCCCCAAAATTATGTTCTCGTTGCTAAGTACATTTACACACTACTTCATCTATGCAAACGCACAACCCAACTATGTCTCTTACCCAAAAGCACTTATCATCCAATTATTCTCACTGTACTTTCACAACTCGTTCATCGTATGCAACACGTAATCAATTGTTTGGTACATAACAATGACGCACTTCTTTAGACTTTTAATGTATTTCCATTAATAACTCTTTGGTCCTGCCCTTCTTTGCTTTCTGTTTGTCTTCCTCTGTCTGCTTTCTGCTTCTGTCTCTGTCTTCTGTCTCTGTCTCTCTCTGTCTCCTCTGTCTTCTTCTCTTCTCTCTTCTCTCTCTCTCTCTCTCTCTCTCTCGTTCCGATAAAAAAAAATTTTAAAAGCGCCATGGCGTATACCGTGTGACGAGACATTCAGCATCTAACATTTTCTCAAATTAATACTTGGATTGTACGGCGTGAGACATAAGCACTATACAGCAGACTCCTTAAAGAACCCATCCAAGACGTTCCACCGGAAGCAATTTTCAAGTGTTTACAAGAGATCAACAGATTTCATCTTGTATGATTCTACGTATGGGAAAATTTTTAAATGCATCCAAGACTTGAAAGGGTTAACGTGAGCTTGGTTTTGAAACGGTTATCTTTTTATTTTCCC
>JAPXFY010000028.1:26971301-26973801 GCA_030674185.1 Monoplex corrugatus
GCGGTCAACTAAAATATCTCCTACCCTTTCTGTCCTCATCCACTCCGCAAGTCCGTCCAATATTTTCTTCCTGGGTCTACATGGTGCTGTTTTTTCCCTACAGCTTTCCTGTCATGACTAGGAGCTTAAATTTCTCTTACCTCGTAACGTGTCCTATAAACGTTGCTTGTCTTTTCCTAATCTTCTTCCTCAATGGTCAAACTCCCTACCTAAGCATACAGATTCACACGAACCTAACTAACTAGCAGAGGGAGGGGGTAGGGGGATGTCTGCGTGTATGATTCCATTTTCTATCCCCCCTTAAAACAGTTATACTCTGGTGGGCTAAGGAGAGAATTTGGGGGGGAAATCAGGCGAACGATTTGGAAGATAGAAATAAGAAAGAGCCTTGCGAGGAAACCAGAGCCTAACAAGAAAGAGGAACCCGTAATTACCTAAAAGCAAACCAGACAGTTCCGGAGGTTCCTTTCAGATCACCTATGTAAACCTATGACTAAAACGCCATCCGCAATACCTCGCTACCGTGTGCCTTTCAGATCTCCTCTATAGGTCTGCAACAAAAAACCACACACACCCTGTGACCCTTAAAGCATGCAGGCCTCAGTAGCTCAGTTGGTTTGAGCGTCGGATTCACATGCTAATAGTTGTGGGTTCGAGTCCCGATCATTAAAAACTGGCCTTCTCCCTGTCCCATCTTAACATCTTGTTGTTCTGGTGGTGTCAGTATAGGATTAGATAAGTCCCCCCATTAAACTGGCCTTCTCCTGTCCCATCTTAACATCTTGTTGTTCTGGTGGTGTCAGTATAGGATTAGGATAAGTCCCCCCCCCCCCCATTAAAACCTTGGTCTCCTCCGTCTCACTGTCCTGGTGGTGCGATCTTAAAAGCATAACATCCTGTTTCCATGGTGTCGTCAGTATAGATAAGATAGTCCCCATCCTCATCAAGTCCACTTCCCAGTGATGGCTCATCCCCAGTCGTCCATATCACCTGAGGGGGGTGCCCACGTAAGAAGTAACCAATCCAATCAACGACCGTCAAAGCAATGCTTATCATCTTCATCTATCCAAGTGCCCTTGCCATATGGCTCCTCTGCAAGTCGTTCCAATTTCCTGATCTACGTGTGTTCTCTCCCTCCAGCTTCCTGTGCCAGTGCTCCATTCCCCTTTCCTCATAAAATGCTATAATGTTGCCTGTCTTTTCCAAAATATTCCTTATCAATGATCTTCTTGTGTCTGCCTCCATCAAGACTGTCTCGTTTGTTTTCTTTGCTGTCCATGGAACCCTCAACACTCTTCTTAGAAACCACATCTCAGCTGCCTCAATCTTGTTCTGGCTTTGCTTGCTGACTGTCCACGCCTCACAACCGTATAACATTATCGGTTCTATATAACATTCAGAAACTCTCTTCCTGATGTTAATTGATAGGCATTTGTTGGTAAGAATGCTTTTCATCTTCTTGAATGATGTTTTGGCTCGAGGAAAGGAAAGGAAATGCTTATGACAACGCAAAATGTCCCTTAAGTCAGCAGGACAGTGCCATTTCAGTTTCGTTGAACCATCTGTTGGGAACTGGAACTCCCAGCCGGCTGACTGGAAGGAACTATTTTCCCACCCTTTCCCACCCTTTCCCACTCCTTCTTATCCTTTCCCATCTTTTTCCACCTTTTCTCACCCTTTCCCACCCTTTCTCACTCTTCCCCACCCTTTCTCACCTTTCCCATCTTTTCCCGCTCTTTCTCACCTTTCCCAGTCTTTCTCACCGTTTCCCACTCTTTCTCACCCTTTTCCACCGTTTCTCATCCTTTCCCATCCTTTCCCGCTCTTTCTCACCCTTTCCCTCCCTTTCTCACCCTTTCCCACCTTTTCTCACCCTTTCCCACCATTTCTCACCCTTTCTCAACCTTTCCCACCCTTTCCCATCCTTTCTCACCCTTTCTCACCCTTTCCCAACTTTCTTCACCCATTCTCACTCTTTCCCACTCTTTCTCACCCTTTCTCACCTTTACCCACCCCTTCCCACCCTTTCCCATCCTTTCTTCCCCCATGCTAACCTTTCCCACCCTTTCTCACCCTTTCCCACCCTTTCCCAACTTTTCCATCCCTTCCCACCCTTTCCCATCCTTTCTTCACCCATTCTCACCCTTTCCCACCATTTTCCACCCTTTCCCGTCCTTTCCCACCATTTCCCATCTTTTCTCATACTTTATCACCTTTATCACCCTTTCTCTCCCTTTCCCACCTTTTCCCACCCCTTCCCACCTTTTCCCACCCTTTCTCGCCCTTTCCCACCTTTCTCACCGATTCTTATCCTTTCCCTCCCTTTCTCATCGTTTCCCACCGTTTTCCACTTTTCCCACCTTTTCCCACCTTTTCTCACCCTTTTGTCACCCTTTTCCCACCCTTTCTCACCCTTTTCCCACCCTATCTCCACCCTTTGCCATCCTTTCCCACATTTTCTCACCCTTCCTCACCCTTTTCCACCCTTTCACGCCCTTTC
>JAPXFY010000028.1:26981301-26983801 GCA_030674185.1 Monoplex corrugatus
AGAGAAAAAACAGACAGACAAACAAACAGACAAACAGACAGAGACAGATTGAGACAGAGGACTGATTTCCCGCTCATTCTGTGGCGATGGTCACACACATACGTACAGCTCACACACACACACACACACGTACCCACAGTGATACATACATACATACAAAATTACACATACAGTGCCTGTGCACGTCCTATAGGAATAAATGGGTTGGGTAAGACACTTGAAGAAGGTAATACCGCACCACCACCACCACCACCACCACCCCACCACCACACCCCCCATACACACACCGCTCCCCCCAAACACTTCACACCAACACAGACGCGCTGCGCCACCCCCAAACACTTCACACACACACACACAACACAACGCGCGCACACACACACACACGACGCGCCACGACACACACACCGAACACACACACACACACACACACACACCACACACGAACACACACACACACGCAGGGTGCACATACACACCGCGCACGCGCGCGCCACACACACACACACACATACACACAAACAAAACACCACAACACGCAACACACACACACAAATAAACGAAAAAAAAAATAATCTATCTAACACACAAACAAACACACACGAAACACAACACAACACACACCAGAGACACACACACACACCACACGCCACACACACACCACACACACACACACAACACACAAACACAACACACACAACAACAACACACACAAAACACACACACGGAAAACCAGAACAGAGAGAAGATATATAAAACAACACTACACTACACTACAACACACAATACACTATACAACACACAACACACACCAACACAAACACACACACACACATAACACACACACACACACACACACACACACCACACACACACCACAAAGAAGAGAAATCACCACACAACGAGAAGAGAGAGAGAGAGAGAGACAGAACACACACAACAGAACACAGAGGAAGAAAACACACACACAACACACACACAACACATACACACACACACACACACACACACACACACACACACACACACACACAAACACCACACACAACACCACATCATAAAAACAAACAACACACAACACACACACACAACACACACACCACACACACACCCACACACACACACACACACACACACAAAAAAGAGAAACACACACACATACCACACACACACACACACACAACAAAGAAAACACACACAACACACACACACGGAAACAACGGAAACAGACAGAGATATAAAATAGAACACACACACACACACACACACACACACACACACACACACACACACACACATACACACACACACCACACACAACACTCACACACACACACACCACACACACAACACCCACAACACAACACACACACACACACACCACAGAAAGAGAAAAACACTACACACACACACACACACCCCAACACACACACACACACACACACACACACACACACACACACACACACAACACAGAGATAGAGAGAGAGAGAGAAACACACAAACAGAACAGAGAGAGAGAGAGAAACACACACACAACACACACACACACAAACACACAACACAAACAACAACACACACAACACAACACAACACAACAACACACACACACACACACACACACACACACACAACACACACACACACACACACACACACACACACAACACAACCCCCCACACACCACACACACACAATACACACTTAGCGAACGATCCCACGCAGCACCAAGGCAATGACAAAAATCAATCACAAAGGTGGAGAACCAGGTCGGACGTCATGTCAAGGCAGAGTGATATTTTCTTTCAGCTGCGTACAAACAAGGGGAGGGGGGTGGAGGGGTGGGGGGTGGAGGGGTGGAGGGGGGAGGGGAGTAGGGAGGGGGACAAGGTTAGGTATGGCTTAGGTTACGCTAGAGAGAGGTAGGTAAAATGTCAAAGCCCCTCTCTCTCTCTCTTATTATTATTATCAGTCACAACTTTCATAAATATGGATATCGCTCGACAGACAACACAACAAGAAGAGTGGCAGAATGGTTCAGACGTTCGCCTTGTCAGTAACTAAACTCGAGGTTCCAAGGTTGAGGCTCGACTTTTCTTTTCTCCTCAGTTTGATCGGAAAATCTAACTGAACATCTGAGTCTTCGGAGGGGACGAAAAACGAGTCAGACCCGTGTGTATCTTTTGGCACACGCACGCAAATATCCCACGGCAGTTGCAAAGCGTGAAGAGAAAAGCATTCGCACAGCTTCCCTGGTACAAAATATCGGAGAGATAAGGTTGATTTCCCAGATCGCTCGCCTTGAAAGCCAATTAGCCTTTTTGCCATTCTGAAGTCTTGGTATTTTAAAAAAAAAAAAAAAATGGGTGGCGCCGCACTACGGCGATGCGCTCTCAAAGGGGAAAGTAGCCCAAGTTTTTCATATGGTGACCCCACTGCGACGAAAGAAATGAAAATGAATAATCAGTTACCCTCTGTCTCTCTCTGTGGTAATGGTCAT
>JAPXFY010000028.1:27001301-27013801 GCA_030674185.1 Monoplex corrugatus
TCTCATACACACAAACGCACGTACGCATGCAGACCCACACACACACGCATATAGACACACACACACACATACACACACACACACACACACACACACACACCACACACACACACGCACACAGACACACACGCGCGCGCACACACACACACACACACACACACACACACTCGACACAAAGCTTAATTTAGGGCCTCTGGCTTGTTAATGTTGCCACACGTAAATATATGGCACAGATAAAAAAGTAATTCACAGAGAGAGTGTGTGTGTGAGAGAGAGAGACAGACAGACAGACAAACAGAAAGACAGACAGACAGAGACAGACAGACAGAGATCAAGAGAGAGCTAGAGAGATCAACACAGAGAGAAAGAGAGAGACAGAGGGAGGGAGGGAGGGAGAGAGAGGTAGAGAAAGAGGGAGATAGAGGGAGGGATGAAGAGAGGAAGACAGGTGGAGGGAGAGAGAGAGAGACAGAGAATGAGAGACAGACAGACAGACAGAGACAGACAGACAGACAGACTGAGAGAGAGAGAAAGAGAGAGTAGAGAAAGAAAGACAGACAGAGAGTAAGAGAGAGAAAACAACAGTGAGAAAGACACAGAGAGAGAAAAAGAGAGACTGAGAGAGGAGAAAGAGAAGAAGGAAAGAGAGCGAGAAAGAGAGAAAGACACACAGAGAGAAAGACAGACAGAAAGAAAGAAAGAGAGAGAGAGAGAACGACAGCAATAAGGACAGAGAGAGGGGAGAGAAAGAGAGAGAGAGAGGGAGACAGAGACAGGAGAGAGAGAGGGAGACAGTAAGTCCGTTGTTTTAAAAAAAACTGTGTATGACCCACGTGGGATAATTGAACCTAGGACCTTCACGTTATCAGCACGACACTCTTAACAACTGAGTTAATGAGTCGCCACAAAAGGAAATTTTCCTTCTAAAATTACGTTTAATCTAACATACTTACCGTGGCTCACTGATGCAATAAGCGGCAGCGATTTGCCATTCCTGCCTCATAAACAATAAAGTCCGGAAGGACCATAACTCTGAGAGTATCCATGTCTTGCGCATGCGCATGTGCTCTTCCTCTTTTCGAGGAAACCTAGCATTCACTGCAGATTACACAAAATCGACTGGTCCTTAAAAAAAAGAGAGAGAGAGAGGAGGGAGAGAGACAGAGACAGACAAAGACAAAAGAGAGACAGAGAGACAGAGAGAGAGAACGACAGCGAGAAAGGCAGAGAGAGAGAGAGAGAAAGAGACAGAGCAAGAAAGAGGAGAGAGAAAGAGAGAGAGAGTAGAGGGGGAGAGAGAGACAAAAAGAAAAAATAGGGAGGGAGAGAGAGAGAGAGAAAGAAAAGAGAGAAAGAAAGAAAGAGAGAAAGTGTTAGAAAGAGAGAGAGAAAGAAAGAAAGGAAAAAAGAGAGAAAGAGAATGAGAAAGAAAGAAAGAGAGACAGACAGACAGAAAAAGAGAGAGAACGACAGCAAGAAAGACAGAGAAACAGAGAGAGAGAAAGAAAGAAAGAAAGAGAGAAAGAAAGAAAGAGAGACGGAGAAGAGAGAGAGAAAGAGAGAGATAAAGAAAGAGAGAGAGCAAAAGAGAGAGACAGTGTGTGTGAACGACAGCAAGAAAGTCAGAGACAGAGAGAGAAAGAAATAGAACAAGAGAGAAAGAGAATGACAGCAAGGAAGACAGAGAGGGGGAGAAAGAAAGAGAGAGAGAGAGAGAGACAGCCAGCCCGTAGTAAAAAAAAAAAAAGTGTATGACCCACGTGGGAGAGCTGAACCTAGGACCTTCACGTTATCAGCACGACACTCTTAACAACGGAGTTAATGAGTCGCCACTTACAATGCATACGTTACAGCGAGAAACGTAAGGCATTCCACTGCAGACTACACAAAATCGACTGGTCCTTAAAAAAACATCACCACAATTACATTAAGGCGAGAGGGCGGGGGTGAGAGAGAGAGAGATAGGAGAGAGACAGAGGAGACAGAAAAAGAGGGAAGAGAGAGAGAGACAGGAGAGAGGGAGAGAGGAGAGTGAGGCAGAAGGAGAGAAGGGGGAAGAGAGAGTGGGGAGAGAGAGGGAGAGAGGGAGAAAGAGAACGACAACGAGACAGACAGAGCAGTGAGAAGAGAGAGAGAGAGAAAGATGAAAGAGAGGGAGAGAGAAAGAGAGAGAGAGAGACAGAGAGAGAGAAAAAGAGAGAGACAGAGAACAACAGCGAGAAAGACAGAGAGACAGAGGGAATAAAAGAGAGAAAGAAAGAGAGACAGGGAGAGAGAAGGAGAGAGAGAAAGCGTGAGAGAGCAAGAAAGAGAGAGGGAGAGAGAGAGACAGAGAGAAAAAAGAGAGAGACACAGAGAGAGAGAGACACAGAGAGAGAGACAGAGACAGAGAGACAGAGACAGAAACAGACAGAGACACAGAGAGAGAATGACAACAAGAAAGACAGAGAGACAGAAAGAGCAAGAGGCACGGAGAGAGAGAGAGAGAGAGAGAGAGAGAGAGAGAGAGAGAGAGAACGAGAGAGCCATTCCGTAGTTTTAAAAAAAAAACTGTGTGTGACCCACGTGGGAGAATTGAACCTAGGACCTTCACGTTATCAGCACGACACTCTTAACAACTGAGTTAATGAGTCGCCACAAACTATGCATACGTTACAGCGAGAAACGTAAGGCATTCCACTGCAGACTACACAAAATCGACTGATCCTTAAAAACATCACCAGAATTACATTAAGGCGAGAGGTGGGGGAGAGAGAGGAGACAGAGAGGGGGGGGAGAGAGAGACAGGAGAGAGGGAGAGGGAGACAGACAGAGACAGACAAAGACAGAGAGAGGAAAGACAGAGAGAGTCAGAGACAGACTGAGAGCAAGAGAGAGAAAGAGAGAGAGAGGAGAGAGAGAGAGAGAAAAAGAAAAAGAGAGAGAGAGAATGACAGCGAGAAAGACACCGAGAGAGAAAGAGAGAGAGAGCAAGAAAGAGGAGGGAAAGAGAAAGAGAGAGAGAGAGACAAAGTGAGAGAGAGAAAGAAAGAAAAAGAGAAAGAGAGAGAACAACAGCAACAAAGACAGAGAGAGAAAAAGAGAGAAAGAAAGAGAGCTAGAGAGAGGAGAGAGAGAGCAAGAAGATGAGAAAAACAGAGACACACAGAGAGAGGAAAAGAGAGAGAGAGGGGGAGAGAGAGAGAGAGAGAGAACGACAGCAAGAAAGACAGAGAGAGGGGAGAGACAGAGAAAGAGAGAGAAAAGAGAGCCAGTCCATAGTTTTTAAAAAAAACTGTGTGACCCACGTGGGATAATTGAACCTAGGACCTTCATGTTATCAGCACGCCACTCTTAACAACTGAGTCAATGAGTCGCCACAAACCTGTGACCCACCTTGAGTGTGGAACCCGAGACTTGGGCGTTATCACCATGGTGTCTGTCTAGCCACCTGTGTTAAATGGGCCACTAACTATCAGACTTGGGCGTTATCACCATGGTGTCTGTCTAGTCACCTGTGTTAAATGGGCCACTAACTATCAGACTTGGGCATTATCACCATGGTGTCTGTCTACCCACCTGTGTTAAATGGGCCACTAACTATCAGACTTGGGCGTTATCACCATGGTGTTTGTCTAGTCACCTGTGTTAAATGGGCCACTAACTATAAGACATGGGCGTTATCACCATGGTGTCTGTCTAGCCACCTGTGCTAAATGGGCTGCTAACTATCAGACTTGGGCGTTATCACCATGGTGTCTGTCTAGCCACCTGTGTTAAATGGGCCACTGACTATCAGACTTGGGCGTTATCACCATGGTGTCTGTCTAGCCACCTGTGTTAAATGGGCCACTGACTATCAGACTTGGGCGTTATCACCATGGTGTCTGTCTAGCCACCTGTGTTAAATGGGCCACTGACTATCAGACTTGGGCGTTATCACCATGGTGTCTGTCTAGTCACCTGTGCTAAATGGGCCACTGACTATCAGACTTGGGCATTATCACCATGGTGTCTGTCTAGCCACCTGTACTAAATGGGCCACTAACTATCAGACTTGGGCGTTATCACCATGGTGTCTGTCTAGCCACCTGTGCTAAATGGGCCACTAACTATCAGACTTGGGTGTTATCACCATGGTGTCTGTCTAGCCACCTGTGCTAAATGGGCCACTAACTATCAGACTTGGGCGTTATCACCATGCTATCTGTCTAGTCACCTGTGCTAAATGGGCCACTAACTATCAGACTTGGGCGTTATCACCATGGTGTCTGTCTAGCCACCTGTGCTAAATGGGCCACTAACTATCAGACTTGGGCGTTATCACCATGGTGTCTGTCTAGCCACCTGTGCTAAATGGGCCACTAACTATCAGACTTGGGCGTTATCACCATGGTGTCTGTCTAGCCACCTGTGCTAAATGGGCCACTAACTATCAGACTTGGGCGTTATCACCATGGTGTCTGTCTAGCCACCTGTGCTAAATGGGCCACTAACTATCAGACTTGGGTGTTATCACCATGGTGTCTGTCTAGCCACCTGTGTTAAATGGGCCACTAACTATCAGACTTGGGCGTTATCACCATGGTGTCTGTCTAGTCACTTGTGTTAAATGGGCCACTGACTATCAGACTTGGGCGTTATCACCATGGTGTCTGTCTAGCCATCTGTGCTAAATGGGCCACTAACTATCAGACATGAGCGTTATCACCATGGTGTCTGTCTAGTCACCTGTGCTAAATGGGCCACTGACTATGCATACGTTACAGCCAGAAACGTAAGTCATTCACTGCAGACTACACGAAATCGACTGGTCTTTAAAAAAACATCACCTGAATTACATTGAGGCTGGACAGAGAGAGGGAGAGGAGAGGGAGGGAGAGAGATAGAGAGAGAGATGTTCAGAGACAGAGAGTCACAGAGAAGAGAGAGAGGAGAGAGAGAAAGAAAGAGAGAGAGAGAAAGAAAGAGAGAGAGAGAAAGAGAGAGAGGGAAGGAGAGAAAGAAAGAAAGAGACTGAGACAGAGAGAGAGAAAAGAGAAAGAGACACACAGAGAGACTGAGAGAGAGAGAAAGAAAGAGAGAGGGAGAGAAAGAGAGAAAGAATGAGAGAGAGAGAGAGAGACGAGAGGGAGAACGACAGAGAAAGAAATGGGAGACAGAAAGACAGACAGACAGAGAGAAAGGAGAGAGAGAAAGAGAGAGAAAGACATGGACGAAGGGAGACAAAGAGAGAGAGAGAGAGGCTGAGACAGAGAGAGACATAAAAAAAGAAAGAGAGAGAGGGAAAAGAGAGAGAGAGAGACAGGGGAGAGAGAAAGAAAGAGAGTAAGAGAAGGGGAGAAAGACAGGAGAGAAGGAGGAGAGAGAAAGAGAAAGAGAGAGAGAGAGAGAGAAAGAGACACACAGAGAGAGAGAACGACAGTGAGAAAGGCAGAGAGAGTTAGTATTCTAATGCACAGATAACAGTTAAGGACCGGGATAAAATTAACCTACGTGGACAGATAAGACTGATTGGAAGATTCATTTGTTTAGGGTGAGAAAGACAGAGGGAAAGAGAAGAAAGGAGACACAAAGAGAGAAGGGGGGGGGAGACAGACGGACAGACAGGCTGAGAGAGAAAGAGTGAGAGAGAGAGAGAGACAGACAGACAGACAGACAGGCAGGCAGGCAGGCACGCAGGCAGGCAGCCAGCCAACCAGACAGACAGAGGGTGAGTGATATGCAGAAGAAATTTTAGGTAATTTAGGACTGTTTTATATGTTCAAATTTCCTTAATTATGTTTAAACTTGTATTCCGGGAAGTTTTTTTAAATCCCATGTGTCGTAAACTGGACGGAGTGGTCAACGCCAGGGGCATCTTTCTAGATTACGTGCGCAAATGTAATTTTCTTTCCTTTTTTTTTTCTTTCCTGTGAAGTATTTCCTTTTTTTAATTTCCTGTTGAAGTATTGTGCATGTTTTGAAACGATTATAGCCCTGACGTGGCTCTACGCAATCGGCTGGGCCTTAAACAACAATAACGACACAATTAGCTGGTTACCCCGTCTCACCAACCATGTCAATGGACAGAACTAGTTGCCTGTCTTCTTATCCATGTCTATCAACAGAACTTGTTAACTACCTTCCCTATGTAGTCTAGGAAAGAGCTAGTTGCCTAGGGCTACTGTCATTCTCCATTTCCATCCATGTTTCATCATCATCATCATCAGGTGCCCTGCCACATGGCGTTGGCGATCATGGACTTCCATCTGTCTCTATCTCTTGTTGCCTCAAACATCTCTTCCACCCTCCTCGTCCTCAGCCACTCTGCAAGTCCGTCCAGCATCTTCTCCTGGGTCGACCCGGTGCTCTCTTTCCCTCCAGCTTTCCCGTTGTTCTAATTCCCCTTTCCTCATAAAATGGCCTATAAATGTTGCCTGTCTTTTCCTAATCTTCCTTATGAATGATCTTCTTGTGTCTGCCTCCATCAAGACTGTCTCGTTTTGTTTTCTTTGCTGTCAATGGAAGTCTCGACATTCTTCTCAGAAACCACATCTCGGCTGGCTCAATCTTGTTCTGGCTTTGCTTGTTGACTGTCCACGCCTCACAACCGAACAACATTATTAGTTCTATATAACATTCAAGAACTCTCTTTCTGATGTTAATTGATAGGCATTTGTTGGTAAGAATGCTTGTCATCTTCTTGAATGTGTTTTGGCATGGCCGATTCTGCTGGCTATTTCTGATGTGCATCTGCCGTCTGATGAAACGATCGTTCCCAGGTATTTAAACTTATCAACCTGTCTCAAGGTTGTGCAATTTTCTGTTATTTTGCACGAGGGGATTTCATGTTAAATAACAGCAAATGGCACAACCTTGAGACAGGTTGATAAGTCATGTCTATGGACGGTATACTAGTTGCCTATCTCCCTATCTATGCCCCCCACCCCCACCCCACCCCTACCCCCCAAAGAGTGGCAGAATGGTTCAGACGTTCGCCTGCCAATAACTAAACTCGAGGTTCCAGGGTTCGCTCTCCGTAAAGGCCTCGACTTTTCTCCTCAGTCTGACCGGAAAATCGAACTGAACGTCTAGTCCTTCGGAAAGGGACGAAAAATGAGTCGGACTCGTGTGCCTTCTGGCTGCGCACGCTTAAGATCCCACGGCAGTTGAAAATAGTGAAGAGCAGGGCGTTGCCCGATTGCCTTGGTTAAAAAAAAAAACACTGGAGAGATAGGCTGATTTCCCAGGTCCCACCCCTTGAAAACCAAATATCCTTCTTAACTTTCTGAAGTCTTGGTAAAAAAAGATTGTGAATATGAATATGAATTTGAAGCAAGGGAGAGGGGATGGGAGCTAATCCTCGTGTTGCTGGCCACCGGAAAAGTTGAGGTCTCTACCACCTCACTCCCCTACGACCCCAGGGTCATGGAACTACCTAGGTAGGACCTCAGGATCTGGCCAGCTCGTGGGTTTATGTGCAGGCTTAATTAAGGCTTGTGCCGTGATCATTCTGGATCTTCTCCATCACATGGCACCTGTGACGTCAGTGCATATGGAATTCATTCAGAGCACGGAGACGTCATCTTTAGAAACTGAAACTGAAACTGAAACTGAATGCCTACGGAAGGAAAGAGTAAGCTGGTTGCCTACGCGGCGAAGCTTGTTCCACTGCCTCCCTGTCCAGGCCTATGCACGAAGCTTGTCGTCTGTCTCTCTCGCTATCCATATCTATGTCACGGAGTACTATTGATCCCATGTGCAAACACAGAGGAGCTGGACACACACAACACACCAAGTGTTGATCAGGCGACTAGGTTGCAAGGGGAGGGAGGGAGTATGGACGGGGAGGTGGTTGGGGGAAAGTGAGGGGGGTGGGGGAGGTCGGGTGGAGGAGACGGACACAACGGGTGATGATAGAGGGGGGGTGGGGGAAGAGGGGAGATGAAATGAGGTGATGAAGGAGAAATGGGAAGATATTATATATGTGTGTGTGTGTGTAGTGTGTGTGTGTATGTGTGTGTGTGTTGTGTGTGTGTGTGTGTGTGTGTGTGTGTGTGTGTGTGTGTGTGTGTGTGTGTGTGTGTGTTGTGTTGTATGTATATCATCTATGTATATATGATGTATGTATAAGCATTCTTTACCAACAAATGCCTATCAATTAACAATCAGGAAGTAGAGTTCGGGTGAATGTTTATAGAACCGATAATGTTATAAGGTTTGAGGTGGACAATCAACGAGCAAAGCCAGGAACAAGATTGAGGGAGCGAGATGTGGTGTCTCAGAAAAATGTTGTGGTTCCAGGGACTGCAAAAGAAAACAAACGAAACATCTTGATGGAGGCAGGCACAATAGATCATTCATAAGAAGATTAGGAAAAGTACAGAACATTTATGGGTCATTTTATGAGGAAATGGATTAGAGCACCTGTCCAACAGAAAGCTGGAGGGAAGAGAGCACCGGTAGACCTCAGGGAAGCAATGTTGACGACTTGCAGGGTGGCTGAGGAAGAGAGGGTGAAGATGTCTTGCGGCAACAAGGGATAGACACATATTAGGGCCATGATCGCCAATCCATGGAGCAGGGCATTATGATGATGATGTACATATATGTATATATACATAGACAGAGAGGGTGGAAGATATGCTTGCGGCAACAAGGGATGATGCATATGGCGGGCATGATCGCCAACGCCATGTGCCAGAGCACTTTTGATGATGTGATGATGTATATAGAGATATATATAAATATAATAATGATAACCGTCTAAAACACATATGTGAACAGACGTTAAAAGAAATAACGAACGATAATAAATAAATATACTATATATGATTATATACACCACCACTCAACGCAAGTCGGCACCACTTGGCTTGGCTAAAAAGGGCATGGGCACAATAAACACCGTCACATCTTGTAGGGTTAATTAGTGTCTTTATATCATTATTATTGTTATACATTATTATTTATCCATTATTATTAGTATATTATTTTGGTCGCTTGAGTCGCACAATACTTGTACACAGAGTGGGGCACTCAGACACAATCAATTCTGTTCCCTTCAGTGCCTTTCTAATAAGGTTACATCAGTATTGATGAACAGAAAAGTCCATGAACAGGTTTATCGCTCAAAATAGTAGTCTTATATTGAATTCAAGGAGATGTTTTATTGCAGCCAGATATAATTGACATTATGTATTATGTTCCGTTGTGTTTGTCGATGAATAAAGAATACTATGTTGGCAATTTGGGCCCAGTCTGTGAGAATACTGGTGACAAAGATGTAAGAAAGGTAAATTCACACATTTTAGAAGGCAAAGAATACATACATGTACGACAACGTCCAAGCTGTAGGAGCCACAATAAAGATAGGTCCTATATGTCTGTACTAACAAAGACATGTCCTCCAAATGTATTCCATGCCACAGAATGTGTTTGTCATCATTTTCGAAGTCACTACACTCGTTGATCCTGGTAAGCATTACAGTATTTAAAGTTTTGCTAAATAAAGTGGGATAAGAATGACATATTTGTAATAATGACTACCTAGCTGAACCTGTCTCTCAGTGATAAAAAAAAAATTTAAAAAAGCCACTTACTGCGTAGCTTTCATCGGCGATCCGGTCGACTTCTTCAGCGCAATTGCTGGGTTGAGAACTGGCTTCAGTGCAGTGCAGCAGTTGCGCTGAAGAAGTCGGCCGGATCGCCGATGAAAGCTACGCAATAAGTGGCTTTTTTTTTTATCATTGAGAGACAGGTTCAGCTAGGAGTCATTATATCTACCCCTCAGTCGTTTAAAACTTCCTCGAATATTTGTTGTCCTATAAAATGATTTCAGCTGTATTCTCCTTCTGGTTAAAGGAAACGATACACATGAGTCTGTACACTATATTACACATGGCGTTTCGCCTGTTCTGTGTTAGGGGATCATGAAGTTGACAGAGTGTGGCATTTTGTCCCATAGTTCTTATCTGACTGTCTTTGTCTCTGTCTCTGTCTCTGTCTCTTCTCTCTCTCTCTCTCTCTCTCTCTTCTTCTCTCTCTTCACATGTGTGTATACTTTCCAGGAGTCTGTAATGGCTTCTAATCACTAACAAGATGTCACGCAGATGTTTTATTCCTCAAATCTATCCATGGCATGATCTGAGACTGGTGCCACTTCCTTTCATTAACAGTACCAGGGTCCTATCTTGGACAGTGCTGCTTCCTTTTGTAAACAGTACCATGGTCCAGTCAAGGATAATCCGACACGTGAATAAACAGATGTGACCATGGTAACTGATCAGAAACGAATGGAATTTCCGTTAGCATGGCTGGCATCCCTGCTGCAGGAAACTGTCAATGGGCTGAAAGCGAGAGAAGGAAATATTTTTGTAGGCCAATTTTACATGTTATGAAACTGTCAGGAAGTGTATCACCATCTGAAATATCAGACTGCTGGAAACAATGACATGATTACTAGTTCAGTGCATAACACATCTATTGTTTCCTTGGTACAGGAAGAAAGACAATGCAACAAAACATCCTGTTTCATACGACAAGTTCGTATCACCAACAGAGTGAATAACTGTCCCTTGTGTTCAGCTATTGTGATTTTCGGCTTTCTCAGTGTGAAGAGAGAGGAGAGAGAGAGAGAACACAGTCATTCAAATCAGTTCAACAGTCAAATAATTCCACTTCACTTCAGTACTCAATGTACCCACTCTCAACATCGTCTACTTCACGTTAATTTCACTAAGCAATACTGGCAGTATCTTCAAATTAAAGGCTAATAAATCACAAACGATTGGGGCTGAATTTTTCAATTTTCGTCCCGACAGAGTCAAGAGACAGAACTTTTACTTGACAAAACATGGATGCTGACAAAACCTTGACGTATTTGTAAATCGCTTTCAAAAAGAGCAAAAAATCGCCACTTTTTAACAGATGTAAAGAAGGGAAAGACCCGCGTCAGTTGCTTGCTGACACTGGAATGTCTATCACAGCCTGTGATCAGGGGGGTCAAGGGTCAGACTAGGTGCCACGCCTCTTGAGCAACTAAAGATGCCGTTTCTGGTCATTTTGCACAGCTGTGATATATATATTGTGTATATGTATATATATATGTGTTATATATATATAAAGATGTCTGTGGGGAGGACGAAGCCACAGAGAGGGCCTCAGTAGCTCAGTTGGTTGAGCGTTGGATTCACATGCTAATGGTCGTGGGTTCGAATCCCTGGGTAGCGCTACATTAACCCTTTAACTCCCGCAACTATCCACCAACTGCAAAAAAATTAACCCTTTGACTCCCTCACCCTATCCACCAGTTTCCTGCAGGAGAGACAGAGAGAGACAGACAGAGAGAACGAGAGAGAACAGAGACAGAGAAAATGAGACAGAGGGAGACAGAGAAACAGAGACAGAGACAGAAAGAGACTGACAGAGACAAGAGACACAGAGAGATAGAGACAGAGAAAGACAGAGACAGAATGAGAGAGAGAACAGAGACAGACAGAGATAGAGACAGAGTGTAATGGAAATACATTAAAAGTCAAAGAAGTGCGTCATTGTATGTACCAAAACACAATTATTACGTGTTGCATATAATGACGCAGTTGTCTGAAAATACGTGAGAAAGTGATGATTATGTGCTATGGTAACGAGGACATAGTTTTGGTTTGCGCGTTGCATACGATGACACAGTTGTGTGAAGATACTTGAGAAAATAATGATTATGTGTTATAGCAACGAGAACATAATTTTGGGGAAGATAACGATATATTAGACGAAGATAACAAGCACGGGGGAGGTGGTGGTTCTCTCTGGGAGAGGACTGAAAGGATGGTGCAACTACACCAGAGGTTGCGTGGTGGTCCGGCAGACTTCACTAAGACCCCAGTTTGTGCGTCGGAGCCAGAGGTCATGCAGTGATCCAGCAGGTTTCTAAGACTGGGAAGTTTGTGCGTCAGAACCAGAGGTTGTATAGTGATCGGCAGACTTCTCGGATTCGCAGGGTATTCTGACGGCGGCACTTTACTGCACCCAACAAGAACAGTGGCTACTATGGCTGATTGAAGTGTGGGCTGAATGGAGTAATACTGCCAGACTCAGTGGACAAGGCTGTGTTCGTTTCTGTTGGAGCTACTGACGGTAGTGTTAGAATCACACAGGACACTGTGGATTTGGATCTGCTACGTGCTGCCACTGATGAGAGCATTTTCTGCAGGCTACTACCAAGAAGTGCTTTTAACTGTGGGAATTGTATCAAGAAGTGAACATATCTCTGTGGTTGATAGAGTCATGTTTACTTGATGTGACCAAAGAAGATTGGTAACAGACTGCTCAATTCAATCTTATAGTTACTGCATTGTGGACCTGGGTATGAGCGATCTATTGTTACTTGTTTGATTTTTCTTATTGTGTGCTTTATGGGATCTTATATTTTTCCTTGAGAGTAAAAGAAAAATAAATAAAAGAATGGAAAACATGTGATCGAGTTCTTGACTCCCCTTCTCATAACACAGAGATAGAGATAGAAAAGAGAAAGAGAGGCA
>JAPXFY010000028.1:27021301-27023801 GCA_030674185.1 Monoplex corrugatus
TATTATTATTATTATTATTATATATTATTATTATTATTATTATATTATTATTATTATTGATTGTTGTTGTTGTTGTTAACATTACTATTATTATTGTTATTGTTAGTAGTAGTAGTAGTATTTAGTATAATATAGTAGTAGTGTAGAAGTATCATGAATAATATTAATGCAAATTTTATCAGGTAATTGGCACTTATAATCACTTTAACCCTTTGACTCCTGTAGCTGTCCACCAACAGTAAAAACTTAAAACACTTGACTCACTCACCCTATCCATCGTTCCTCCTGGAAGCTGACGGATAGGTGAGGGAGTCAAAGGGTTAAGTTTTTGCTTACTAACTGATTGACAATGCAGAGTGCTGGTGGACAGGATGTGGGAGTCAAAGGGTTAAGTTTTTGCTTTGCTAGCATGTTGACAATGCAGGGTGCTGGTGGACAGGGTGCGGGAGTCAAAAGGTTAAAGTTCAAGTATCTGTATTCATTTCTGTGAGCAGACACGCAACAGACAGACAGACGAAGACACGTAGGCCCACACGCATGGACAGCCAGCCCAAATAGACTTGGGATTTGAACCGATACCCATGTCACAGCCGTGGGTAGAGAAAGGGTTAATCACAGAACACCACAGCATGCCACACAGGGAGAGAATGCTTTGAACGTTGGTGTGGTGTGCGCTCTGATTGAAACAAACCCTTCGTTTCCTGTCCATCTTGTTTCCAAGGCGACAACATGCTGCTGTTCCTGCACTTGTCGTTATGTCGTGTGGGGGCGGGTGGGGGTTGTTTTTTGTGTGGGTGATGGGGGGAGTGTGTGTGGGTGTGGGTGTGGGGGCTGGGACTGGGGGAGTGTTTTGTATGTATGTATGTATGTATGTATGATGTATGTATATGTTGTGTATGCATGAGTGTGTGGGTGAGGTGACTAGATGGGTGGATGGGTGGATGTTGTGTGTGTTTGTGTGTGTGTTGTGTGTTGTGTGTGTGTGTGTGTGTGTGTGTGTGTGTGTGTGTGTGTGTGTGTGTGTGTGTGTGTGTGTGTGTGTGTGTATGCGTGCGTGTGTGTGGGGGGGGGGGGGCGTTGTTAGAGTGTGTGTGTGTGAGTGGGTAGGTAGATCGTTGTGTGTGTGTGTGTGTTGTGTGTGTGTGTGTGTGGAGTATGTGTGTGTATGTTGGGTGTGCTGTTTGTGTTTGTGTGTGCGTGTGTTGGTGTGTGTGTGTGTGTGTGTGTGTGTTGTGTATGTGTATTATATGTGTGTTGTGTGTGTGTGTGTGTGTGGTGTGTTGTGTGTGTGTGTGTGTGTGTGTGGATGTTGTGTGTGTGTGTGTGTGTGTGTTTTGTGTGTGTGTGTGATGTTGTGTGCGGTGTGTGTTGTGTGTGTGTGTGTGTGTGTGTGTGTATGTGTGTGTTGGTGTGTGTGTGTGTGAGTTATGTATGAGAGACAGACAGACAGACAAACAGAAAACAGACAGAGAGAGGCAGACAGAGAGACACAGAGAGAGACAGAGAGAGAGAGAGAGATGGGGACAGAGAGAGACAGACAGACGGACAGAGAGAAGAGAGACAGACAGACAGAGAGAGACAAGATAGACAGAAGACAGACAGAGACAGACAGACAGAGAGAGAGAGAGAGAGTGAGTGAGTTTCTTTCCCTTTTTTAATCTGTCTCTACAGGTCTCTCGACTTTATTTTCTTCTCTCTCTCTTTCTCCTCTCTCTCTCTTCTCTTCTCTCTCTCTCTCTCTCTCTCTCTTTGTCTCTTTCTCTCTATCTCTCTCTCCCTCCCCTTCTCTATCTCTCTCTCTTTTTCCTCACTCTCTGTCTCACTCATTCATCTCACTCTCTGTCTCTCACCTGTCATTACTCTCTGTGTCTGTGTCTTTCTGTGTCTCTGCCCCTGTCTCTGTCTGCCCTCCTCTCTCTTCTGTCTCTCTCTCTCTCTCTCTCTCTCTCTCTCTCTCTCTCTCTCTCTCTCTCGCTCTCTCTCTTTCTGTGGGTTTTTTTTTTTCATTGCACTTTCTTTAGGTCTTAAATGTTTAATCGTTTATGTGTGTTTGCAGTACCCTATTTTCTGTTGTTATAATTCCCAACGGCACATAATTATGACATTTAGTCTTTGCGCTCTGTGCCACTGGATAAACAAAGTTTCAGCTCATTTCATTTCATGGATTACGCTAACCGCGGGGGGCTGGCTGGCTCTTTGGCTAGAACTATCATCTATCATCATCACATCTCTCATCATCATCATCATCATCATCATCATCGTCGTCCGTCGTCGTCGTCGTCGTCGTCGTCATCGTCATCATCATCGTCGTCATCATCATCGTCATCATTCATCACCATCATTCACCATCATCATCATATCTTTCATCATCGTCGCCCGTCGTCGTTCATCCATCATCACTCATCATCATCACCATCACATCCATCACCATCATCATCGTCGTCGTCGTCGTCGTCATCATCACACCATTATCATCATCATCATAATCATCATCATCATC
>JAPXFY010000028.1:27043801-27126301 GCA_030674185.1 Monoplex corrugatus
AATATAAAAAAGAAAGTAGACAACTTCCCTAATGTGGTGATGTGCGAGAGAAACCCAACGCCACGTTAGAGAAATTGTCTGCTGTTCTGTTTCTCTGTCTCTGTCTCTGTCTCTGTCTCTGTCTCTCTCTCTGTTTCTCTCTCTCTCTCTCTTCCCCCCCCCCTCTCTCTCTCTTTCCCTCTCTCTCCTCCCTCTCTCTCCTCCCTCTCTCTTCCTCCCTCTCTCTCTCTCTTTCCCTCTCTCTCCTCCCTCTCTCTTTTCCTCTCTCTCTTTCTCTCTCTCTCTCTCTCCCCTTCACTCTCTTTCTCTTCTTCTCTCTGTCTCTGTCTCTCTGTCTGTCTGTCTGTCTGTCTGTCTGTCTCTCTCTCTCTCTCTCTCTCTCTCTCTCTCTCTCTCTCTCTCTTTCCTTCTCAACGTCACGGAAAGGAACTTGTCTACTCTGTTCAGTTTTGTTTTGCTTTGCTTTGTTTTGCTTTGTTTTCTTTTTTTTCTTTTTTTTCTTTCTTTCTTTCTGTCTTTCTTTCTTTCTGTCTGTCTTTCTGTTTTTCTTTCTTTCTGTCTGTCTTTCTTTCTGTCTGTCTTTGTTTCTGTCTGTCTGTATTTCTTTCTTTCTGTCTTTCTTTCTGTTTTTCTTTCTTTCTGTCTGTCTTTCTTTCTTTCTTTCTGTCTTTCTTCTTCTTTCTTTTTTCTTTCTGTCTTTCTTTCTTTCTGTCTTTCTTTCTGTTTTTCTGTCTATCTTTCTGTCTTTGTGTCTTTCTTTCTTTCTGTCTTTCTTTCTTTCTTTCTGTCTTTCTTTCTTTCTGTCTTTCTTCTTTCTTCTGTCTTTTTTCTGCCTGTCTGTCTTTCTTTCTGTCTTTCTTTCTTTCTGCCTTTCTCTTCTTTCTTTGCTAAGTGTTGTGCATTTATTCTTCGTCGTCTTTTTATACACTTGACAAAGGCCAGTCGGCCGAAAAGTTTTGCCTGTCTTGTTTAAATATTTCGTTCTGATTCTATTTGTGTGTGTAGCGCGCGCGCGCGCGCACGTGTGTGTGTGTGTATGTGTTGTGTGTGTGTGTGTGTGTGTGTGTGTGTGTGTGTTGTGTGTGTGTGTGTGTGTGTGTGTTGTGTGTGTGTTGTGTGTGTGTGTGTGTGTGTGTGTGTGTGTTGTGTGTGTGTGTGTTGTGTGGTGTTGTGTTTTGTTTGTGTGTTTGTGTGTGTGTTGTGTGCTTGTGTGTGTGTTGTGTGTGTGTGTGTGTGCTTGTATGTGTGTGTGTGTGTTGTGTGTGTGTGTGTGTGTGTGTGTGTGTGTGTGTGTTGTGTGTGGTGTGTGGTGTGTGTGTGTGTGTGTGTGTGTGTGGTGTGTGTGTGTGTGTGTGTGTGTTTGTGTGTGGTGTGTTTTGGTTTGGGTTTGGTTTGGTTTGGTTTGGTTTGGTTTGGTTTGGTTTGTGAAGAAGTGCCAGTCACACAATAAAAACAATCTTGACTCGACTTCTTGTTTTCTTGGTTTCTTGTTCAATTGCTCATTCCGACATCAGCGTCCCGGAAGCGTCATTACGTATCTATCTGAGTGACGTCATAATTCAGCTTCATTTACGTAAGTCGTACATATACAATTATAATAATCTACATCTTCCTTCTCAAGATTTTTTTTTTTTTTTTTTTTTTTTTTTTGAGCTAAGTTGAGCAAGTTGAATGAAAACGATTTACTGTCCAAAGTGCTTCCTTAGAGCCAAAAGAAATAATGCAAACAAAAAAATTCAAACAAATTTTTTTTTTTTTTTTTTTGAAAAACATTCACGCAAATGTCTTGATTTCTTTTCATGTTCATCTTCCTTCCTGCAAGAGAAAAATTATAAATAACCAAAGAATAAACAGCAAAATGTCACATCAAGCACTGGTAGATGGCCCGACATCACTTAGTCAAAGTATTTGGGGTTGGGCTTCACAACTCTACCGGCACGGGTCACCACGGGCTGGGGCTGCAAGGCGGTCGGTGCTGGACCTGAAAGCTTGGCTGGTGGGGTACCCGGTGTAGTGGCCGGCACAGAACCCGGTGTCGTGTGCGCGATTGGACCTGGTGTCTTGTTGGTGGCACCGGCTGGACGAGGCATGGAACAGGTTGGAGCGGGAGGTGCTGGGGAGGGGAACAGCTGCACTGGGGTGAACCTGCTTCGTGGCACATTGGCAAACTGAGGGGTGAGAGGAGTGGGGGCAGACAAGGGGCGGGTAACGACAGCAGCGGGAGGCGGCGACGAGGCTGGCTGCTGTTTAAAGGGTGCAGGGAATGGGGGTCGCACACTACCTGGACCTCCAAGATTGTCACGAGGTAGCGTGCTGAGGGCTTGCGGAACCTGTGGTTTGGGCTCCTCGACGGGGAGAAGGTGACGTCTGTTGCGCACGTAGTCAGCGCCATCTGCAGTGACGACGTACGATCTTGGCGAGTGGCGTGCTGACTTCACTACTGCAAGTTTCTTGAAGCCTTTGTCAGTCTGCATCCGCACGACTTCACCCTGTTTCAAAGGACGTAGATCTCTCGCTGATCTGTCATGATATTGTTTCTGCTGCTGCCTGGACTTCTTCAACTGGTTGGAGACTTTGCGCGTGCTCACAGTTTTGGGTTGGAGAAGTTTTGTTGAAGTGGGCAGTGTCGCGCGCATACGTCTTGAGTTGAGGTGCTGCGAAGGTGAGCCCATGTCATCACGTGGCGTGTTGCGAAGATTCAGCAAACCAAGGTACACGTCTGATCCTCCTTCTCGTTCTTTTCCAATAGCTGTTTGGCTTGCTTGACGGCGTTTTCTGCCAAGCCATTGGATCTGGGGTAGTGGGGACTACTGGTGATGTGCACGAAGTTCCACTCTTGTGCGAACTGTTTGAACTCACGACTGGTGAATTGTGTGCCATTGTCTGTCATCAGCTTTTCTGGAATGCCATGAGACGCAAAGTGCCGCTTCATCTTCAGGATCACCATGTTTGAAGTCATCTTGTTGATCATGTCCATCTCGAACCAGCCAGAGTAGGAATCGACAACAACCAGGTATTGCTTGCCATTCCAGTCAAATATGTCGGCTGCGAGGCTGGACCAAGGGAGCTCAGGGACAGGGTGGTTCATGAGGGGCTGTTTCTGTAGATGGGCCTTGCAGCTGTTGCAGGCTGAGCATTGGGAAACTGCGTCTTCAACGTCTTGACGCATCTTGGGCCAAAACACGATGTCGCTTGCAAGCAGTCTGGTGCGTTCTGCTCCCATGTGGCCCTTGTGGAGAACGGCGATGTAGGTGGACCTCAAGGCTTTCGGAACCACCGCTTTCTGTCCTTTCGTGACGACGTCATTCTCAATCACCAACTCGTCTCTGAATGGGAAGAAGCATTTCACATCAGACGGCACGCCTCGCTCATGGTCAGGCCATCCATCTTTGATGAGCTTTGCAAGCTTCTGCATGGTTGGGTCAGCCAAAGTCTCTTTCTGGAGTTCAGTCATTCTCGCCGGCGATATGGAGAGAACTGTCATGACGTCGCAGTCAAACTCCTCTTTCTTTGCTACATGCGAGCGACCACAATAGCGACAAGATTTGTTGGGAGGAGCGTTGAACTTCTTCTTCTGTGAGATGGCGTTGACTTCGTGATCCTCTGATACTTGGACGGTGTGCTTCTCCGCAGCTTCGTGGATTTGACAGATCTGGATTGTTTTGTGGAGATCTAGCGCCTTTTTCTTCAGAAGCTGTTTTCGGAGAGCATCTGACGTGACTCCACAGACGATTCGGTCTCGAATGAGTGAGTCTTTTAACGTTCCATATTCACAGGTGTCGGCCAAAATCTTCAATGCTGTGATGAAGTTTTGCATTGGCTCGCCAGCTTGCTGGAATAGTGTGTTGAAATTGTGTCTCTCGATAATAATGTTCGTCAGTGGATTGCAGAGCTCACGAAATTTTGTCTTCAGGACAGCGACGCTTTCGCGCTTTTCTGCAGCTTGTGTGACTACACCATCGTCGTTCTTCACTTCAGCAGCATAAGTGAATGTCTTTTTTTCTCAATGGCATCTTTTCCAGCCAAGTTCAGCAAAATGTACGCTCGTGTACGGTCATCTTTGTTAGCATAAGCAGCCTCTATAAAGATGTCAAATTCGGCCTCAAATGTACGCCAGTTCTCACCAACGTTGCCTTCAAAAGACAGGGGCAGTGGCTTCCGTAAGCAGTCCATGCTTTCCGAGTGTCTGAACCACGGAACCACGTACGTGTGTCAGTGTCGAAGAAATGTCGAAGTGATGCAACTGCACTAAAGTCGTTACTGTTGGAGTACGCCTTGTAGCACGCAAAACGGGATTGAGCAAACCCGCGTAAGTCCTCAACGTGACAAACTAAAGAGTGGTGGATCTATACGATCGGCAGTTCAAGTTTAAGTAAGCACACTGAAGGAGCTAGTGCAAACCAGGTACTACTACTACTAACGTCAAAAACTGCCTTGTACGTACGTGGCCCAGGTTGCTAAATGTCAAGATATAATTCGATGAGTTCTAAACACTTCCTGACACCATGAAGAAGTGCCAGTCACACAATAAAAACAATCTTGACTCGACTTCTTGTTTTCTTGGTTTCTTGTTCAGTTGCTCATTCCGACATCAGCGTCCCGGAAGCGTCATTACGTATCTATCTGAGTGACGTCATAATTCAGCTTCATTTACGTAAGTCGTACATATACAATTATAATAATCTACAGTTTGGTTGGTTTGCTTTGTTTGCTTTGCTTTGCTTTGCTTTGCTTGGTTTGCTTTGCTTTGGTGTTCCAGTTCCTCCTGGCTGCCATGAACTTGGTGGTGGCTGAGGATGTATCCTTTGAGGTCACGGTTCCAGACCTGACACTGATCCACCCTGAAGAGACTTCAGTGGGCTGACGCCATTCTAATTTGATGTATAAGATTGTAAAAACATTTGTGTTGTGTTGTGTTGTGTTGTGTTGGTTGTGTTGTGTGTGTGTTGTGTTGTGTTGTGTTGTGTTGTGTGGTGCCATGGTGTGACTAAAATACGTCTGTCTGCAAGCCTGGCACTCGTCTGACTTTAGGTCCTCTAGATTTTCTGTGAGGTTTCATCCACTTCATGGATGCGTCACTGATGACAAATAACGCACGCGCCTTTCTCCTCGCCTCTGCCGGCCCTGCATTGTGTGTACCACTAAGCCACGTCCTCTTTTTCTCTCTCTCTCTCTTCTCGCTGCATCCGCTCCATTTGTGAAAGGGAACACAGGCTGAGAGAAAGAGAGAGAGAGAGAGAGAGAGCCAGAGAGACACACAAGACACAGAGAGAGCGAGAGACACAGAGAGAGAGCGAGAGACAGATACAGAGAGAGACAGACAGATAGACAGACAGAGAGACACAGAGAGAGCGAGAGCCAAGAGAGAGACACACACACACACACAGAGAGCGAGAGACACAGAGAGAGAGAGCGAGAGACAGATACAGAGACAGACAGACAGACAGAGAGCCAGAGAGCCAGAGAGCGAGAGCGAGAGCCAGAGAGAGACACACACACAGACAGACACAGAGAGAGCGAGAGACACAGAGAGAGAGAGAGCGAGAGACAGATACAGAGAGAGAGAGACAGAGACAGAGAGCAGCGCGGCGGCAGTAGACTCCAATGAGACACCGAGAGCTTGAAACTATCGATTCTGCTTCCATGGCAACGGCTGATCGCACCGCCACCACGTCGCTTCCCTCCCTTTGCCAATATTCCTACTTCGGCTTCTTTGTAAGTCACCCACCCTCTCTCTCTCTCTCTCTCTCTCTCTCGGAATTGTAAGGCCTCGTCTGCTAGTGATGTAATTCCTCTGGGGTTGCCCAACCTGTCTCCAAGTGCTGTTAAATTGACGACAGTATTATTTTTTTCAGACAAGTATTTCAGTGATCGAGACTAGTTTATTTCGCAAGGCACAGAGACAGACGAACGTATTTCTCTGAACAGACACCGATGGCGGCCTGTTTCTATTTTTAGCCAGCGGAAAGGGAAGGGGAAGGTTGCAAGCGAGGCAGATGATGAGTCCGTTAGCCTAGCAATTTACGCAGGCCTAATGATCGAGTGGCGTCGACTGACCGGTAACTTATTAACTAGCAGACCCATGCACACGGCTCCATTAATTAATCAATGATTGTCTTTGCTCTAGGAGTTTGTTGTTGTATGGACTTCAAACCGTTGGTTAGGCGAGGTGGAACCCGCGCGTGCATGCATTTGCCGGGACGTAAACACGCCATAGAACTTTAACCCTTTGACTCCCACACATCCACCAACTGCAAAAACTTAACCCTTTGACTCTCCCCTCACTCTATCCATCAGCTTCCTGCAGGAAGCTGGTGGATAGGGTGAGGGACCCAAAGGGTTAAGATTTTTTTTCTATGCTAGCATGGTGGACAATGCAGGATGCTGGAGGACAGGGTGTGGGAGTCAAAGGGTTAATGCATAAGCTGATCGTATATGTTAAAAGCTACACACACTAAAAGCCTTCACGATTGTGTGTATACTAACAATCCTATTCCGTAGAGCCATTGTCATGGGGAGCCAGAGAGACAGAGAGAGAGACAGAGAGTTCATGTTGCTTATAGCCCAGCCAACTACTAGAGCCATATCAGGGCTAACACCACGTCAAAAACAACTCGTAAAAGAAAGAAAGACTGACAGACAGACAGACACAGAGAGACAGAGAGAGAGAGAGTTCATGTTGCTTATGGCCCAGCTGACTACTAGAGCCATATCAGTGCTAACACAACGTCAAAAACAACCCCTAAAAGAAAAAGAGACAGACAGACAGAGAGACACAGAGAGACAGAGAGAGAGAGAGTTCATATTGCTTATAACCCAGCCGACTACTAGAGCCATATCAGGGCTAACACAACGTCAAAAACAACCCCTAAAAGAAAAAGAGACAGACAGACAGAGAGACACAGAGAGACAGAGAGAGAGAGAGTTCATATTGCTTATAACCCAGCCGACTACTAGAGCCATATCAGGGCTAACACCATGTCAAAAGCGACAACCGGTTAATATAGACACAAACAGAGAGAGAGAGGGGGAGGGAGAGAGACAGAGAGAGAGACAGAGAGAGTTCGTGTTGCATATAGCCCAGCCGACTACTAGAGCCATATCAGGGCTAACACCACGTCAAAAGCAACCCGTAAAAGAAAGAGAGACAGACAGAGAGACAGAGAGAGAGTTCGTGTTGCTTATAGCCCAGCCGACTACTAGAGCCATATCAGGGCTAACACCACGTCAAAGACCACAACCCTTAAAGAGAGAGAGAGAGAAAGAGAGATAGAGAGAGAGAGAGAGTTCATGATTATTGCTTATAGCCCAGCCGACTACTAGAGCCACTTCAGGGCTAACACCACATCAAAAGACACAACTCCATGAAAAAATAAAGAGAGAGACAGACAGACAGAGACACAGAGAGAGAGAGAAAGAAAGAGAGAGAGAGAAAAAAAAAGAGAGAGAGGGAGAGAGAGAGAGAGAGAGTTTATATTGCTTATAGCCCAGCCGACTACTAGAGCCATATCAGGACTAACACCACGTCAAAAACGACAACCAGTTAATTTAAAGACAGAGAAAGAGAGAGAGAGAGAGAGAGAAAGGGACAGAAAAAGGGACAGAGAGAGAGAGATAGTTATGGGAGTTATTTCAAGACGGATTCACCGCGCTCAGACAGCTCCATATGCGCTCCACCCAAATCCACCAGCAATTACCTGCCAGATTTCCTGAGCCTGCACAAAACCTATGCGCTGGACAGGTCTTGAAACCGGGAAAGGGGAGAAGGGACCTATCAAACACCAAGTTGACACCACCAGAATGATGGAAACATTAAGATGGACAGCGAACAGGCCAGTGGACCTATCAAACACCAAGCTGACACCACCAGAATGATGAAAACATTAAGATGGACAGCGAACAGGCCAGTGGACCTATCAAACACTAAGCTGACACCACCAGAATGATGGAAACATTAAGATGGACAGCGAACAGGTCAGTGGACCTATCAAACACTAAGCTGACACCACCAGAATGATGAAAACATTAAGATGGACAGCGAACAGGCCAGTGGACCTATCAAACACTAAGCTGACACCACCAGAATGATGAAAACATTAAGATGGACAGCGAACAGGCCAGTGGACCTATCAAACACTAAGCTGACACCACCAGAATGATGAAAACATTAAGATGGACAGCGAACAGGTCAGTGGACCTATCAAACACTAAGCTGACACCACCAGAATGATGAAAACATTAAGATGGACAGCGAACAGGTCAGTGGACCTATCAAACACTAAGCTGACACCACCAGAATGATGAAAACATTAAGATGGACAGCGAACAGGCCAGTGGACCTATCAAACACTAAGCTGACACCACCAGAATGATGAAAACATTAAGATGGACAGCGAACAGGTCAGTGGACCTATCAAACACTAAGCTGACACCACCAGAATGATGAAAACATTAAGATGGACAGCGAACAGGCCAGTGGACCTATCAAACACTAAGCTGACACCACCAGAATGATGAAAACATTAAGATGGACAGCGAACAGGTCAGTTTTTTAATGTTGCAGGCTGGGATTGAACTGAAGGTATCAGATCTTGATTCCATGGTTCTACCAACTAGGCTGCTAGAGAGAGAGAGAGAGAGAGAGAGAGAGAGAGAGAGAGGAGAGAGAGAGAGAAGAAGAGAGAGAGAGAGAGAGAGAGAGGAGAAGTGTGTGACTAAAGAAATGAATATGAATGTGAATGAATACGAATATAAACAGAGGTACATGAATATCTATCAACAGAGGTACAAAAAGGCTTCCGTCTTGGGTTAGTAGTAATAGGAGCAAATTTTCGATACATGAACACAATACAATTGAATAAACAATTTTGTTTAATGTCAACTTTTTTTTTTTCGAGTTAAAAAGGCGTCAATCTGACAATTTGTTCACTTGTAGTCCATTATGTCATTGCTGTGGAGGGCAGCAACAAAAATCCACTACACTAGCACTGCCTCTGTGTTGTTGTGGGTTCGAATCCAGGGGTGCGCTATTAATAAAACTGACCTTCTCACTGTCCCATCTTAACATCATCGTTGTTCTGGTGGTGTCAGCATAGGATTAGATAAGTTCCCCTTCCCCCACTTTCCTGGGATGGTTATCCCCGTCGGCCATATCACTTGAGGTGAGTGCTGACGTAAAAATTGAACCAGATCAATCAATTAGTCTTCTCTTGGGTCTGTCCTCATGTAAGTATCCAGTGAGTTGTTCTGTTCTTTCTGATGACGTGCTCTTTCAGATGACGTGTTCTTTCAGATGACGTGCTCTTTCAGATGACGTGTTCTTGCAGATGACGTGCTCTTTCAGATGACTTGCTCTTTCAGATGACGTGTTCTTTCAGATGACGTGCTCTTTAAGATGACTTGTTCTTGTAGATGACTTGCTCTTGCAGATGACTTGCTCTTGTGCCCTGCCGCATGGTGTAAACCCAACGAGAAAATAGCTACACTCCTCCAAACGGCTTTGTCTTGACTTTTGTGGACAACTTCTTAAATATTTAGGTCACTGACGTTGGTCATGCTCTCGATGTAGGAGTTTGGAGGTCTGCCTTTCTCCCTTTTTGCCTCTGTTTTTCTTTGAAAAATGGTTGTCATGAGGTTCGTATTCTTGCTACGTGACACATGGCCAATGTATTGCAGTCTATTGATGTCTGCTAGTAATTTTCTGATGGTATCAAGTTCTGCCAGGGCACTTTCATTGATTCTTCTATCTGTCCACTTGACACGTAGCAGTCTCCGATAAAACCCGCATCTCTGCCGCCTCAATTCTTTTGCAAATCAGCTTTTCTGAGAGTCCAGGCTTCGCAGCCATAAATCATGATTGGCCAGATCAAACATTTTTTAAAGTTTAATTTCTAGGGTGTCCAATTATATATCTTAAATATTTTCTTATCACATTGGGCGAATGGTGGTTGGTTAGAGATGGCATTGGGCTAGACTGTTCAGATAATTATTCAGAGGGTCTTGTCATATGGAAAGTTGAATGCTTGGTAAAGTCGCTCTCCGTCATTTCCAACCATTTTGAGTAAAACAGAAAAAAAAAAAAAAAAAAATTTAATGTGGAAAGAGCACGCTGTGATACAAGTCTCAACCTGACGTTGATGCTGTTCTGGGGGCAGGGTGAGGGAGGTGGGGAGAGAGGGGGGAAGGGTGACCTTGAGTCAGTGATCAGCGCTTGGAAAGAGTTATCTATCCTTGCTGAGACGGCTCTTGATGTCACTTCCTGCTCCTCTGTCACACACCTCTTTAGTTGTTGATGGTTCTATCAGCTTGGTTTGGTAAGAGCTTAGGGATGACTGATCCAACGAAAACTAGAAGGCCTAGAAATCGAATCCACGGCTATCATGGAACTAAACAGGAACCAGGAAAAAAAAAGAAACGAAAAAAAGAATCAGAACACGTATTTAATACAACCAGACAAGACAAGACAAGACAAGACAGGCGCCTGTCTTGTCTGGTTGTGTTAAATACGCGTTCTGATTTCTTTTTTCGTGTGGTTTTTTGTTTGTTTGCTTTTTGTTTGTTTGTTTTGTTTTGTTTTTTCTGTTCCTGTTTGCTTGAACGCGCGCAATCATACATTGTTTTGGATACATAGACCTAAACTTTTCTGAGTTGCCAATCTATGTTATTATGCATATCTGTGGTAGAGTGGCGTGTATATGCTCTGGCCACACACACACACACACACACACACACACACACACACACACACACACACACACACACACACACACACACACACACACACACACACACACACACACACACCACACACACACACACACAGACACGTTAATAATTCATGTACAAACATTGTAGTCCAGATTGTTTTTATGAAAAATTAACATTTGTATTATTCAGTGTGGTTGGAAGGATCCTAAATGCTCTGCTATTGTGATTTGACGTTTTGGTAATGTTTCCTGTCCTACCGGTATGTTGGCAAACGTCTTTGGTTGTAGGCCTACTCTTCTTCTGGTTGGTTGGTTGGTTGGTTGGTTGGTTGGTTGGTTGGTCGGTTGGTCGGTCGGTTGGTCGTCGGTCGGTTGGTTGGTCGGTCGGTTGGTTGGTTGGTTGGTTGGTTGGTTGGTTGGTTGGTTGGTGGTTGGTTGGTTGGTTGGTCGGTTGGTTGGTTGGTTGGTTGGTTGGTCGGTTGGTTGGTTGGTTGGTGGTCAGGTTGGTTGGTTGGTTGGTTGGTTGGTTGGTCGTTGGTTGGGTTGGTTGGTCGGTTTGTGTTTGGTTGGTGGTTGGTTGGTTGGTTGGTTGGTTGGTTGGTTGGTTGGTTGGTTGGTTGGTTGGTTGTTGGTTGGTCAGTTGGTTAGTTAGGTGTTGGTTGGTTGGTTGGTTGGTTGGTTGGTTGGTTGGTTGGTTGGTTGGTTGGCTTGGTGTCATTTGGGTTTAGTTGGTTGTTGGTTGGTTGGTTGTTGGTCGGTTAGTTGCTTGTTTGGTCGGTTGGTTGGTAGGTGGTTAGTTGCTTGTTTGCTGCTTGCTTGCTTGCTTGCTCTTGCTTGCTTGCTTGCTAGCTTGCTTGCTTGCTTGCTTGGTTATTTGTTTGTGCTGGTTTAAGAAAAAAAAGGAAGCCACACACTAAGCCACACATTCCAGAGCAGTCAGTAGCCCACTGTGGAGTTTGTGCCTTAATGGTTAACCCTTTGACTCCCGCACCCTAACCACCAGCATCCTTCATTGTCAACCATCTAGCAAAGCAAAACAACAACAAAATTAACCCTTTGATTCCCTCACCTTATCTATCAGCTTCCTGCAGGACGCTGGTGGATAGGGTGAAGGAGTCAAAGAGTTAAGTTTTTGCAGTTGGTGGATTGGATGGGTGTGGGAGTCAAAGAGTTAAGTTTTTGCAGTCGGTGGACAGGGTGTGGGAGTCAAAGGGTTAACTTTTTGCAGTTGGTGGATAGGGTGTGGGAGTCAAAGGGTTAAACATCAACAGGCCCTCTATCTCTTCCCCCCCCCCTCTCTCTCTCTCCCCACCTCCCTCACCCTGCCTCCAAATAGCATCAACATCAGGCTGAGACTGTATCACAGCGTGCTTCTTGTATGAAGCTGGTGGATAGGGTGAGGGAATCAAAGGGTTGGGTTTTTTGTTTATTTGTTTTTTTTTTCAGTTGGTAGATCAAGTGTGGGAGTCAAAGAATTAAAGCAACTTCCCAGGACGTGAGAAACCTTGGTTTGAATCATGGATCAGATAGGACTCTTCCACCCCTAACCCCCATCCTTAGTCTAGATCCTAGTGGTAGTCTAGATGTTACCGGTAGTCTTTTGGATGAGACCATAAACTTGGTCCTAAGTGCAATACGTACTCAGCGCAGGTCGAAGATCCCAAGGCAATGAAAGAGTTGTTCCCGAAGAGTTTCTGTAAAAAAATCCACTTTCCATAGATTAAAAGAATAAATAAATAAATAAACGCATAGAGAAAAAATGCGGGTATGGGTGGCGCTTCAGTGCGGCAACTGCTCTGCCTGGGAGAGTAGACCGAATTTCACGTCAGTAAATCCATTGAGACAAGTCAGGAAATGAATAAATGAATCTCCCTCAATCATCTTTATGATACAAAAATAAAATCATTTCACGATTATTTGTAAGAGTTGTCGTATGCTTGTGTGTGTGTGTGTGTGGGTGTGGTGGTGTGTGTGTGTGGTGTGTGTGTGTGTGTGTGTTGTTGTTTGTTGTGTGTGTGTGTGTGTAGTGTGTGGTGTAGTGTGTAGTTGTGGATTGTTTTGTGTTTATGTTTGTGTGTTGTTCTTGTTGTGTGTTGTGATGTGTGTGTGTGTTTGTTGTTTGTGTGTGTGTGTGTATTGTGTGTTGTGTGCTGTGGTTGGGGTTGTTGTTGTGTGTTTTCGATTCTGATTGTGGGGGGGGGGGGGGTTTTGTACTATTATTTTTACAGGTCGATCTTTACTTCTTTCTTTCGTGGACAGCGTTTTGTTCTCCAGACTTTTGGGTCTTTAGTAGGCCTACCCGACAGTCAAAGTTAAGTAAAACTAACATGTTGCAGATAGCTACTAGTAATGATGATAACAATAATATTGACGACGATGATATCATCATCATTTTTTTTATTATTATTATCATTATTATTATTATTATATTGTTATTATTATTATTACTATGATTATTATCAGTATTACTATTATTATTATTATGTGAGAACCAAAATAAGTGAAAACGAGACTATTACAATGTAAGATATCGGCCATTAATATATATTTTCAGATAGAACACGAAACTTGGCTTCCCTGGACAAGGGAAGCAACTCCACACTGTTCGCATGTCTTAACAGGTAGCTGGCCTTAACAGTTACCTTGTGTGTGTGTGGTGTGTGTGTTGTGTGTGTGTGTGTGTGTGTGGTGTTGTGTGTGGTGTGTGGCGCGCGCGCGCGCATGCTGCACGCGTGAGAGAGAGAGGGGGGGGGGGGCACTTAAGTAGTTTTCTTTTCAACAATATCGAAGTAAGTTTACCCAGCACTGCCAAGTCCCAGTACTAACACTTGGATCTAGCAAACCAATCCACAAGCTCCCAATTCAAATGGGACATTTTAAACATCTACAGCAAAAAGAAAAGTTAAAAAGACAGCTTAACCTTTTTACTCCCACACCCTATCCACCAGCATCCTGCATTGTCAACCATTACTAGCAAAGCTAAAACTTAACCCTTTGACTCCCTAACCCTATCCATCAGTTTCCTGCAGGTAGCTGGTGGATAGGGTGAAGAAGTCAAAGAGTTAAAGTTTTCGCAGTTGGTGGATAGGGTGCGGGAGTTAATAGGGTTGAACATCAACAGGCCCTCTCTTTCTTGACAGCAGTACGGAAATGATCACGTAGGCTATACACCATGTTTAACACAACCCTTTGATTCACGCACGTCTATCAATCAACTGCAAAAACTTAACCCATTGGTTCCTTCATTTCCTACAAGAAGCTGGTGGATAGGGTGAGGGAGCCAAAGGGTCAAGTTTTTGCTTTGCTAGTATGGTTGACAGTGCAGGAAGCTGGTGGATAGGGTGAGAGAGTCAAAGGGTTAAGTTTTTGCTTTGCTAGTATGGTTGACAGTGCAGGAAGCTGGTGGATAGGGTGAGAGAGTCAAAGGGTTTAAGTTTTTGCTTGGTGGATAGGGTGAGAAAATCAAAGGGTCAAGTTTTTGCTTTGCTAGCATGGTTGAAGTGCAGGAAGCTGGTGGATAGGGTGAGAGAGTCAAAGGGTTAAGTTTTTGCTTTGCTAGTATGGTTGACAGTGCAGATGCTGGTGGATAGGGTGAGAGAGTCAAAGGTTAAGTTTTTGCTTTGCTAGTATGGTTGACAGTGCAGGATGCTGGTGGATAGGGTGAGAGAGTCAAAGGGTTTAAGTTTTTGCTTGGTGGATAGGGTGAGAGAGTCAAAGGGTCAAGTTTTTGCTTTGCTAGCATGGTTGACATGCAGGATGCTGGTGGATAGGGTGAGGGAGTCAAAGGGTTAAGTTTTTGCTTTGCTATCATGGTTGACAGTGCAGGAAGCTGGTGGATAGGGTGAGGGAGTCAAAGGGTTAAGCTTTGGCTTTGCTAGCATGTTTGACAGTGCAGGAGCTGGTAGATAGGTGAGAGTCAAGGGTTAAATTTTTGCTTGGTGGATAGGGTGAGAGAGTCAAAGGGTCAAGTTTTTGTTTGCTAGCACGGTTGACAGTGCAGGAAGCTGGTGGATAGGGTGAGGGAGTCAAAGGGTTAAGTTTTGCTTTGCTATCATGGTTGACAGTGCAGATAGCTGGTGGATAGGGTGAGGGAGTCAAAGGGTTAAGCTTTGGCTTTGCTAGATGTTTGACAGTGCAGGAAGCTGGGTGGATTAGGGTGAGGGAATCAAAGGATCAAGTTTCTGTTTTGCTAGCATGTTTGACAGTGCAGGAAGCTGGTGGATAGGGTGAGGGAGTCAAAGGGTTAAGCTTTGGCTTTGCTAGTATGGTTCAAAGTGCAGGATGCTGGTGGGTAGGGTGAGGTAGTCAAAAGGTTAAGCTGTCTTTTGATCTTTCTTTTTGCTGTAGATGTTAAAATGCCCCATTTGAACTGGGAGCTTGTGGTTGGTTGCTAAGATGCTGGAGTAGGCTACATGGTTTTAAAACAACTCCATGGCCAGTTAAAAACCTAACAGTTAATTAAAAACCAAGCACGTAATCAGCTCTTTCAAGCCTAAAATGTATTTAAAAGTCTTTCCTATACATATGATCATGCAAGATGAAATCTACTGATCTCTCGTAAATGCTTGAAAATTACGTCTGGATAAACAATTCTCTTAAGAGATTTTTTGACGATTTTGCTGTATAGTGCTTACGTCTCGCATTGTGCAAGTCTCAGTGGGGTAGAAATGGGGAGACAGGATCTTCATATAGTCAGTGAAGCTATTACCCTTTGTCTCCCGCACACTTTCCACCAACTGCAAAAAGTTAACCTTCAACTCCCTCATCCTATCCACAAGCTTCCTGCAGGAAGCTGGTGGATAGGGGAGGGAATCAAAGGGTTAAGTTTTTGCTTTGCTATCACTGATGACGATACAGAATGCCAGCGGATAGGGTGAGGGAAGCAAAGAGTTAAAACAACTACACAGCTAGTTCGGGGTTTTTTGTTTTTTGTTTGCTTTTTAAAGCTAAAGGTTAAATTAGAAACCAAGCACGTGATCAGCCTTTCAAGCCTAGAATGCTTTTTTTTAAATATCTTTCCTATACATAATAATAATACAAATGCCTATCAATTGGCATCAGAAGAGAGTTCTTGAATGTTATATAGAACCAATACTGTTGTACGGATGTGAGGCGTGGACAGTCAACAAACAAAGCCAGAACAAGATTGAGGCAGCCGAGATGTGGTTTCTAAGAAGAATGTTGAGAGTTCCATGGACAGGCAAAGAAAACAAACGAGACAGTCTTGATGGAGGCAGACACAAGTAGATCACTCATAAGGAAGATTAGGAAAAGACAGGCAACATGTATAGGCCATTTTATGAGGAAGGGGGATTTGGAGCACCTGGTCACAATGGGAAAGCTGGAGGGAAAAAAGCACCGGGTAGACCCAGGAAGAAAATGCTGGACGGACTTGCAGAGTGGCTGGGGACGAGGGGTGGTGGGAGAGATGCTAGGGGCAACGAGATAGGGACAGATGGAAGTCCATGATCGCCAACGCCATGCGGCAGGGCACCTGATGATGATGATGATGATACATAATAATTATCATACGAGATGAACTCTGTTTATCTCTTGTAAAAGGGTTTTAAAAAATCTGGGGGAACAATCATCTAGATCTTTTAACCCTTTGGACTCCCACACCATATGACTCCCTCACCCTATCCACCAGCTTCCTGGGAAAGCTGGTGGATAGGGTGAGGAAAGCAAAGGGGTTAACGTTTTGCTTTGCTAGCATGGTTGACAATGCAGGATGCTGGTGGACAGGGTGTGAGAGTTAAAGGGTCAATGAGTTCATTGTATATTGCTTTTGTCTCACTTTGTGCAAGTCCCAGTGGGGTAGAGTTGGCGAGACGGGACTTTTAAGGTCAGTGAGGCTTTTAAAATAATATGCAATGAAACTATTTTATTTGTCCATGCGATGACTTACTTGAATTTTGCCAATCAGATGGAAGTCGTGTAAGCCTGTACATATATATCGAGCAGGTGTTTGGAAACTTGTCCAAAAAAAAGGGGGTTTTTTGTTTTTGTTTTTTATCTTTTCCAATATTCTTCTTACAGGACCCTGTATCCTATTCATCTGGTTCTGTGGCAAACAGTACGCACACGTTAGTCAATGTGATGAAGTGTTTTGCACAATGGGCCATTGCTTGAGGGGTTGCGGAACCCTGATCAAGAGGTTGCGGAACCCTGATTGAGAGGTTGTGTAATCGTGATTGAGAGGTTGCGGAACCCTGATTGAAAGGTTGTGGAATCGTGACTGAGGTTGCGGAACCCTGATCGAGAGGTTGCGGAACCCTGATTGAGAGGTTGTGTAATCGTGATGGAGAGGTTGCGGAACCCTGATTGAGAGGTTGTGTAATCGTGATTGAGAGGTTGCGGAACCCTGATCGAGAGGTTGTGTAATCGTGATTGAGAGGTTGTGGAACCCTGATTGAGAGGTTGTGTAATCGTGATCGAGAGGTTGCGGAACCCTGATTGAGAGGTTGTGTAATCGTGATTGAGAGGTTGTGGAACCTGATCGAGAGGTTGTGGAATTGTGACCGAGGTTGTGGAACCCTGATCGAGAGGTTACGGAACCCTGATTGAGAGGTTGTGTAATCGTGATTGAGAGGTTGCGGAACCCCTACTTAACCCTTTGACTACCACACCCCCATCCACCAACCGCAAAAACTTCTTTAACTTCCTCACCCTATCTACCAGCTTCCTGCAGGAGCATGGTGGATAGGGTGAGGGCGTCAAAGGGTTAAGTCTGTGCTTCACTAGCATGGTTGACAATGCAGGAAGCTGGTGGACAGGGTGTGGGAGTCAAAGGGTTAAGAGGTTGTGGACTCAAAGCTTATCAGTCAAAAAAATCCAGAGTGGGATTTTCAATTCCCACAAAATCCATGGTAGACCAGTCGTCATGGTGTAATGTTTAACGCAATGGCTTACCGACTGGAAGGTTGTGGGTTCGAACCCCCATCGGTCCCTTCAAAAATCGTTGTGGGATTTTTCGGCTTTAACCAGCTCCTACCCAGAGCTGGCCGTGCTTTGAAAAGACTGGGCCTGCAAAGTCCGGACTCATCCATTTAGAGTCTTGCCGAAATCTTCTGACCAGCACCACAGTTGTCTGAATCCCTCAGGCCTGGTTGACGCCAGGGTAGCCTATATTATGATAGTAAGCGTAGAGTATAACCCTGTCATGCAATCTCAATCCTAGATGGAACTCCAAAGCATCATGATTATCATCCTCATCATCGCATTGTAAAAACTGTCAGCTTTTGTGGCCATTAAAATAGCATAGAGAATGGAATGGGGAAAAAAAAGGATGAGCACAAAGGTAACCTCCCCAAGTGTGATGATCCTAAAAATGCAATAATAATAATAATAATAAAAATCTACGGCAGAGTAGCGTGTATGTGCGTGCACTGGCCGTACACACATCATAATTTTCCACTTGAACAATGAAACTAGTTCATTATTCTTTTTGTGAAGAATTAATTTTTGCATTTTCATGCACATGCAAACTTCTCGATCAGTGTGATGTTACTCCCTTTCTCCAGACAAAAAAGTTTCGTGTTCTTTCTGAGTGTCAAATCAACTCATTGGGAAGACTTGGTAACGCACAGGGTAGTCTCATCCGTTTGACAGATGCGTCATCAAGGGCTTGGGTTAAATTTCCAGACCAACACCATAACGTATCTGATTTGTATCTCATACGCCTGGCCGACACCAGTACTGGTATCATCATTCATCATCATCATCATGTGCCCTGACGCATAGCGTTGGCGACCATGGACTTCCAACAATCTCTCTCTCTCGTTGCCCTAGCATCTCCCCCACCCTCCTCATCCCCAGTCACTCTGCAAGTCCATCCAGCATTCGCTCCCTGGGTCTACCGGTGCTCTCTTTCCCTCCAGCTTTCCTGTTGTGACCAGGTACTCCAAATCCCCCTTCCTCATAAAATGGCCTATAAATGTTGCTGGTCTTTTCCTAATCTTCCTTATGAGTGATCTACTTGTGTCTGCCTCCATCAAGATTGTCTCGTTTGTTTTCTTTGCTGTCCATGGAACTCTCAGCATTCTTCTGAGAAACTACATCTCGGCTGCCTCAATCTTGCTCTGGCTTTGCTTGGTATGATCATTACGAATATAAATGTACACCTTGACAAGTGTCATGCAGTCTTATCCAAAACACAACTCCATAGCATCATCCACATTTTTGTGATCATAGCTCTCTGATATTATTGTATTATATATATATAACATATATATATATAATTATATACAGGGGGGTGCAAAAGTAGGTACACAGTTATGAAAAAAGAAAACACGTACAATACTCCTTGCATTTATTATACAAATGAATATTGCATATACTTGTAATGACAAGCACAGCCTTAATCCCTCAGATACTCAAACTGCTTGCTGTCGGTAACCGTATTCACACGCTCCTCTAATCGAGAGCGGAATTAAGCATTATAATATTGATGTGATTACTGTGTACCTACTTTTGCACCCCCCTGTATATATATATATAAATAAATACACTTTGTAGGCCTACTGTGTTTTAGTGGGCGTCATTAACAAAAGCAATACAGCGTTCACCAAAATTTGTCGCTCACCTGATGTCATGACTGTAGCAGTCATGGATCAATTTTCATTCTTGAAACTTTTGAATCCTGCATCGTATCCACCAACAGCCAAAACTCACCCTTTGATTCCTCACCCTATCCACCAGCTTCCTGCAGGAAACTGGTGGATAGGATGAGGGAATCAAAGGGTTAAGTTTTTGCTTTGCTAGCATGGTTGACAATGCAGAATGCTTGTGGACAGGGTGCGGGAATCAAAGTGTTGTGCGGCCGTTTCTCAAAACCAACAGTTTGGAGATTATAAGGTGTAGATCTAACATACTGATTCTCAACTCAACATGTCACATTCACAACTCTCACTACAAAAGACAAGACATCCATAGATCCCTAAATCGCCACACGCAGACATGAGAAATCATCCAACACAAGCTATTTGAGTGTACAACAAATCATTTTTATTGGTATCTCACTGTGGGACAAAGCACAAAGTCATCCTCATCTCGTCCCTCTGCCTATTCAGTCTACAACAGCTACAACCCCCACAAGTGAACACCATCGTTTCTTTTTTTCTCTTTTTTTTTTTTAAATCGTCTTTTCTTTCTTTCATTGGCTTGATCAGAAAGTTTGGACCCTCAAACAAGAAAAAAGTCAAACACCCCATGTTTGAAGTAACTGAACCACCCCACACATCTCTGAAGTGTTAAAAACCTGAATAAGAATAGCCTGAAGAACTGTTCAATCCTAGCTACGGACCATCTAAAACCTTGAGCTGTTAATGATAAAACCTTGTTCCGATAAATGTATCTACGTAGTTACAGAGACCCACTACCTGTAGCAAAAATAGTTTCTGACACCAAGACCACTGTAGAGAACGGGGTGAAACGTGTCACATTGTGGTGCCAATCACATCATTTCACACTGTGTGTTGCGTCAGCGTCAGAAAAAGTCGTAGATGGGTGTGAAAACGGGGCAACGCTGTCAAGTCCGCGAATACCCCCTGTCCTCCGATAAGAAATGTAACAGCTCCGGCGTTTCGGTTGGACGATGTGCTTCCCCTCCACCCCTCCCCCCAGCGGATGGCGTGATGATGGATGACGCTACGATGACAGACAAGTTTAAAAAAAAAAAAAAGACAGGCAGCATAGGTATGTCTACCCTTCTTCTTCATCTCCTTCTTCTTCTTCCGCTCCATCCTAGAAACACAGTCACACATGCAATTACATAATGAATGATGAAAAACAAACTTACAGTATTACTTACTGCTCATTATGCAACTGGTATTCAAAGCACAAACAGGTGGTCACAACTGCTATATATGTTTTGGACAGTCTTTAGCACAGTACCCAAGGCGTGCTTCTTAAACCTTTGAACCCCACACCTGTCCACCAGCATCCTGCTTTGTCGATCATGCTATCAAAACAAAAACACAACCTTTGACTCCCTCACCCTACCCACCAGCTTCCTGCAGAAAGCTGGTAGACAGGGTCCTCGGAGTCAAACGGTTACGTTTTTGCGGTTGGTGGGTAAGGTGCGGACGTCAAAGGGTTAAGGTCAGGGCTTTTGAGTTTTCCTTGTTTTCAAATAATCCTCTCAGCATCTTCCCTTTGGTGTCCTGTGAGCGGCAGAACAAAATGATGTTCTTCTATTCTCTTCAGATGACATACCAAAAACCATCACAACTCAAGATGATGGCATCCATACCAGGCACGATATTGCTCGTGGAGATCATGTCATGCAAGAAGACTTACACAATTCTTCGGAGGTTCTTTGAGTGGAATACTGACAGCTGAGTAAGGTCATTTTCCTTCACTGTCTAGTACTCTGAGCAAGGTGGAAAGAACAGAGTTCTGATGCACTGTCCCAGTTGTTTTGGATCTTTTTTTTTTTTTTTTTCAGTTTCAAATATATCAGTAATGGCAACAAAACTTGTGTTATATGCATTCAGATTTCACCCAAAGCAGGGGAGAAACGCTATCCAAGTCACTGTAATCCAAAATTAAACACATGCCATCCCTACATAATACATAATTTTCTCTATATATCAGCCCCTTTACAAAAAGTTAAAGTACTAAGTATTAAAACAAATTTATACAACACATCATTTTGGTAAGTGAATTTTGTGTAATATACATTGCAAGGCTATTTTTTTACACATTCTGAAGGCCCTCTTACTCAATCTCCATTCAACACATTTCTGACAGGAAGCACTGACAGTTGTTTCATGATCGCAACTTCTGTGGACGGGAAGCATCAGTCATAATTTCGTCAGTTAAAGGTACAAAACTGTCTCCAATTCTCCCTACACTAAGCTGGGAGTAATCTCCTATGTTTGCTTACTTCTGTTAACATTTGGTGGACGCTTTGCATTCTGTCAGAACGTTTTAGCCAATTTGAAATCTTCATTCAATATCTTCTTCAACCCTTTGACTCCTGCACCCTGGCCACCAGCATCATGGATTGCCAACTGTGCTAGCAAAGCAAAATCTTAACCCTTTCATTCCCTCACCCTATCCACCAGCTTCCTGCAGGCAAGGCAGTCAAAGGGTTGTTTTTGCAGTACATGGATAGAGTGCGGGAGTCAAAAGGTTAAACAAATCTGTGAGCTGAACGCAGCCTTCAAAGTTTCTGCTGTATTCAGAGATCGCTTTATTTTGTAATTTCAAGAGGGCTCTAAAAAAAAACATGCAGTAATCCATAAATCAGGCTGTGCAGCTACCATCTTGCCAATAAATTCAAACCACAAGCTTCAACAAGTTTTCTGGTTTTCCTTTCAGCAACAGCAATCGTCATGGATGTAGAATCCAATTATTCTGAAAAACCCCGAAACTCAGGTGTGCTTTGGTACAAAGGTGAAACTCAACTAATGCCTTATAGATAATAACTTGTACTCCATGCATGCAAATGTTCATATGCATCATCTGGTAGCAATGTGTCATCTAGATGTAGCTGATATAGCATGTCCATGCTGATGAAGATGTGTAGGGACCAGTTTCAAGATCATCATCATCATCATCAGGTGCCCTGCCGCATGGCGTTGGCGACCATGGATTTCCAACTCTCTATCTCTCGTAGCCCCCAGCATCTCCCTCACCCTCCTCATCCCCAGCCACTCTGCAAGTCCGTCCAGCATTTTCTCCCTGGGTCTACCCGGTGCTCTTTTTCCCTCCAGCTTTCCCATTGTGACCAGGTGATCGAAATCCCCCTTCCTCATAAAATGGCCTATAAATGTTGCTTATCTTTTCCTAATCTTCCTTATGAGTGATCTACTTGTGTCTGTCTCCATCAAGACTGTCTCGTTTGTTTTCTTGTTTCAAGATCTTTGTGAAAATTCTTGCAGAATCATGAAATCCTTGGGGGACAATTCTGAATTCGTAAGAATTGTGTCTTGGATTATGAGTCAAAATTATTTCTTACTGTTTATATCAATATGTTGAGAGAATTGTTGAAATCCTTGAGGACAACAGGTGTAAAATTTAGGATTTGTATCATTAGGCTGATCACTTGTTTTAAAACATAGGTGTCCATTTTGAAAAGGAATTTCTCAAAGAGAAAGGCATCTTTTTTTCTGGTAAGGCAAAGGAGAATCGGGCACTAATTTCTTCAATCTGATCCAAAATCCGTACATTGCAGGATCCAATCCAGAGATCCTATTAGTGGTCTCGACATATGCCCACTCGACCACAGTGCCCATCAGACGTAAGATTTGATAATACCGGTGCCTATAGGTGGCTGCTGAAACTTCTACACACATACACACACACATGCACACACGCACATGCACACGTACACACACACACGCATGCACACACATAAGCGCACACACACAAGTGCGCACAACACACACACACAAGCACACACTTACAGAGCAGAGCTGATGATTAAATGGTCATACATATGAAACAAAAGGTATGTCTATAAAACCATCACCTACGTAAGACTGCTGAAGCTTACATACATAAGACATGAACAGCACATTGCCAAAGGGTCTTCTGGATGGAGCAGTCGACTGGGAGTGTACAGCAGACCTCCCAGAGTGGAGAAATTACCCAGATGTCATCAGCAAGACAGGCATGAGACCAGACATCGCTCTCCACTCTGACTCCTCGAAACAAGTGATTCTGATAGAACTCACTGTGCCATACGAAAGCAGAATGGAAGAAGCACATATCTACAAGACCGAAAAATACGCCGGTCTTGCCAGCACCCTGAAGAAAGCAGGTCTGCGGGTCAAAATCTTCGCCATAGAGGTCGGGGCAAGAGGGTTTGTGGGCACCTCCGCTTATGATCTCATGAAACAACTCGCCATTTCTGGGAAAAAGAGGACTAGAGCCCTTAAAGCGATAGCAGAGGCAGCAGAAAGGAGCTCAAGCTGGATCTGGGCAAGGAGGAACCAAAAAAGGGAACTTCATAAGGATTAAATTCCCTACAGATGATGTGTGCCCCGTTAGCACATTGGTAAAACCGCGTACCGCAGTTCTGAAGCGCAGAATCGCCCAGGTTCGATCCCCGGCGTGGGGAAAAAAAAAAAAAAAAAAAAAAAAAAAAATAGACAACAACAGAAGGGCATCCAGGAGTCATGACCTGGATGTGGCCCGGCCCCCCGAGAGTGTAAGGAATTCAGGGCCGAAACACTTGTCTAAAGGGGGTTACTTCTCTGAAGACCTTCTGTTGTCTAGCTCTCCCTAGAGTTTCTTTCTACCTGAACACACACATATGAACACGCTTATCACAAACACACTCCACAAACACATAAACATACAGATCACACAGGCATTGTCCAGCAAAACACATAACCATAACTCAACAATATGATGAAAAGTCTTCTTCTTTCTTTCTCACCTCTTCCTCTCCTTCAAAGTCTTCTTCTTCGTCTTCCTCTCCCTCTCCATCCAAATTTTCCTCATCCAAATCGTCTTCATCACCTGCCCCTGTTTCTTCGTCGATCTCTGAGGCCTGCACATGAAATCATATTAAGCAATACATGCAACCACGACCTGCTCTGACAAAAAGACCACACAGTCACAACCAATGTTTTTCACAACGGATTAAATAGCGCATCAGACAATGTGACGTTACTTCTAAAATTTCTACTTTTAAAGAACACAGTTACAAAACCATTTTTCTTCATGTTGAGCTGAAACCTGACACCAAAAAGTGAATGGTATGAAAGTATTGGTTTTGACATAGTATACATGTAGTATTCATATTGTTGTTGAAAACGACCAATGTTACCAGTCATGGTGGTGCAGAGGTTAGCACTACAAATACAGACTGGAAGTTGTGAGTTCAAATCCCATCAGCTTTGTCAAAATCTTTTGAGTGATTTTTTCAGCCCCACCTTGACCCTTCCCAGAGCTGAGCATGCTATGGGCTCGTTGGGGAGACTGGGCCCACAGAGTCAAGTCTTATCCACTTCATAGATGCTTCAGCGATGGTGATGATCAAATCTCCTAACCACACTGTAGTGTCTGTATCTCTTAGGCCTGGTGACACCAGGGTGTATTATGATAGAAAGCTTAGCAAAGAGTACAGCCACATCATGCAATCTCAATCCTACACCGAACTCCCTATCATCATGATTATCATCCACATCCACATCATCATCCACATCATCATCACAGCATTGTGGAAAAAAACCTGATCTGTGGCCATTAAGGGGGCAGACCTACCTAGATTTGGGTACCAAGATTGTGATGTTCAGTGTTTCAGTTCTAATTAACAAATCACCATGATATTTGGCAAGAAGATACCTCAGTATTCTTTGGATTGAATGTCTTTGGGTCTGTGAGTTATGAAAAGTTGACAAAAATTAATTAATCAAAAAATGTTCTCACAAAAATGAAAAAATATAGTACATACTGTGACATTTATACCTACACATATATTCATGTTAGGAATTTGATATTTAGTGAGCAAACACATCTGTAGAGTATGTATGGCATGTAGTAAAATCTTAGCTCTACTATCATTATTTTCTGTACAATCATCACACCAATGTTTAGAATAACTTTAATAAACAAAATTATAATACAACTTTTGATACAAATGTTTCTTTCAAGCAGAACTGTAAGATTTTACTACCGGCTATAGGTACCTGTCCCTGCTATATGTGTGGCAAATATCAAGGAAATCGGATGAAAACTTTTGAACATATGTCCGTTGTATACAATCTCGCGAAAAATCGTACATTTTTTAATTAATTTTTGTCAACTTTTCATAACTCACAGACCCCAACAAAGATATTCAATCCAAAGAATACTGTCTGAGATATCTTCTTGCCAAATATCATGGTGACTGGTTAATTAGAACTGAAACCCTGAACATCACAATCTTGGTACCCAAATCTGGGTAGGCCTGCCTCCTTAACCTAGTGTGGAAAAGGAAATGGGAAAGCAAAACAAACAACCCCCCAGTTTCTATTGTGTTTGCACGTTGCAGCTAACAAAACTTCAGCAGGAACAAATTTCCTGGCAACCAGCATTTGTCAGGCAAGCACAAAAGACAAAAGAGAAATCTGCTAGATTCAGAACAAAACTTAAGAAACAGTTAACTTCCCTGATAGATGGATTCCATTTACTGAGCTGGAGTAGAAAGAAATTCACAAGATTTAGGTTGAAAGGTTCAGTAATCAAGCGTAAAAAAAAACAACAACAAAAAAACCCACTGGTCTTCCAACGGGAAGGTAGGTGGGTTTGCTAAACTGGAAAGATTGTCTAGCTTAACCCTTTCACTCCCGCACCCTGTCCATCAACATGCTGCACTGTCAATAACAGCAAAGCAAAAACTTAACGTTTCAATTTCCTCACCTATCCACCAGCTGGTGGATAGGGTGAGGAAATCGAAAGGATAAGTTTTTACCATTGGTGGATAGTGTGGGTGTAAAAGAGTTAAAGAACACAATGTGCCAACAAAGACTTCAGCTGATCGGTTGTTTTTGTGTTAAATCTAGCGCATTTGTTCTTTTGTTTTATGCATGCCCGCAGACACCAGTATGCTGAAAATGTAATACACATTCTCCTTGTATTTTCATGTCTTTCTGGTTTCTTTTGGCTTGAATGCTGGCAGTGACTTTCGATTCAGATTATGTAAAAAAGTAACTGAAAAGACCACTGTATCATTTACCAGGTAATACTGCAGAGGGTTAGGCCAGATGTCGTCCTTTATCACCTCTCCTAATTCATCAGCACCTGAAAGCACACATTGCAATCAACAAATTTCAGATTAAAATGACATGGCAATTGTATTACACGAAAAGATCTTACACATTCCTCTTGTATTACATGATAACATCTTAAGACAATCCCAGGTTTGAGGAGGAGAAACAGCCTCACCCGTTCCCAAGGCTGAGGCAAAAAAACTGCCCGTAACTATTAAAGCATAGTACAGGAACTCTGACCACAAAGGTTGCCAAAAGGAAGACAGCTGATAGCTTGTCCACAGCTGATAGCTTGTCCTCACAGGAATTGGGATAGGCTGCAAGATTATGATTTCCTTTGCTTTCTTTACTATTTTTTAGACAGACCTTAAGCAGTAATTGACACCAACCAGTTCTGGGAGACATTGTACAATCCAAAACAGTTTTAATAGTACGTTATAGGAGCATTCAGTATTTGTGCTTCTGAGATATGTCTGAGCACTCTACTTGTAATGCCATCCTGTGCAAACTCAAAACTTTAAGAAGATAAACAGCATGAACTTAACTTACATTTTTCTATACACAGCTCGTCCAAAATTCTAAGTACAAACTACTGAACATCTGACATTAAATCTATATATACACCTCACACAGGAACACACTTACGAACATACTCATACACTGCCACGAACACATACACCCCTCACTCATCTATCCCCTTATCTAAACATTACCTACAACAAGACAATAAACAAAACTCAAGACAAAAGATAATGAATCAGAGACACAAGTAGACTGACAACATAACAGGCAGATGTTCAAGTTCATATCGCTTACAGCCCAGCTGACTACTACTGCCATATCAGGGCTAACACCACTTCAAAAACGACAACCCAGTTAAGATAAAAAGACAACACTTAAAAACTATGCTCACCGTTAACTTTGCAAGTCTAAAATGCAATTAACGAAAAACAGCCATAAAATCTATAAACACACAAAAATAACTGAGACTTAAAAAAAGAGAACTTAGTGGTTACCTGCATCACCGTGGTCAGAGAACCAGCAGAAGAAGGAATCCTGCTCATCATGCGTGCGCTTCTTGCCTTTCTGCGGCGTACCCGTCTTCTTGGTCAGATCCTTGCCCTCTTTCCACTTGATGGCCGTGGACTTGGAGGAAGGCTCTCCGGCTTCATTCAAGTGGAACTCCTTCGAGATGACATCGTTCTCGAAGTACGGGTTGATGTCAAATGTCTGTGATAAAAACAAATGACAACTCTCACATGTATGCAGCCATCCATTTCAAACAGGTAAAGACGTGACTTACTGCTGTCATTTCTAAAATTTCAAAACCGACTGGGAGGGTGGGGTAGTGGTAGGGGAAAGTTTGGGGAACAGAAAACAGGGTCAAATTAAACAGTAAGTGTGACACCATCTGATTGATGACATTCGTATGAGAAGAAATCTGGTGACTTAATTTCTTAACTCTATTGTGACTGCACTTGCCACAGCTGAGCTCTCCTGCTGGCCTAGGGCTGCCACAGTGAAATCACTGAGAATTGTTGCCTTTGAGCCATTTTCCATCAATTTTAGACAAAGAAACCAGCAAAACGTAGCTGAAGCGAGAGTTCCCTTAACAACTCACTATAAATCATTAGCATAAAAAAGTAGAGGGAGTTATATACCCTAGACCGTCTGTTACTATGATTGAAGTAGCCCGTCCTCAGTGAGAGCTCAGCTGTTACTTATCAAAGTAGCCCGTCGTCAAAGAGTTAAACTTCATTTTCTCTTTTTCTGTTTTTAATTATCTTAAATTCAAGAGTATGAAACAATCCAAGTTAACTTTACAAATGTGAAACAACATGACTCATTTTACATGTCCAGTGGCTTATGGAAAGACAAATACCCTACATGCACACCAACCAAAAACGAGAGCATGCTACTGCTTACTGTTATTTTTGTTTAAAGCCCAGCCAGTTGTGTAGACCCATACCAGGGATATTAACCGTTTCAAAACATATACAGTACTTCCATAGGTTAAAAAAAAAAAAAAGAAAAAAAAAAAAGAAAATTAAGTACACATATCAATGCATTCACGTACAGAATTTAAGGGAACACACCAGACGTTAACCACTCTTTCAATTTATCACAAAGGGGACTTAAAACACTGATTACGAAGTTAAACATAACTAAAGGACACTAAAACATAAAAAAACAGCCCTATATTACCTATAACTGCTTCCGCATATCTCAATTCCCTAGAGCCAAAAATGTACCCAATACATGTACCCAGTTATCAATCCAAGGTACACAAGACTTTATCAAAAACACATACAGGTGAATGGACAAACAAGGCAGAAAAGTGATAGGAAGAAATGACAGAAAACAAAGGAACACGGCAAAAACAAAAGAGTGACAGAAAACTGGAAATTTCAAGCACAAATTTCCAGAAGGTGGGGATACTATTTACACTGAAAGAGCCCCCAGCATCCCCACAAGGGGAAACAGAGCATGCAGTAAAATAATGCCTGTAATGTGTGTAGAATATCCAAGACAACACTGCTCAGAAAGAACAAGGGGGAGGGAGGGGGAGGAAGAAGACAACTCACAAAACTGATGGTGTATCCGGACTTGATGTCATCAAACTCCTGTACATCCACCTTGGACAGGAACTGCAAGGCCTCTTCATCGTCTTCTGTCAGCAGTGCTGACACCTGGGGGTGGTTCACAAACTACAGCCACGTCAAGGAAACAAATTTTAAATTGGAGCCATTATTTCATGTTCTGAAGATTTCTTGGAGCCATACTTCATGTTCTGTTAGGAGATTTCTGCTTATTCAAATTGATGCAATGCTTTCTGCTGTTTTAGCTATTTCTTTCATTGTGTTTCTTCATTCTTTTATTTAATGTCTTTTCACTCTAAGCAGTAACAGATTAGGGGGGGGGGGGGGGGGGGGGGGTAGTGAGGAGAGAGGGAGGGAAGAAGGAAAAGTGTGTAAAAGGAAGAGACCAGGACAAAGAAAAGAGACCCAAGTTTAGATAGCTGGAGCTAAAATAAATCAGTAACCATCATGAAAAAACTCCCACTAAAACACAACCTTGACAAACATTCAAGTAATGCATACACAGGACTATATACTGATTTTTGAAAATTCAAGGGTCCTGTTTTGAAGGCATTTATTTCAAATGCACTTCAGGATGGCATTTTCAAGTGACATTTCTGATGAAAAGGAACACAGTTTTTTTGCAGTAAAACAAACAGTGATACAGTGTGATGTGTTCACAGCAAATACACTTCACACTTTTATATTTTGTTTTCAAAGCATTTACCTGATGCTGAAAGCAAGCATTAAAAATGAATTTCATATGAATTATGATAAAGGGAGGCATACTGCATTTTTCATGTTAATTTATTAAACAAAAAAAAAAGTTCTATTTTAAGTGAGCGGGGGTAGTGTTGGTGATGGTGGTGAGGATAAATATGTGGGTGATTATGTATGCATGTAATGTGTACGTGTTGTGTGCGTGTGTGTGTGTGTGTGCGCATGTGTGTGTGTGCATGTGTGTGGTTTGTGGGCATCACCCCTACTAAAATCTATCCATTAATAATACTGAACATTTTTTTGTTTGTTTAAATTGAATTAAAACCTCAACCAAAAAAAAGTCTACAACTGCTGTTTTGTTAGTTCACTTCACTCATGGCAACATGCAATGCAATACCCAGCTTTTTTCTCATTCATCACACCACACACACACCACACACACACAGGACGATATTCACACAATAAACATAGACATAATGACATGTGTAACAGAAATAAAGTAAAGTAAATATCAAAATAAATGGGCACAAGAATTCAACTTTAATTTTGACATCTGAAAATACTCCATGCTAATATCATCTTTTAGAAGCTGAGAACAAAATAAAAAAGATTTTAAAATTTCATGACACAAAAATCAACTTTGACTAAAATTCTAGAGTACTCAAAACCACAGACAAAAAAAAAATCTACATAAACAAACAGCACAATGTTTCAGAAGGATACAGAAGTCACCCAGAAGTTGGGTATTTTGCCGATGAGGTCCGAGCGTTTCTTGAAAAAGGGTTGTCTGAGTTTGTTGAATTTCTGTTCAACTTTCAGAATTTCTTCACTGGCATTTTCATTCAACCTGTCAATCTGATTCTGAACTTCATCTATTTGTTCTATTGCTTCTTGCTGCTCTTTGTCTGAAACACAAAACAAGAAAATCACATTCTTGAAGAAAATTTGCACTTTGAATTATTAACCCTTTGACTCCTGCACCTAATCTACCAACTGCGAAAATTAATCCTTTGACTCCCTCATCCTATCCACCAGCTTCCCACAGGAAACTGGTGGACAGGGTGAGGGAGTCAAAGGGTTAACAATGCAGGATGCTGGTGAACAGGGTGCGGGAGTCAAAGGGTTAAGACCATCAGGCACAACATTTCATTGCAGTTTGAAGTAACACTTTAATGACTTATCTTCAGTATGCAATATAACATCAGCAAACATCTGAACATGAGCCTAGGGCTTCTCATTTCTTCTCTGTTGGCTTGTATCACCATCGGTATTGCAGGAGGAGTTAAAAGCAGCAAGCTGAACATCTTTAAGTGAAATGCCATCTGACGTCAAGGTCTCTTTCACACCACTGATCCACATATTCTCTGTCTGCCTTTCACTGTGAATCCAGTTATCTTGTTAACTCTTTCACCGCCAAGTTTCCCCAGAAAAGGCACTCCTCAGTGCCAAGTATATTTTGGGCAGCCAATTGTGCAGCGCAGTATGCATTTTTAAAAGTGTATATCTCAAAGACTATTAAAGATTTTCACTTTTTTTTTTTTTTTTTTTGCTGTGTAAAGGGTAGATGTACTTATATATGAATGCTTGCTTATGTTTATGTGCTTGATTGATTATTCCACAGATAATCTTATCAAAAAGAAACATTTTTTTTCATACGGTTTATCAGTTGTACTACTGACCATATTTCGTCAGTTGTGCGCCAGACATCATTAAATAAATGAGGAAAAGCAACTGAAAATCTACACACAAAGTCAGCTGTCTGCTTATTCTACTCCAGCGGTAGACAATGCATGTCGATTTGCAGCCATTTTGGAGAAAACGCTTCCAAGAAAACGTGACATAAATTCTGACAGTTAACAAAGCCACACTTCGGCCTTACTGCAGAAAAACTAGGTCGCTGGGTAATGTTTAAAAATAGTACAGTCGCCTGCATTCACCAGTGGAGCTGACAGAAGCTTTGTACCGGCGTGAAAAGTTATTGTTTAGCATGACCCAAGTCGCACAAATGCGACCATGGCGGTCGTACAGGAAGTCGCTTGATTGTGACCATGTCGGGAAAAGAGTTAATATATGTCTGCTTGTTGAGTCAGCTGATGGGGTTGCATTTTGGTCAAGTGACCAAAACACTCAATTCTCTGCTGTTTCCACCGTTACTTTATCTTGGCATTTTTGATGTTGTCATGTCTGGCTTGCTGATGGCTCTTGTAAAATAAATTAAAAAATTTTTTTGTAGGTGTCCTTATGGGCTTGGTCAAGTCCAGGCATAAAATCAAACTGATGAGCGTGGCTTTTGTTTCAATAGGGACGTTGGGGAATTTCAGGACTGGAGCAAGTGGAAAGCTGACATTGTTTTTTTTGGATTATGGTTCTGATCTGATTCTGTCATCACTGGACTGAAGCAAATGGATAACTGACATTGCTTTTGGGATTCTAGTATCAATCTGATTCTGTCATCACTGGACTGAAGCAAATGGATAACTGACATTGCTTTTGGGATTCTAGTATCAATCTGAATCTGCATCACTGGACTGAAGCAAGTGGATAGCTGACACTGCTTTTGGATTCTGGCTCTGATCTGAATCTGTCATCACTGGACTGAAGCAAAGTGAATAGCTCACACTGCTTTTTGGATTCTGGCTTCTGATCTGAATCTGTCATCACTGGACTGAAGCAAAGTGAATAGCTCACACTGCTTTTTGGATTCTGGCTCTGATCTGAATCTGTCATCACTGGACTGAAGCAAAGTGAATAGCTCACACTGCTTTTTGGATTCTGGCTCTGATCTGAATCAGTCATCACTGGACTGAAAGCAATGTGACACTGACACTGCTTTTTTGGATTTGGCTTTGATCGAATCTGTCATCACTGGACTGAAGCAAAGTGAATAGCTCACACTGCTTTTTGGATTCTAGTATCAATCTGAATCTGTCATTTTGTGGGGAAATGCTGTTGAGTTATCTGAATTCACTTGTTTTGAGTTTACTGCCAGTGATGTTGATGCTAAGGTTGTCAGGTAAATGTTCTGCTATCTTCATTTGGTTTTGCTGATACAGATTTTAATGCTGTAGTTTGCACACATGGCATCCTAACTGGTTTGTGTTCTTATCATTGTCTTCTACTTCCAGTGCTAGGCTCTGATAATCTGAAAACAATGTCTCATGCAAAGATTCTGAGCATAGGTTTGCTTCTCTTCTGACCTTATCAGTATTAACTATGTAACTATTTACTACAAACAACAACGTGTTAACTATAAACAACAATGGTGATAAGACACAATCCTGTCTCACTCTAGACATGAATTAAAATCCATCAGTGAGCCCAAATGAATACGTAGCGACGGCACTCATGCATTGATCTAGTGTGCTGGTCCAAGATTGTGGTGTACATTTTGCCAACAGAGCCCTGGGCATCATGATCAAATCAGTCAGTTTCAATGGGATATAAATTTGTAATTCAAACTGGCAGTTTTCACTCCAATTTCAGTAGCCATGGAATTGATTATACGCACATGCACACACATAAAGACAAACATGTACATGTATCAAACAAATTCAGCAATCTCAGCTAAGTTATTTCCTCCGAGTGTTTCCCAGCTTGTTGAACTTTTCTACAGCTTCAGCATCAACATAAAGGCCTCTATTTTGTAGTTGGTTTTGTTGCAAACAAATAGTGTGTATTTTTGTGTGTACTTATGGATGGACCGATACCGAAACATTCATACTGTTGCTTCTCACATTTTACTTCCGGAATTATTAGATGAGTTTACTTGATAGTATTTTCATTCTGTCCCAAAAAAATGAGCCATTTCAATAATTGTCAGTTTTTTGTTTGCTGGTCACACTTCTTTGGACCAAAGCCCAAATGAAAGGGGGGGGGTGGGGGGGGGGGGGGGAATCTGTGCAAGTATATATGATGAAAACATGCAACTTTTTGAGACTTTGTCGTCATCTGCACAGGCTACATGAGATCCTAGTTTGTAAAAAAAATTAAAAAACGAACCACCCCAAATGGGAAAATGTGTCCGACTGACACAGTCAGCGAAACTGCAGCATTTCCCAATTTTATTTATTTGCGTTATGGGATTTCTACAATTCCCATTACAGACAAAAGTCTAACTCAGTAAATGTATTATTTATGACATCATACCAGAAATATCTAGTTGTTCTCTTCTAAAGCTGAACTGGTTATTTCATATTCTTTCCAATAAATTTCTACTCAGAATGACAGCAAATATGAAAAAGGGGATTTTTTCCCTTTTGAAAAGGTAGATTTACCGACACAAAAAAGTCATTGCTAATTTTTCATATATACTGGTCGAAGATCGAGGCCACAACAAAGTATGCACTCAATTTTTTTTTTGGGGGGTGGTGAGGGGTTACTGTCCCCCCCCCCCCCCAAATATTAGCTAGAATCTCATATCTGATCTATGTCTAATGCTTAGTGATAATTTTTTTCTAAAAACTGGACTGTAACTAAGTATTCCAAAGTGCTCTTCGCGGGCGGCGAAAAGTACGGCAAAATGCGATTTTTCACTGGTTTTCAACTTGCTCGTTCTCAACAAAATGCAGTGTCAGAAATAAAAAACATAGATCATGTTGGTCTGTGATCCTTTAAGCTTTGTTTAAAGTCAAAATAAATCAATAAGTGTAACATTTACCATTTGAAATATGCTTTTGATGATGGGTACTAAATTGCGATTTTGCTGCTACTGGAACGACGAAATCGGAACGCGGTTTTGACACCTACCTTGAAAACTCGCCTCGAGGAGATAAGCTGGGTCAGATATCAACAAACCATTTACACAGTCAAAAAGACGACTAAATTTGCTTTCATCCGATGTAAAAAGTGAACTGATAGGCTTCCATTTAGTCGGTCGTTTCGTGCGTTAAAAACTTCCGTCGATGATTTTGCAACCTTACTCAAAACCAATCTTGCCATATTTTCCACTGTGCAAAAGGTCAAGGTTTCAACTTTCAATTTCTGCTATTTGCATACGGATTCAACCACTGGCCGTTTTCCTCGAGGACTGAGAACAACGCAACATATTTTCGCTTTCTCTTAGCATCTAACGCGCAATGGCGGACACGCGCGAAGATCGTTCGGGCGAGCACATGGACGTCGAAGTTTACGTCGACCGCTCCAGCCACGACGAATCAAGCGATCCAACTTATCTAGAGGGTAAGTGAAATATCTTGCAGTTTGTTTACTATTACTTTTCGACATTTTGTTTCCTGATTTTAGAATATAATTGTTTGGAAAGCGCACAGCTGCAGCACCCACAGTATCATGAATATGTTAGAAGGTAGGGGCAGGTGACGGTTTGGGGTGCGGTAATTTTACAGATAGTGAGATCAGGCATATGATTAAAGGAAAATGTTTACAAAAGATTTTTTTTAATAATCCATGCCTTTATTATATTTATTTATAATGTTTATGAGAGATTAGCAATTTATTGTGGTCACGTGACCAACGCTTTGATCGATCGAGAGTCGAATCGGCTGAGTGCCCTCCCTTGACTTCACTCGATCTGGTTCAGTGTCGTTCAATAATTTCACAATGTTACACATTTTTCTTTTCTGCCTTTGTGTAAACTTCCTGAATGGTACCATTGAAACAAATTTGCATGTTTATCAATCCTATTATTTTTAGGCCCAATATTATTATCACCTAGTTCAACAGCTTTAAAAGTTTATTATTAGTAGTAATATTATCATATTTTTGTTATTGTTATTATTTTACTATCATTATTCATTATTATTTATCATTATTATTATTATCATTATTTCATTATTAGTTTACTATCATTCATTACTATTTATTATCATTACTAATATTGTCATCAAAAATAATATTTAAAGTAAACAAAATAAAGTAGGCCTACCAGGTTAATGGGTTGGACACTATGAACCTTCCTAACTAGGCCTATAGTGTTTATGAGATAAATTTTGTTGTGCTGATTTGAGTAGGCCTAAATGTATGGGACATTTTACTTTGCCCACTGCTTTGCGAGTTAGGGTAAGGTATTATAATTTTATTTTCAAAGCTGACAATAATACTGGTAGGCTTCTTACAGCTCCACACCAATCTCTCTCTCTTGATCCTTTCTCTCTTTGACAGGCAGGGAAGTTAATTGAGCAGGGGTACAAAAGTCCTTGTGTTCCTGCATGTTTTATGTTCTTGTTTTTTGGATTTGTTTTTGTTTTGGTCAGTATTTGCTTCTTGCTCTGTATGTATAGACCTGTTTGTCCCTACAAATGGGATTTTCACATTACGCTACAGGATAGAACAGATAGATGTACTAATACTTTCCCTCTACACTATTTTTTCTCACAGATGATCTCTTCATGAGGATGAAGGAGCGATTTCTTAAGACTGGCAGAGGGCGGAGACCTAGTCTTTTGGACAACTTTGACAGCAATGATGATGAACTGCGTCTTAACATGTTTTAATTTCCTGTCACTTGTGAAGGGGAATCACTGATCATAGACACTGACAAGTATTTTTTTACATTTCATTACAACATGTTTTTTGTAAAAAGAGATGATTTCTATCTTTTGTGCTTCCAGTTTAAGTTGAAGGCCAGGACAGTTATCTACTGTGATTAAGCAACAGTGAAAGGTCAAGACAATGATGTGGAAGCTTTTGATAATGTTCTACACACAGTTAAGGAACAGTTAAAGGTCAAGACATGTTTTAATCAGTTTAATGATAAAAAAAATTTTTTTAAATTGGCATGTAAAAACTATGAAGATGACTTCTTTGAATGAATGTTGTTGATGTACATGTCTTGTTTGATTCGATATGTAAACAAAACGCATTATTTGTTACTATTATCAGCTGACATTTGTTATAATTTTGTCATCTGATTTTTGTTTACAGAAAGATTGAAACCTAATGTCTTGTTTGTTATACTGACAGATCATAAAAAACAGATCATTTTGGTATATGGTACTTTGCAGTAGGATGAATGTGACAGAAGTTACGGAGTCTTGCAAAAAGCTAAAATACACATTTTTTTCAAAATAGGTATTTTATCCTTACCCAAATATGGTTTGATTAAACATACAGATGTCTGGGGTTGTTTTACATTGAAAGAGTTTGTCATGCTGAGCAATTTGATATCAAAACCATTTTTGTAACTTTAAAGTGAAAAAAGTTATGGTGCACCAAATATGTGTAAAATTCGCCGTTTTTTTCACTGTGACAAATCGGCATATTTCGCATTTTTGATATCTGATATCTTTTCAACCAGCTTTCAGATGAAGCTGGAAAAAATTAGGGTTAAATTCCTTAATATGTTTATCATATATGATTCATTTCAGTGTCACTGTATTGTATTTCTTAAAGATAATGGAGTTTGAAATTAATGAAAATGGGTCCCTTGCCCAGTTGTTTGGAACGGCGGCGTCCAATTTTGCTATTTTTTGTCATTTTCATAGGTCTGTATTTTTATTGATATGCATTTCTGTCCATATGTTTTTTGCACATCAACTTAACAAGTAAAAACCTCCTCAGAAATGATTTTCTGGACTTGTGTGATTTTAAATGTGTGTTCAAGGCATGTCTGAATGTAGCCTAAAAAAAACGTGTGAAATTTTTCTAAGTCCAAAAAGAAAGGAAAAAATCATAACAAATTTATTTTTTATCCCACATTAAAAAATAAAGTATGTATGTGTTCAGAATGAAAATCTCTATTTTCCCAGCTGATTTTTATACAGATATGTTCAAATTTGAAAATCACTTTGGAATACCTAGTTCTACACACAGTTAAGGAACAGTTAAAGGTCAAGACATGTTTTAATCGTTGTTTAATGATAAAAAAAACAAACAAATTGGCATGTAAAAACTATGAAGATGACTTCTTTGAATGAATGTTGTTGATGTACATGTCTTGTTTGATTCGATATGTAAACAAAACGCATTATTTGTTACTATTATCAGCTGACATTTGTTATAATTTTGTCATCTGATTTTTGTTTACAGAAAGATTGAAACCTAATATCTTGTTTGTTATACTGACAGATCATAAAAAACTGATCATTTTGGTATATGGTACTTTGCAGTAGGATGAATGTGACAGAAGTTACGGAGTCTTGCAAAAAGCTAAAATACATATTTTTTTCAAAATAGGTATTTTATCCTTACCCAAATATGGTTTGATTAAACATACAGATGTCTGGGGTTGTTTTACATTGAAAGAGTTTGTCATGCTGAGCAATTTGATATCAAAACCATTTTTGTAACTTTAAAGTGAAAAAAGTTATGGTGCACCAAATATGTGTAAAATTCGCCGTTTTTTTCACTGTGACAAATCGGCATATTTCGCATTTTTGACATCTGATATCTTTTCAACCAGCTTTCAGATGAAGCTGGAAAAAATTAGGGTTAAATTCCTTAATATGTTTATCATATATGATTCATTTCAGTGTCACTGTATTGTATTTCTTAAAGAATAATGGAGTTTGAAATTAATGAAAATTGGTCCCTTGCCCAGTTGTTTGGAACGGCGGCGTCCAATTTTGCTATTTTTTGTCATTTTCATAGGTCTGTATTTTTATTGATATGCATTTCTGTCCATATGTTTTTTGCACATCAACTTAACAAGTAAAAACCTCCTCAGAAATGATTTTCTGGACTTGTGTGATTTTAAATGTGTGTTCAAGGCATGTCTGAATGTGGCCTAAAAAAACGTGCGAAATTTTTCTAAGTCCAAAAAGAAAGGAAAAAATCATAACAAATTTATTTTTATCCCACATTAAAAAATAAAGTATGTATGTGTTCAGAATGAAAATCTCTATTTTCCCAGCTGATTTTTATACAGATAAGTTCAAATTTAAAAATCACTTTGGAATACCTAATTATATGCACATGCACACACATAAAGACAAACACGTACATGTATCAAACAAATTCAGCAATCTCAGCTGAGGTATTTCCTCTGAGTGTTTCCCAGCTTGTTGAACTTTTCTACAGCTTCAGCATCAACATAACGGCCTCTATTTTGTAGTTGCTTTTGTTGCAAACAAATAGTGTGTATTTTTGTGCATACTTATGGATGGACCAATACCGAAACATTCATACTGTTGCTTCTCACATTTTACTTCCGGAATTATTAGATGAATTTCTAGTATTGATAGTATTTTCATTCTGTCCCAAAAAAATGAGCCATTTCAATAATTGTCAGTTTTTTGTTTGCTGGTCACACTTCTTTGGACCAAAGCTCAAATGAAAGATGGGGGGGGGGGGGGGGGGGGGGGGAGAATCTGTTCAAGTATATATATATGATGAAAACATGCAACTTTTTGAGACTTTGTTGTCATCTGCACAGGCTACATGAGATCCTAGTTTGTAAAAAAATTTTTTAAATGAACCACCCCAAATGGGAAAATGTGTCCAACTGATACAGTCAGCAAAACTGCAGCATTTCCCAATTTTATTTATTTGCGTTATGGGATTTCTACAATTCCCATTACATTTACAGACAAAAGTCTAACTCAGTAAATGTATTATTTATGACATCATACCAGAAATATCTAGTTGTTCTCTTCTAAAGCTGAACTGGTTATTTCATATTCTTTCCAATAAATTTCCACTCAGAATGACAGCAAATATGAAAAAGGGTTCAAAAGGTAGATTTACCAACCAAAAAAAGTCTATGCTAATTTTTATATTTTTACTCGTCGAAGATCGATGCCACAACAAAGTATGCACTCAATTTTTTTTTTTTGGGGGGGGGGGGGGGGGGGGGGGGGGGGGGGGTTACTGTTCCCCACCCCACCCAAATATTAGCTAGAATCTCATATCTGATCTACGTCTAATGCTTATTGATAATTTTTTTTCTAAAAACTGGACTGTAACTACCAAACCAGATGCAAGTAGACCAGGATTCTATTAGCATAATCCTCGCACAACCAATGTTATGTAAATTAGGGGAAAACATGAAAACTACAGACTAAAGAAAATAAAAACTAGCAGCTGGAACTGATCTTTAGGTGTATAGCCGTACAGGCCTAAGTCTAAACTTAAATTAGCTGATCAATGAGATTTTGCCGAATTTTCAAGTTGTGTGTGTGTGTGTGTGTGTGTGTGTGTGTGTGTGTGTGTGTGTGTGTGTGTGTGTGTGTGTGTGTGCTGGGGTGGTGGGGGTGGGTGATTTCCCAATTACTTCATCAACTACCAAGCATGTTTTGATGACCCCCTCCCCCCCCCCCCCTCTTGTAACTAAACAGTCAAGTGACAAGCTGCGTAATCAGAATCAATTATCCAATATCGCAATCTTAACCTGCTTAGGATGATGAATCACGATCGTGGCTTTACTGTCCAAACAAGATGATCCATGATCGCCCGTGGCTTCATTTGTATCTCCCGCAGAATACTCTCCAACCTACAAAGCAAATACAAACTGACCACTCAGAAGGCTTCTTCTGCGTGGCCTCTACCTTCTTTCTTTCACATGGTCACCATTTTGCTGTTCTTCGATTGATTTCAACACGTTTTTACACAAAAATGAGTGAGATTGGGACTGACCATGAGGTTGACAAATTGGGACTCTTGTTGACAGTGACTGACGATGATTATGAGGTCAATATGGATTTGTTTTTGGTTCTAAATGAACAAAAGAGGTTCGAGCACATGATAAAGTGTATTTTTAGCACATTAAATCATTGATGGAGCGCGGGTGTGCAGGTTGTCATTCACTTTGATTTGTTTACATTGTACTTTTCACGAACATGTGTGGACATGTTTATTTTACTACTGTAATTTCACTGTCTCCTGCAAACAGGCATTTATTTTACTTTTACTGTGCAGTTCAGGATTTCTCCTTTCTAAACATATGTATACTTTTCTACAAAATGTTTACACATCAGAGCAGCAAAAATTAAAAACAATTAGTACTTGTTGAGAAGCTGGCTACATTTAAGTATAGACCACTGTCTTACTGTACACTTTTAATTATGTAAAGTGCCAAGGGGGTTAGTGATTCAGTGTCATGTAATGCAAAAAATAAAAATATAAAATAAAGATTTTTTTTTTAAATCGAGATTTCATTAATTTCCTTTTTGGTTTTATGTGTGCCCACCCCCCCACCCCAATACACACACACAACTACAAGTTTTAACCCTCTGACTCCTGAGCCCTAAACATCAGCTTCCTGTATCATCAACCATGCTATCAAAGCAAAAACTTCACCCTTGACTCCTCACCCTATCCACCAGTTTCTTACAGGGAGCTGGTGGGTAGGGTGAGGGAATCAAAGGGTTAAGTTTTTGCAGTTGGTAGCTTGAGTGCGGGAGTCAAAAGGTTAAACTAATAGAAACACCAAGACTTGGCACCATCCCTTTACTCTGGGTTGCCCTCTCAGCGTCACTCACAACAGGGGAGAGAAGTGGGTACTGATTTACAGTTCAGCACCCAAGGGACGTAACTCCAACTTTCTCGTTTCCCAAACCACCTATCTTAATTTCAGGTCAAGAAAACATAAAACAAGCTTTGCCTTTATGACTTATCCCACCAATCATAATCACATAAGTACTAAGCAGTCAGTCCACCAAACGTGCATGATTTCTGAGGGCAAAACAAGACACAAGGACGACATGCATTTTTTATAGGGACCCCACTTCAGACCGGTTCAGTAGCGTGCACCCGATTGTGATTCACGAACTCCTTTGTTTACCAGAACCGCTTCCGAAAGCTTCCCATTTTTCAGAACGATTTCACATGAGAAACAAAAACAGTATATATATCAACACAGCTACCATACAGAAAATAACTTCTTGATGAAGTACATCAAATAAATGAAATCAATTTGCGAAGACCAGAGACAACAAAGATGGCACATGGTATGATGGTGCGACAAGCGTGGTGTTCCTACACGCACTTCCTCGATCCATAATGATCACTAAAAGGCAGTCTGAAAATCTGAACATACACATACCTAATTATGATATACATCAACTCTCATACATTTCGGGCTTACCTGCTTGTTCATCAGCGGCATCATGATTGTTTTTACCGTCTGTTTTAGCTGCTTTTGCGGGAGTCGCCATTTTTCAACGTGAGCGGGGAAAGGCTTTAGCGCGAATGCGCATGCGTGAGAACACAAATTCCGGTCTATATGTCTTCTGTTCTAAGCATTTGTTTTCAGAAATAAGCGCATTGTTCGCTACGAGGACATAAAATATTCTTCGGTAGTTCATGCATATGTGACTATTGATAACCAAATCCAATACAAATGCCAATCTACCGGGTGTTATACTCGCGGTGTAATATTGTAGAAGTGAGTGATCTTGTCTTGGTTGAGTTAAAAACACGAATTGTAAATTCCACGAACTATCCAAATACGATTTTTAATTTAAAAGAGATATCAGGAGTCACTAGATACGATGAGATACAGATCGACCTGCGGGACAAATAAAATTGACTTCACAGTGATAACAATTTTAAAGCTGAGCTGTAGAAATCCACAACTATGTAACAAATTATGTACGATGAGATTTAGACCTAATTCAGTATCTGGGACACTGAAGCCACGAGGGACAAAGACGATTGAGGAAGTCAGGATTTGAAAAAGGAAGAAGCCACTCTAATCACCCAAGTGCAGATCATACCTCATGAAATAACGGCAGCCAATTCTATCATCAGTATTTTTCTTTGTTTGACCTCAGTCGGTTTAATTAAAAATTACCGATCTTCGATTGCCTTAGGCATGGTAGACAACCGCTTCTTGTTTAGATAAAATTTCAGCGAGGTTTACTTCCCTTGAAAACAGCTACTCGATCATTCCCACAAATTCGGAATTTGGTCAAGAGGAGTTCATCGCATCCCGGACAATTCCATATGCGCTCTACCTAGATTTGCTAGCAATTACCTGGCAGACTCCCCGAACCTGCACAAAATCTTATAGGCTGGCAAGATCGTGGTATGATCAGTAGGACCCATGAAACACAAAGTTGATACCACTAGAATAAGGGGATCATTCAGATGCGCAGTGAACAGGCCAGTTTTTAATGTTACGGGCCGGGATTGAACTCGAGATAGCAAATCTTGAGTTCATGGCTCTGTCAAAAGAACTAACCAGCCCTCTGAAGACAGGGGACGTTCGTGTATATCATAATAATGAAACAAAAAGGATGCATCGCTAAATAAATCCAATACAAAAATTTTAAAACACACACATAAACAATAAATCAATGATACAAACAAGAAACATTCATAAACTGACAATTTTTATTCTGTTTGATTTTTTACTGTGGAAAACAAACGAACAAAACGATAAAATCAGCATGATATTCGTAAAGGAGTTCATTAGTTTTAAGAGCGTACCGTTGTGTGTGTGTGTGTGTGTTGTGTGTGTGTGTGTGTGTGTGTGTGTGTGTGTGTGTGTGTGTGCGCTCGCGCGCGCGCGCGCCCGCGTGCACGTGCATACGTTTCACTTTAAACTCTAGTCGGTCTCAAGTTGGATAGATGTCGAACGGCTGTGACGAAATCTTACTAAAGCTAAAAAATAAGATCGCTGGGGAGGTAATTAGGGGAAAATATTCATTCGTTCGTTCATTCGTTCGCTCGCTCGCTCGTTTGTTCGTTCGTTTGCTTACTTGCTTGCTTGTTTGCTTCTTTGGTTGGTTGGTTGGTTGGTTGGTTGGTTGGTTGGTTGGCTGGTTGGTTACAGCTGTAATTAATCTCTGCGATACATATCACACACATGATTCATTTAGTTTCAGGTTCAGTTTCTCATGACGGCGTCGCCGAGCTCGAAATAGATTCATTCCATATACATACTGAATCCACTGATGTCATTTGATGCATCAGGACGGTGCAAAAAGATTCAGAGTCGCGTAAGTCCCGACTATAGGCCACGTTGCCTTGTCCGTCCTTTGCTAAACTGAACGGCCAGCCACCGCACAGAGATGTGGGAATCCCCTGAACAGAAACCTAGCTGCACTGGGTGATGCCTTATTCCATATTTCAGTGCCCGAAAGTCAAATTCATCATCATCATCACGTGCCCTGACGCATGGCGTTGACGATCATAGCCCTCCACACGAATCTATCCCCTGTCGCTGCAAGTAGGCCTACATCTCCCACCCTCTCTGTCCTCAGCCACCCTGCAAGCGCGTCCAATATTTTTCCCTGCGTCTACCTGGTGTTCTCTTTCCCTCCAGCTTTCCTGTTGTTGCCAGGTGTTCTAATTCCCCTTTCCTCATAAAATGTCCTATAAATGCTGCTTGTCTTTTCCTGATCTTCTTTATTAATGATCTTCTTGTGTCTGCCTCCTTCAAGACTGTCTCGTTTGTTTTCTTTGCCGTCCACGGAATTCTTAACATTTTTCTTAGAAACCACATTTCTGTTGTCATATTCATAAGCCAACAAAAGCCCACATCGTTCTGGTCACCCTTCCTGGGCCCGGTGGAGGAGGGGGGGGGGGTGAGGGTGCACCAGTGTCCAACCATGGTCAAACTTCCCAGACACGTGATAAGGAAGAAAGCCAGGCAGCCTGAGGCCTCAGTAGCTCAGTTGGTTTGAGCGTCGGATTCACATGCTAATGGTTCTGGGTTCGAATTCCGGGTTGTGCTACATTAAAACTGGCCTTCTCACTGTCCCATCTTTAACATCGTTGTAGTTCTGGTGGTGTCAGTATAGGATTAGATAAGTCCCCCTTCCGTCTCTTCCTTGGGATGGTTATCCCCGTCGGCCATATCGCCTGAGGTGGGTGTCGACGTAAAACCTGAACCAAATCAATCAGCCTGAGGATGGGAGGGTGAGAAAAGGAAAAAGAAAACTAAAGGAGTGAGGGAAGGAGGAAGAGAAAGATGAAGAAAGGAAGAGGAAAAGATGGTGTTTTGTCAGTTATGAGTTGTTTTTATGTGAACAATACTTGTTTTTATGTGAACAATACTTGTTTTTATGTGAACAATACTTGTTTTATACGTATAAACTGATATCATTTCTGTTACCACAATGTTCCTTGATGTTTGATCATCGCTCAGCAAAGGGATGTGGTTCGTGAAACGGGTTCATAGGGGAAATGTTGACATGTAATAATAATAATAATTACAATATTTATATAGCGCAAAATCTTGATAAAATCAAATCTAAGCGCTGAAACAGACACACACGCACGCACGCACGCACACGCACGCACGCGCGCACGCACGCACACGCACACCACACACACACACACACACACTCACACACACGCACACACACACACACACACACACACACACACACACACATGGCTATAGATGGGGAGAAAGAATAAAAGCAAATGGAAAATTATAGAGAGCATATTATATACATGTGCTTAGATCTTGATGTTCGTTGATAAACTTCCAGTGTATAGACTATCATTATGTATATTCTGTTTGCTATATGGAGTTCATATGTCAACATTTGTCTTTTCACATGTGTATAATCTTTTATAATCAGAAATATGTACTGCGAACAAACAGCTGCAATGAGAATAGAAAACAATGTAAGCTCTTTCCAAAATATCAAAAGAGGAGTCAGACAGGGTTGTGTTTTGTCACCAGATCTGTTTTTACTATGTAGCCGTGCACACCCAACGGCGTGTAGCAGACGTCTTTTCTTCTCAAACGATTTTGAGTACAGTTAACTCCCTTGGTTTAGCGATTCTCAAAAATATTAGGAAATTCTATTATTTAAACCCTTAAAAGTTAAGAAATGAATAACTTGTGCACTCTAATTCAGCAGAAGAGTATGTATTTCTTGTAGTAAATGTCCTCGAGGCGAAGTTTACCCTCGTTTGTCTGAAATCAATAATTTTGTTGTCCGATCGTTCGGTACTATTCAAATTCCCTACCAGTGAGCCGTGATGATGATCGGAAATTTGTATAATAATGAAATAAATTGTGGAAATTTTAAGATCGCGATTAGAATGTTGGTATTCTAATCTTTCATTTGGACCACATCACACCTTTAATCATTAGATATTAAGCTTGCATTAAAGAAAGTTCAGGCCAAGTCAAAGTGCGACAAACCGCCAAAATGACCGCCATCTTGCCGGGATGTAGAATCGAATTCTTAATATTTAAAATCGGACTTAGAATACATAATTACATTTACCTTTTTGCTCCTTTTATAAACAGAAATGATATTGCAATGAAATATTGCTAAGCAGTAAAGTACATGTATTAGAAGAGATCTTGGCATTCCGTATTGTGGTCGAACTATGCGTGTCCAAATTAGGATCATTTGTATTTTCTATTGCCTGTTCACCGATCTATTTCTGCACTGAGAGATTGATTTACCTATTCAAAGTATGTCCACATAAACTTATCGATCATCGTGTATTCACTCATTTGTTTGATATTTTTCATGGACTAATATTGATTGATTAAATACGTAAAAATACGGCTAAAATCCCTTTCAGCAGAGTGTAAACATTGACTTAAATCACTTATAGTTTCGATCTGTGTGAATGTTGTGCAAAATGATGTAGAATACAACAATCTGTATGCTGTGTAGAATTTTCTGATATATGATATGTTGGTATTTGTTATGTGGACTGCAAGATAAGCACCGCTAAGCTTGCTCGAAGAAACACAAATCTGGCCCCTAAGGGTTTCCAGAGAGTCGTTTTGCCTGCGAGCTCGCGGTGAGGTCAATGCGGTTCACATACGGAGTATATAAGCAGATGAGTGCGAGTGCCATGGATGCCTTTCTCCTCTGGTCTGGTCTTGAACGTTTGGGTCAGAATAAAGAGAGAAACACCATCTCTGTCTTCCCTGGGTCTTCTTCGTCAGGCTGCATTACCATCTGCGCTCCTCTGCTCTTCTGCCTCCTGTCTTCACCTTCATCCTTACCACCACACCATCACAACTATATAGCGAAAACATCATGAGAAACCTAGAAGAAGACCCTGGATTAAAGGTTGGAGGGAAAATGATAAACAACATTCGATACGCAGATGACACCGTGCTAATTGCAGAAAGTGAAAGAGACCTACAAAACCTTGTAAATATACTAGAAATAGAAAGCAAAGGTAAGGGGGTGGAACTAAACAGCAGGAAGACTGAAGTCATGGTGATCAGTAAAAAATATGAAATCCCCTCATGCAAAATAACAGCAAATGGCACAACCTTGACACAGGTTAATAAGTTCAAATACCTGGGAACGGTCATTTCATCAGACGGCAGATGCACATCGGAAATAGCTGGCAGAATCGGCCAAACCAAAACAGCATTCAAGAAGATGACAAGCATTCTTACCACAAAATGCCTATCAATTAACATCAGAAAAAGAGTCCTTGAATGTTAATAGAACCAATACTGTTGTACGGATGCGAGGCGTGGACAGTCAGCAAGCAAAGCCAGAGCAAGATTGAGGCAGCCGAGATGTGGTTTCTAAGAAGAATGTTGAGAGTTCCATGGACAGCAAAGGAAAACGAGACAGTCTTGATGGAGGCAGACACAAGTAGGTCACTAATAAGGAAGAATAGGAAAAGACAGGCAACATTTTTAGGCCATTTTATGAGGAAGGGGGATTTGGAGCACCTGGTCACAACGGGAAAGCTGGAGGGAAGGAGAGCACCGGGTAGACCCATGGAGAAAATGCTGGACGGACTTGCAGAGTGGCTGGGGACGAGGAGAGTGGGGGAGATGTTAAGGGCAATGAGAGATAGAGACAGATGGAGATCCATGATCGCCAACGCCATGCGGCAGGACACCTGATGACGATGATGATATGGAGTTCATTTGCCAAAATTGTCTTTTCAGATGTGTATAATCTTTTGTTTGCTTTATTATTTTTTTTGTTTTTTTTTTTTGTCATTTTCCTTGACACATTGTGTGTTAGATGTCCGTTTGTTGTAAAGAAAAAAAAAGTTTAAAAAAGTAAGAGGAAAAGATGGAAAGGGCTGAGAACAGCAACGCTATTTCTATCATCCGAAAAGTATAGATATATTTAACGCTCAGCAAATTAGAGCGAACCAATCAATTGTGAAAACTGGATGTTGTTCATGTTCATGACAATTGCTGGGGAAACGCCGAGGAGGTCAAGATCATTCGCAACATCAGCCTTCCAGAGTCAGGGTTCTGCCTTGTCCACGTGGAAGGTTGACATGGTCGCTGAGATTGGCAGACAATATGTCACCCAGGAAAAGTAAGACAAGAACTGCCATCAGTAACCCAGTCAGATAAATCAAACAATTTGAATCAGTCACTCACTGGCTCCATTAACCAGTCGTCTACTCATCTCTCCATACAATCAATCCACACTAACCCTAAAACACATCAGCCCGCAAAAAAATGTAACACACAGGGGGGGTGCAAAAGTAGGTATACAGTTATGAAAAAAGAAAACACGTACAATACTCATTGCATTTATTATACAAACAAATGAATATTGCATATACATGTAATAACGAGCACAGCCTTAATCCCTCAGATACTCAAACTGCTTGCTGTCGGTATTCACACACTCCTCTATTCGAGAGCGGACACTTATGCACACTCTAGCACAAAGATCTTTATCAGCATCAATTTATTTCTTGACAAACCTGCAAGATGAACTGAATCATGTCATTAACAGTGCGCGGCTTGCGTGCGAAAACCCTTTCCTTTACATATCCCCCCAAAAAGAAGTCCATCTGTCTTCCAGTATTGTTTTAAAATCCATTTGTGCTCCTCGTCTGTCAAATTACCAGCCATGGTGAAATTAAATTGCCGCTTAGATCTAAATTAAATTGCCGCTTTACCTGCAAAAAATAGAAAAATTAAAAGTTAGGATAAAAGTACATGCATGTTATTAGTTACGATAAAATATAATTAATGACACTGAAAATATCGAAAATAAGGCCAACTAACTTAATGTGCTAATAATTTTAATGAATTAAGCATTATAATAATGATGTGATACTTACTGTATACCTACTTTTGCACCCCCCCCCCCCCCTGTATAATGTTAAAAGTTTAGAGAGTTGAGAGAAATCCAGATCCTGATCCAACGGCTCCTTCAAAACAAACAAACAAACAAACAAACAAACAAAACAAAACAAACAAAAAACAGCCGGCAAAAGTATGTATACTACATACTGTAAAAAGTTAAAAAGTTTAGGGAGTTGAAAGAAAACCTCTTCAGAGACTGTTCAGCGGGCTGGGTATTGTTGTTGTTGTTGCTGGTTTGTTTGTTGTTGTTGGTTTTTTTTGTTGTTGTTGGTGTTTTTGTTTTTTGTTTGTTTGTTATTTTGTTGTTGTTGTTGTTGTTTTGTTTGTTGTTTTGAAAGAGCGGCGGACTCAGGATCTGATATCTTGAGTTCAGTCCCAACCCGCAACATTAAACACTGGCCTGTTCGCTGCCTGTCTTAACCCTTTGATTCCCTCACCCTATCCACCAGCTTCCTGCAGGAAGCTGGTGGTTAGGTGAGGGAGTCAAAGGGTTAAGTTTTTGCTGTTGGTGGGTAGGGTGCAGGAGTCAAAGGGTTAATGTTTCTATTATTTTGGTGGTGGTGGTGTGAGTTTTAGTGTTTCATAGGTCCCCCCCCCCCACCCCCACCCCCGCTTTTCGCTTCTTAGTTCAAGACCTTGACAGCGATAAGGTTTTGCGCAGGCTTAGGGAATCTTTGAGATAACTGCTGGCAAATTTGGGTGGAGCACTTATGGAATTGTCCCAGTGCGATGAATCCCTCTTGAACAAAGTCCAAACCCCAAACACTTTCTCTCATTGAAGACAGCAGCAGGGAAGTTTCAGTCTTTTTCTCAATTTTTTTTGTATCTAGTGTTTGTTTGTTTGTTTGTAATCTTACGCTTGACAAAGGCCAGTTGGCCGAAAATTTGCGCCTGTCTTGTTTTGTTGTATTAAATACACGTTCATATTCGTCTTTCATGTTTTTGTTTTTCTCTTCGTTCCCTCTTTCTGAAAGATTTTTCTTGTTGTTGTTGTTGTTTTGTTTTCGTTTTGTTGTTGGTTTTTTGTTGTTGTTTTTTTTGTTATATGATCCAAAAGTTCGATGAATCTTGAGACTGTCCCAATGTTTTTCGTATTGTTCAACGTACCATCATCATGTGTGTGGATGTTATGAAACTGTATGCATCTTTCTTGTCGTAAACTGCACAATTTGTGTGTTTATTTGAAACCGCATGCGTATGTATGTATGTATGTATGTATGTATGTATGTATGTATGTATGTATGTATGTATGTATGTATATATGTATGTATGTATGTATGCATGTATGTATGTGTATGTATGTATGCCTGTATGTATGTATGTACGTATGTACGTATGTATGTATGTATGTATGTATGTATGTATGTATGTATGTATGTATGTATGTATGTATGTATGTATGTATGTATGTATATATGTATGTATGTATGTATGTATGTATGTATGTATGTATGTATGTATGTATGCAAGGGCTATTCACGTAATAAACGCACACATGCACGCACACACACATATACATACACACACACACACACGCAGACACAGGATACATGCATCAACCACACACACATAGACCCACAAACACACACAGACACCACCACCATCCCCCCCCCCACACACACAAGCTAATACTAACGCACACACACAAACAAAAACAAGCAATCTTACAACAAAGACAGCTGAAAAAGACAATCATCATTTTCACTTTATTGTTTATTTTCATACTTCAAAATACTTTTAAGAGACAGACAGGCACACAAAAGCATGTACACAAAGACAGACAGACAGAAAATACTTTTAAAAGACAGACAGACATACAAAAGCATGTACAGAAAGAAAGACAGACAAACAGGCAACAGAGACAGACATACAGAACGATACAGATGACAAGACAATCTGTGAGGCCGCAGACAATGGCATAGTCTATATTCTAAAAATGTGCGAACAAACATAAAACAATAACCGATGCACACACACAGTAGAATTAGATTTTAATATCATTTGCTTTACCACAATTGGCAGGATAAAAAAAAAAAAAAAAAGAAACAAAAAGATTTTTTTCTCCCCCGAGTGGGAAAGTTATTTTTCGTTGATGCAACCTCCAAAACGAAGGGTTGGTCTCCGGTAAAATGGATTGCTTATTTATTGCCAAAAAAACCACTCACTGTCTTCAAAGACAAAAATTTAATGTACCCTATGTTGTATACAGCTTTAGTTTTAACCCTTTGACTCCCGCACCATGTCCACCAGCACCCTGCATTGTCAACAGGAAGCTGGTGGATAGGGTGAGGGAGTCAAAGGGTTAAGCTTTTGCAGTTTGTAGATGGGGTGCGGGAGTTAAAAGGTTAAAGACATGAAGACTATGGAAGAGAGAGACAGACAGACAGACCGACAGAGACACAAGAGAGAGAGAGAGAGAGAGAGAGAGAGAGAGAGAGAGAGAGAGAGAGAAAACAGACAGACAGACAGAGAAGGAGAGGGGGTGTTTAGGATCAGAATGTAGATCTACACTATATCAATGTGGGTTATCCAAATATTATTATGTACGTCAAGTAAAAATCTTATGATTGTATCACATGAAATGAATTTATATGACATGCATAGATGGGAGTACGTTGTTTCATTATTTGTATTCGAACTGATCGTTCTTATTAAAACATTTGATAAGAACGAAAATATTGATTTTATGTGAAGAATGAAAAAAATCAATGGTTCGCAAATCTTGTGTGTGAGCGTGCGCGCTCGCATGTGTGTGTTTGCGTGTGTGTGTGTGTGTGTGTGTGTGTGTGTGTGTGTGTGTGTGTGTGTGTGGTGTGTGTGTGTGTGTAAGTGTGTGTGTGTGTGCGCGTATGTGTGTGCGCTTGTGTACGTGTGTGTGTACGTCTGTGTGTGTGCTTGTGTACGAGTGTGTGTACGTCTGTGTGTGTGTGTACGTCTCTGTGCGTGTACGTCTCTGTGTATGTGCGTGTGTAAATGTCTGCATAAGTAAGTCAGTGCGCATGCTTCTGAGTACTTGCATATGAATATTAACGTTAATGCATCTATGTACTGATCTTTTTACTGGTATTACGTATACTCTACGTTATTCTAATCCGAAACTATGGGTCCTTAAGCCTACAGAGATTTAATTAATAAGCATATTAAAGATTAGAAAAAAATCAAGCAATATCATCATCATCATCTGTTACTATTATTATAATTAATATCATCATCATCAAGTTACTGGGGGTTTTTTGTGGTTTTTTTGTTGTTTAAAGCCCAGCCGACTGCGTAGAGCCATATCAGGGCTATTACCGTTTCAAAACATACACAATACATCAACAGGAAAAACAGGAAAAACGGGAAAAACAAGAAAAGAAAGTTAAGTACACTCATTAATGCATTCGCACATGTAATCTGAGGAGATGCCCCTGGCGTTGACCACTCCGTCCAATTTATCGCACAGGGGATTTAAAAAAAACATCTGAATACAGACTTCAAAATAACTAAGGACACTAAAACATATACAAAAACGGACCTAAGTTACTAAAAATGCTTTTGCATATCTCATTTCCCAAGAGCAAAAAAAAAAAAAAAAAAAAAGCACTTACACATGTATCCACTTATCAATCCTAAAAGAAAATACACAAGACTTTATCGGACACATACAGGTGAATGGACCAGCAAGGCAGAAAATGATAGCAAGAAATGACAGAAAGCAAAGGAACAAGGCAGAAACAAAGACAGTGACAGAAAAGAGGAAATTCCTAGCACAGAATGTCCAGAAGGTGGGGATACTGTTTATACTGTTGATACTGTTGATTCTTTCAAGTCTGCTATTGTTCACCCTCTCCTCAAGAAACACAATTTAGATCCAAATGAACTGAAAAATTACCGGCCTATCTCTAATCTCTCTTTCTTGTCAAAACTCCTTGAAAAAGTCGTCCTCAACCAGCTGAACTCTCACCTGTCTGCCAACAATCTCCTCAATCCTTTCCAGTCAGCCTACCGCCAGTGCCATAGCACTGAAACTGCCCTACTACACATTCTCAACAATCTCCTCCTTGCAACTGATACTGGCAAAGTCTCTCTCCTCACACTCCTTGATCTGTCTGCAGCCTTTGATACCATTGATCATGGTATTCTCCTTTCTAGACTTCATCATACTTTTGGCATCTCTGACATTGCTCTGTCTTGGTTCACTTCATACCTATCCAACAGAAAACAAACCGTTCTCATCAATGGCACTTACTCTCAACCTGCATACCTGACCTGTGGTGTTCCACAAGGATCTGTCCTTGGCCCTGTTCTTTTCACTCTTTACACCTCCCCCCTGTCCACCATCATCAACTCCCATTCTATAAAACACCACTTCTATGCTGATGACACCCAACTTCAAGACAGTGACTCACCTGATAATATACAGCGCCTGTTGACTCGCACCACTGAGTGTTACTCGGACATTAAGAACTGGATGACACACAATAGACTTCAGCTTAATGACGACAAAACAGAAGCTATCCTCATTGGCACCCGTCAGAAACTTTCTCAGCTGCCTCCTCTTTCTCTCCCATTATGTAACACATCAGTCCCAATTTCTGATTCAGCTAAAAACCTTGGTGTCTGCATTGACTCTACCCTCTCCATGAACAACTTTGTTTCTCAAACTGCCAGATCCTGCTACTATCATCTCCATCGTATAAGGCTGATCAGGAAGTATCTCTCTATCGAAACAACTGCAAAACTCGTTCTCTCCTTCATAATGTCTCGCATTGACTATTGCAATTCACTCCTGTCTGGTCTTCCTGCCTCCACCATTCACATCCTACAGCGCATTCAAAACAATGCTGCACGCCTTGTACTCAAAAAGAAAAAAGCTGACCACATATCTCCTCTCCTGGCACAACTTCACTGGCTCCCTGTATCAAAGCGCATACAGTACAAACTAGACACCATGTGCTACAAAAGCCTCAATAACGCAGCCCCCGATTACCTGTCAAGCCTACTTGAGATCTATCTTCCCTCACGTACCCTCCGCTCTGCCTCCGATCCTCTGACTTTTCGCTTTCCACGCACTAAGCTCAATACCTATGGTCCACGAGCCTTCTCTGTTTCTGGTCCACTCTCCTGGAACAAACTTCCTCTCTCAGTCCGTCAGCAATCTACTTTTGTCTCCTTCAAGTCCGCTCTCAAAACTCACCTTTTCTCCTCCGCATAAAATCCTAACCTCACTCAACCCCCCCCTCCCCCCTCTGCAGCCTGTCTCCGCTCGGAGGGAATCACATGGTTATAATATATAATTGTATATGCTATGCTCTCTATAATTTTCCATTGGTTTTATTCTTGCTTTTATTGCTTTTATTCTTTCTCCCCATTTATAGCCATGCGTGTGTGTGTGTGTGTGTGTGTGTGTGTGTGTGCGTGCGTGTGTGTGCGTGCGTGCGTGCGTGCGTGCTTGCGTGTGTGCCTGCTTCAGCGCTTAGATTTGATTTTATCAAGATTTTGCGCTATATAAATATTGTAATTATTATAAAGAGCCCCTGGCATCCCCAAGGGGGGGGGGGGAGGGGGCAATCATCATCAGGTGAATGTCTAAGCTGGTAACCCTTACCCTGCTAGGATGTCTGACTGAACATAATGAGATGGGGGGTGGGGAGGGGGTTTCTTGTAGACAGACAAATCAAACCTGTTCGTGTTGCACGAGTTCCTTCTTTAACCCTTAGACTCTTGCACCTTGTCCACCAGCCTCCTGCATTGTCAACCATGCTAGCAAAGCAAAAACTTAACCCCCCCACTCCTCCACCCTATCCACCATCTTCCTGCAGGAAGCTGGCGAATAGGGTGAGGGAGTCAAAGAGATAAGTTTTTGCAGTTGGTGGATAGTATGCGGGAATCAAAGGGTTAAACTTAGCAAACAAACTTGACGTCGTAAGCAGACATTTCCGGCGTAAAGGAAACTGTATTCGCATTTCAGCAACAACAACAATAATAACAGACGAACGAAAACACACACACACACACACACACACACACACACACACACACACACACACACACACACACACACACACACACACGTCCAAACAAGAAAACAAAACAAAAACAAAAACAAAAAAACAAAAAAAACGAACAAAAACAACAAAAAACGTTACAAGTATTTTAGGGGAGAACAGCATATATACATTTGAGCAGGAAAAAAAACAAAAAACAAATCATAAATAGAAAGATTTGGGGGAAAAGTGTAGGGGGGCCTGCATGCTTGAACAACCAAATAGTACAGAAACAGAATTTAAGGGGTTAAAAACATGTCTGCACGTTTGATCAACCACACATGACACCATAAACAGAAATTTCGAGAAAAAAAATTACATGCTTGAGCAACCAAACATGACATTATAAACTGAAATTCTCAGAATATCATAAACAAAAATTTCGAGGAAAAAACTGTACATGTTTGAACAACCAAACATGACATCATAAACTGAAATTTTCAGGATATCATGAACAAAAATTTCGAGGGAAAAAAGTGTACATGCTTGAGCAACCAAACATGACATTAAAAACTGAAATTCTCAGGATATCATAAACAAAAATTTCGAAGGAAAAAAAGTGTACATGTTTGAGCAACCAAACACGACATCATACATAAAATTCTCAGAACATCACAAACAAATATATTCGAGGATAGAAAAAAAAAGTTTACATGTTTGAGCAACCAAACATGACTTCATAAACTGAAATTCTCAGGATGTAAACAAAAATTTCATGGGGAAAAAAATGTACATGTTTGAACAACGAAACATGACATCATAAACTTAAATTCTCAGGATATCATAAACAAAAATCTAGAGGAAAAAATGTACATGTTTGAGCAACCAAACACGACATCATAAAATGAAATTCTCAGGACATCATAAAAATTTTGAGGATACAAAAAAAAAAAAAAAAAAAAAAATAGTTTACATGTTTGAGCAACCAAACATGACACCATAAACAGAAATGTCAATACTTGTTTGAGCAACCAAACATGACAAGAGTAAACAGAAAATTTGAGGGGATAAAAAAAAATCATAAAAAAAACAACGTACGTGTTTGAACAACCAAACACGACACTGCAGACAGAAATTTTGGAGGATAAATAAAATATGTACTTGTTTTGTGATAGACGACTGAATCAATAGACAGTATAAAGACAGTCTCACACAGCAGGTCTTACTTCGTTTCTGTAAAAAATGGGTGGGTTTGCACTGCGGCCATGTGCTCCCCCCCCCCTCCTCTCCCCATAATCACCCCATCCCTCCAAGCAGAGCAGCCTCGAATTTCATATGACAAGTTCATCATAACAAAAGAAAAAAAAATTATTTTTTTTAAAGCAGTCATTGGTAAATGTGAAACAGCAAAGTCTACGTTCAATCGCAACAATCAACATGACAACAACAACAACAACAACAACAACAACAACGACCCTAATCATGACACTTCACTGATCAAACTGATCAATCATTGATTTAACAATTGAAAGAAAGATTCAGTCAGCCACTTGTTCGATATGATTCAGCAGTTCTGGAAAAAACTTGAAATAATCAATCAATCAATCAATCAATCAATCAATCAATCAACATAACAAAAACATATCAGAACCAGAACCAATTACTCAAGAAACAATTCAACAATTGTGAAATACCACCCACAAAGTCACCCAATCAGCATGATAAAATAATAAAGAAAAACATAAACACTATCTCACAAATCAATCCATTCCAAATTTTCAACAATCATATCAATAATATCATTCAAAAAAAATCTACAATCTTTCCATCATTCAACAATCATAAAAATCACATTCAATCAATAAATCAGGATCAATAATCATTAAAGCACAATCAATAACTGACTGACCAGTCAAAAATTCGATTAATCAGTCAGTAAGTTCAAACAGACAGAGAAATGATAGTACAGAAACATTTTGCCAACTATGCCCCACTCCATAATATTCGGTAATTTGAGACATATAAAATAAAGTGTAGATTACTGTATAAACCACACGAGCATAAACATTAATCCACACGCACCCTCAGCTTTATTAGGCAAGTTCACCAGTGAATAAACTGGCGATGCAAACATCTCTGCTTTCTTCGCTTTGAGTTGTTGTTACTGTTTTGTTTAAAGCACAGCCGACTGCGTAGAGCCATATCAGGGCTATAACCGTTTCAAAACATACACAATATTTCAACAGGAAAAAAAAAAGGAAAAGAAAATTAAGTACAAAATGAACGCATTCGCGAACATAATCTAAGGAGACGCCCATTGGCAATGACCACTCTGTCCAATTTATCATACAGGGGATTAAAAAAAATACCTCACTACAATTTTAAACATAACTAAGAACACTAAAACATATATAAAAATGGGCCTAAATCACCTAAAAGTGCTTCCACATATCTTATTTCCCTAGAGCCAAAAAATGCACTTTATACATGTACCAAACTATCAATCCTAAGAGAAAGTACGCAAGACTTCATCGAACACATACAGGTGAACGGACCAGCAAGGCAGAAGATGATAACTTTACTTCCAATCGGAAATTGCAAGAAGGTGACTTCACAAATGGGTGAAGGTGGAAGCTGGCTGATGGGGGAGAGAGGGGGGGGAGGGGGGGGGGGAGAAATTCACCGTCATTAGAATTAAAGCATAAAATATATCTGCGACATATTTCAACTTTGGACGCTGACACACAGTCCTTGATAGATAAACAGCAGCAACAACAGATTAAAACATTCCACAGCAACACTTTCACCAACGAAACGACTTGAACCAGCCACTGTGGGCAAAGTGGTTAGTACAATGGACTGCTGACTGGGAGGTTGGAGGGTCGAACATCCAGAAGTTCATATAGGTGGGTGGGAGAGAGGGGGTTCAGCCCCCTCAACTGACTCCCATCCTGGAGCTGAGCAGGCTTTTGATGAGCTCAGTGGGAAGACAATGACCACGCAGTCGTGTCCCATTTTCCACTTTCATCATCATCATCAAGTGCCCTGCCGCATGGCGTTGGCGATCATGGCCCTCCATATGCATCTATCCCTTGTCGCCGCAAGCACATCTTCCACCCTCTCTGTCCTCAGCCACCCTGCAAGTCCGTCCAATATTTACTCCCTGGGTCTACTTTACTGGTGCGTAATTGAAGGTTTTGCTCGGATTTCCTGACCAACCCCACGGGTGTCTGTATCTCTCAAGCCTGGTTGACTCCAGGATATATCATAAAAGAGACAGACTAGAGCACAGCCCTATTATGCACTCTCAATCAGAAATGGAACTTCACAGTATCAACACTACTATCTCCATTCTTATGTCATCATCTTAACCCTTTGACACCCCACTGTATCCACCAGCATCCTGTACTGCTGACCATGCCAGTGAAGCGAAAACTTAACCCTTTGACTCCCTCACCCTATCCACCAAGCTTGCCGCAGAAAGCTGGCGGACAAGGTGAGGGAATCAAAGGGTTAAGTTTTTGCAGCTGATGGATAGGGAGCGGGAGTCAAAGGGTTAACATTGCGCAGAACTGTCTTAGATGCTTTGGTCCTTCCTGCCCTTCCCTCATACAACCCTAGCTGTCAGCGAGTCTGGAAGTATGTTCATCATCATCATCATCATCATCATCATCATCATCATCAGGTGCCTTGCCACATGGCGTTGGTGATCATGGCCTTCCATCTGTTTCTATCCCTTGTTGCCTCAAGCACATCTTCCACCCTCTTTGTCTTCAGCCACTCTGTCAGTCCGTCCAATATCTTCTCCCTGGATCTACCTGGTGCTCTCTTTCCCTCCAGCTTTCCTGTTGTGACCAGGTGCTCCGATTTCCCTTTCCTCATAAAATGGCCTATAAGTGTTGCCTGCCTGTCTTTTCCTAATCTTCCTTATGTATGATCTTCTTGTGTCTGCCTCCATCAAGACTGAATCGTTTGTTTTCTTTGCTGTCCATGGAACTCTCAACATTCTTCTTAGAAACCACATCTCGGCTGCCTCAATCTTGTATGTATGTTAGAGAAACAAAATGATCGGCCCGGGGGCAGTGACACAGAAGTGGTGCATAAGAAGAAGACGGGATGGGCGCCGCTCTCATGGTGCCGGCCCCAGGAAAAGTTGAGGTCTCTGCCACCTCACTCCCCTGCGACTTCAGCGTTATGGAACTAACTAGGTAGGACCTCAGGACCTGGCCAAGCTCTTGGGTTTATGTGCAGGCTTTAAGGCTTGTGCTGTGATCATTTTTGGATCTTCTCCATCACATGTCACCTGTGACGTTAGTGCATATGGAATTCATTCCCAACACGAAGACGTCATCTTGAGAAACTGAAACTGAAACTGAAACTGGTGCATAACTGGGGCAGGATGGTACTTGATAATACAGATGATGGTGATGACACTACAGAGTTCCAGGGCTGTACTCTACGGTTTATCTTGTATTAAATCCTGGTATAAACCAGGCCTGAGTGATACAGACACCTGCATGGATCAGCAAGGTAGAATATGATAGGAAGAAACGACAGAAAGCAAAGGAACAAGGCAGACACAAAGAGAGAGACAGAAAAGAGGAAATAACTAGCACAAAATTTCCAAAACGTGGGGATACTATTTATACTGAAAGAGCCCCTGGCATTCCCACGGGGAAGACCAGCAAACGATAGGAAGAAATGACAGAAAGCAAAAGGAACAAGCCAGAAACAAAGAGAGTGACAGAAAAGAGGAAATTTCTAGCACAGAGTGTCCAGAAGGTGGGGGATACTATTTATACTGAAAGAGACCCCGGCATCCCCACAGTGAAACTGGAAAGACTGGGACCACACAGTTGAATCTCATTTACTTCACAGATGCATCTTTGAGGGTGTTGCTTAAATCTCGAGATCAACACCGCAGGTGTCTGTATCTGCCAGGCCTGGTTGACGCCAGGATATATCACGACAATAAGCACACAATACAAACCTGTCAGGCGGTCTCAATCCTAGATGGAACTTGACAATATCACGATTATCATTCCCACTGTCATGTTTTATAATAACAAGAAAAAAGTCATCCCCATTGTCATGCATTATCAGAGTAAAAATGAACAATAAAACAAAATAAAACTCAACAACAAAAAAAAGGTGAGCATAAATAGTGTGATGATCCTTACATACAAAAGTCTGAACACTGTAGTGCACATGCTGTGTATACACACGTACAAGCAAGTTGTATTAATTTTCAACAAACAACAGAAAAACAATCAACAACAATCTCATCTCATTAACAAACTTCAGAAAGTTCAAAATCATGCTGCCCGTCTCATCTTCCGCTCTTCAAAATTTAACCATGTTACGCCATTGCTCTGTTCTCTCCACTGGCTCCCTGTTCAGCAAAGAATATCCTACAAGATTGCCTGCCTCTGCTTCAAATCTATTGAGTCTTCCTGTCCTGAGTATCTCACCCATCTGTTACATCTCTACACGCCATCTCGAGCTTTGCGGTCCTCATCTGATACCCGTCTCTATAGTATCCCCATAGTCCGCACTAAAAGGTTTGGGCAGCGTTCTTTTTCCTATCAAGCTCCAACCATCTGGAATCAGTTACCTCGCTCTCTTAGATACTCACCCTCTCTGTCCACATTCAAACGCTCCCTCAAAACTCACCTGTTTCCCAAAACTGGTAATCTCTGCCCCCTTCCCCCCATGTAATGTAATGGTGACATTATAGTGTCTTAGTGTCAATGTGTCATTGTATTTGCATGTCATGCTGTGTGTGTGTTTGTGTGTGTGTGTGTTGTTTGTGTGTGTGTGGGCGCTTCTGTGGGCGTGTGTGTGTGTGCTTGTGATTCTGGTTATATGTTTTGCCATTGTAAACGCCTAGGGCATTAATTTGATTAGGCGTACTAAATGTTCATAATAATAATAATAATAATAACAAATCTCAGAATGAACACTCCAATACACAGATGCTATGTATATGTATATATACATATATTACACTTGCGAGCAACTTTTATCATTTAATTTAACAACAACAGCAACAACAACAACAAATCTCAGCATGAACACTCCAATACACAGATGCTATATATATATATATATATATATATATATATATATATATATATATATATATAATATATATATATATATATATACAGTGGAAACCATTTATAACAGGACCAGTTATAACAGGAATCCGGATATAACAGGGCTTTTTTCAATCCCCATTTTTTCTTCCTCTTTGTCTCTATTAAAACTTATCGGCAATAACAGGGAGACAAGAGGGCTCGATCGGTTATAGCAGGGATGCCGAGACGGGCTCTGCAGCAGAAAGACCTAGGCCTAGACTCAGCACGCCACGCAGTAGGCCTAGATCTAGATCTAGGCTAGCCTTGGTATACTGTGTACTGTACACTGAAAGAACGCTTCGCAATGCGAGCGTGATGCGCGCGCAAGCGTGTAGGCCTGAGGCCACTGAGTCAGTGACTGACTGCGCCATCATTCAGTTTGTAAGCTTACTGCACACTTACACCAGACCGGATTTACAAAAGTCAAGAGTTAGTTGATCAGTCCTTATTTCCCTTGATATCTGATATAACAGGGATCTGATATAACAGGGATTTTGATTTGGTCCCATCATCCCTGTTATATCAGGTTTCCACTGTATATATATATATATACAGATGTATATATACATATATATATACACAGATATATATGGAAAGAGAGAGATAGAGATATATATATATACATGTATGTATGTATACATACATATATATCATACACACACACACACACACACACACACACACATATATATATATATATATATATATATATATATATATATATATATATATATATTTACACTTGCAGGCTACTTGTATCATTTAAATTACCAACAGCAACAACAACAACAACACTCCAATACAGAGATTATATATATATATATATATATATAATATATATACACATATACATACATATACACTTGCGAGAAACTTGCATCATTTAAATTAACAAAAACAATGACAACAACAACAACAAGAACAACAACAAATTTCACACTGAACACTGCACTGCAAAGATGCTATGTATGCATACTTGCGAGCAACTTGTATTATTTATATTAACAACAACAACAACAACTCGCAAACTGAACACTCCAATGCAAAGATGCTATGTATGTATACTTGCAAATGACTTGTATCATATCATTTCGACTAACAACCAATCCCCCCCCCCCTCCCCTCCCCCCCCCCCCAAAAAAATCAGAACACTCCAGCGCACACAATGCTATGTATGTACATTTCCAGTGACTCGTGCCACTTCAACAAACAACAAAAACACCTCAGAATGATAAACATATCATTTCAACAAATACACGAATACATCTCAGAACAAACACACCAATACAGATGCAAATGCCGCTGTGTATGCACACTTGCCAAACGACTCGTTTCAACTTAACCCTTTGACTCCCGCACCCTATCCACCAACTTCAAAAACTTAACCCTCTGATTCCCTCACCCTATCCACCAGCTTCCTGCAGGAAGCTGGTGGATAGGGTGAGGGAATCAGAGGTTAAGTTTTGGCTTCGGTAGCATGGTTGACAATGCGGGATGCTGGTGGACGGGGTACGGGAGTCAAAGGGTTAACCAAAAAGCAAAAAGAAACAAAACAACTTGGACTAAACAGGTCAGTGCGGAAGCTATGTTATGTACACTTGCGATACATTTCAGCCTGCATCTTCCCAGACTCCCCCCCCCCCCCCCCCCCCCCACTCGATACAGCAGTGTCACTTCAACAGGAATGCAACATTTTGGTCACACGCACTTTTACTTCTTTTCCTCAAAACTTCTAAAGTTGTTCGTGGAGAAAAAAAACATTACTATATACAGAAATTATCTAGTGGGGAAAAAAAAACATTGCTATAATTATCTAGTGGGGGGGGGGGAAACATTACTATATACAGAAATTATCTAGTGGGAAAAAAATTACTATACACAAAATTATCTAAGTGGGGAAAAAACATTACTATTATACAGAAATATCTTGTGGGAAAAAAATTACGATATACAGAAATTATCTAAAGTCTCTACGTTTTGCATAGTTTTAATTTCATGTTTGCTCTTTGGTTGCTCTTTTTTTGAGTTAAAAACAATCCCCAAACAAAAAGCCTTCAAACTTCAAACTGTCTACATTAATCAGTTAGAATAAAAAATTTGAAGAAGAGTAAATAAGTAAATAAATAAATAAATAAAAAAATGAATAAATAAATAATAAAAGTAAATAAATAAATAAATAAATAAATAATAATAATAAGATTACATTAATAACAAATTTAATTTCAAATTACATTGATAACCCATCCAAATCCGAGAATCACTTTAGCAATATCAAACCAAACATATCCTTTGTATTTTACACCCGCACACCACACACACCCACATACACTGGTCCCAGTATAGAGTATAGCATAATGTTTTTTGGTAAGTTATTCCAGTACATGTACATGCTTGTGCCAGCATTAACAATGAAGAATTAACAACACAATCTCTCAGCCACTCAAACCCACTCATCCCAGCAACATCAACATATCATATACAACGCAATCTTTTGGCAAGTTATTCCAATACATATTCGTCCCAATATCACCAACAAAGCAGTGTTACCAAACAATACATCCTCAGATAGGTTCTGGTGTCATCAACATCTTGTACAATGCAAAAATTTGGCAAGGCATTCCAACACACACTCATTCCAATGACATACGTTAACCCTTTGACTCCGCACCTTGTCTACCAGCATTCTGTAATTGTCAACCATGCTAGCAAAGCAAAAACTTAACCCTTTGACTCCCTCACACTGTCCATCAGCTTCCTGCAAGCTTGTGCCGTGATCATCCTGGACCTTCTCCATCACATGACACCTTCGATGTTAGTGCATATGGAATTTATTCCGAGCGCGGGATGTCGCCTTGAGAAACTGAATTTGAAAATGAAACTCCTGCAGGAAGCTGGTGGATAGGGTGAGGGAGTCAAAGGGTTATGTTTTTGCATTTGATGAATAGGGTGCGGAAGTCAAAGGGTTAACATGTTGTACAGAGCAGTCTCTCATCAGCTTGGTCCCAAAATCACCAACATATTGCCCAACACCATCTTCTGGCAAGACATTCCAATACATGCTCGTCCCAGTATCACTGATGAAATATTGCAATTCAGTGTAATCTCTCATCAACAACTTGGGCTCATGGTCCCAGTATCACCAATGTATTGTACAATACCATCTTTTGGCAAGTTTTTTTTTTTCCCAACATATGCACATCCTAATATCACCAACACAAAGCACAGTAATCTCTCAGCCACTGAAACCCACTGGTTCCAGTAGTGATCAACTAAACATTCTGCAATGCAATCACTCTGTGGCTGAAAACGAAACAATCTTTCCAATGTATTTAATGAAATAATGTAAGTGAAACTTTTTGCAAAGCGTTGTTGTACAACACGCACATCTTGTCTTCAACTTGGTCCCAGTATTATCAAAACACACGACATGATCTATCGGCAAGTTATCCCAATAAGGCACGTCCCAACGTCAGACGATAAAAAAAAAAGTGTTGAACTGTGCAACAGGGAGGCTGAGGAAAGAGAAGGTGGGATATGTGTTTGCAGCGACAAGGGATAGATTCGATCGGAGGGCCATGATTGCCAACACCACACCGCAAGGCACATGATGATGATGATGATGAAGAAGAAGAAGGGAAGAAGATAATGATGATGATGATGATGATGATGATGACGACGATGACAGTGAAAATATCTCATCACCTTGATCCCAGTATCATCACAGTATTACAAAATCATCTTTTGGCAAGTTATTCCAATACAGGCACATCCCAACATCACCAATAAAGTATGTTGTACTTTCTCAACCACTGAAACTCATTTAGTCCCACAATGATAAATAAAACAGTCTGCAAGGCAATTCTTCCGTCTGAAAACTACACCGCAGTCTTTCCAACTTCTTCAACAAAGTACCGTACAGTCAAATCCTTTGCATAGTTATTCAAAAACATGCTCGCCCCAAATCATTAAAGAATGTCATTGTACTGTGCAACTATTTGGTAGGAAAGATGGTGGACAGGGTAAGGGAGTTAAATGGATTACAGCTACACAGTTGTCCCAATATCTTCAACAAAACAAAGCTTTAAAATTACATTAATAACAAATTCAATTTCAAATTACAGTGCTGTCTTTCAGCATCTTAAACCAACACAAAGAGTGGTCCCAGTTATCACCAACAAATTATAGTACAGTGCAGTTCTTCGAATTATAGCACAACGCAACACAATTCCTCAACACGACTCCATCCATAAATCCATGGATTCAAGATTCTATGTCTCGTGTTCAATCCAGCCCACACCATGTAAAACTTTATTACTTATCACTGTCCTTCTTAACCCTTTGACTCTTGCATCCTATCCACCAACTGCAAAAACTTAACCCTTTGCTTCACTCACCCTATCTACCAGTTTTTTTTTGCAGGAAGCTGGTGGATAGGGTGAGGGAATCAAAGGGTTAAGTTTTTGCTTTATTAGCATGGTTGACAATGCAGAATACTGGTGGACAGGGCGCAGGAGTTCAAGGGTTAACAAGGCAAGGCACTTGTAACACTTTTTGTAACACAGCAGGCAGATTTTGAGACAAACCATGATAGCAGATTTAGCAGCAGACTACGCTAATTGAGATCAATTTTATGACCTTGCCAGCATACAGGATTCTGCGCTGGCACAAACAGTCTGCCATATCATTTCTTTACTGGTAGACTTTTAGCACACAGCATTCTGTGCTGGCACAGTCTGCCAAATCATTCCTTTACTGGCAGACTTCAAGCACATAGAGTTCTGTGCTGTGACAGCACAGTCTGCCAAATCATTCCTTTACTGGCAGACTTTAAGCACACAGGGTTTTGTGCTGGCACAGTCTGCCAAATCATCCCTTTACCGGCAGACTTTAAGCACATAGAGTTCTGTGCTGTGACAGCACAGTCTGCCAAATCATTCCTTTACTAGCAGACTTTAAGCACACACGGTTTTGTGCTGGCACAGTCTGCCAAATCATTCCTTTACTGGCAGACTTTAAGCACACAGGGTTCTGTGCTGGCACAGTCTGCCAAATCATTCCTTTACTGGCAGACTTTAAGCACACAGGGTTCTGTGCTGTGACAGCACAGTCTGCCAAATCATTCCTTTACTGGCAGACTTTAAGCACATAGGGTTTTGTGCTGGCACAGTCTGCCAAATCATTCCTTTACTGGCAGACTTTTAGCACACTGGGTTCTGCGCAGACACGAACAGTCTGCCAAATCATTCCTGTCCTGGCAGACTTTTAGCGCACAGCGTTCTGCGTGGGCACAAACAGTCTGCCAAATCATTCCTTTCCTGGCAGACTTTTAGCGCACAGCGTTCTGTGTGGGCACAAACAGTCTGCCAAATCATTCCTTTCCTGGCAGACTTTTAGCGCACAGCGTTCTGTGTGGGCACAAACAGTCTGCCAAATCATTCCTTTCCTGGCAGACTTTTAGCACACAGGGTTCGTGCAAGTCTGAAAAATCATTCCTTTCCTGGTAGATTTGGTGAACAAAGTCTGTATGTCACTGTTGGACTACGATCAGTCGCTCTTTGAACAAACACCAACCTCCCACAAAGCTGTGAATCATGACCAACTTATTTTGCTGACACTAGTACCAACACTGTGAGTAAAGTGTTGTACAGTGTTATCGTTTTCGCACATGTTAGTCCCCCAGCACCATTAAAACAAATAAATAAACATGGTTTACAGTGCAGTTGTGGTAATAGCAGTACAGAGTGTTGATGACAATATAATAAATAACATGTTGATGACAATATATAATAAATAACATGCATTTTAGAAAACACAGACACGCAAATGCATGCATGCACGCATGCAAACACTCTCTCTCACACACACACACACACACACACACACACACACACACACACACACACACGTACACCCGTGCACACACACACATACACTTGTACACACACACATACACACACTCACAAACACACACACACACACACACACACACACACACACACACATACACACACACATACACACACACGCACACACACACGCACACACACACGCACACACACAACACACACACACACACGCACACACACACGCACGCACGCACGCACACGCACACACACACACGCACACACACACGCACACACACACGCACGCACGCACATATTCAACATGCAGCAAGTGGTAAGTGATCTGACCGCGCCCATTGCACAACTTACAGGTAAACAAATTTCATGCATACATAAATTTGAAACCAAATACAAACATGGCAGTCGGAGGCACTTTCAGCCAAGGATCTCATCAAAGCAGACTTTTAACCCTTTTCACTCCCACAGCCTGTCCTTAGGTTGTAAAAACTTAACCCTTTCACTCCCTCACCCTATCCACCAGCTTCCTGCAACTTAACCCTTTCACTCCCTCACCCTATCCACCAGCTTCCTGCAACTTACTCTTCCACTCCCTCACACTATCTACCAGCTTCCTGCAACTTACTCTTTCACTCCCTCACCCTATCCACCAGCTTCCTGCAACTTAACCCTTTCACTCCCTCACACTATCTACCAGCTTCCTGCAACTTAACCCTTTCACTCCCTCACCCTATCCACCAGCTTCCTGCAACTTAACCCTTTCACTCCCTCACCCTATCCACCAGCTTCCTGCAACTTACTCTTTCACTCCCTCACCCTATCCACCAGCTTCCTGCGACTTAACCCTTTTCACTCCCTCATCCTATCCACCAGCTTCCTGCAACTTACTCTTTCACTCCCTCACCCTATCCACCAGCTTCCTGCGACTTAACCCTTTTCACTCCCTCATCCTATCTACCAGCTTCCTGCAACTTACTCTTTCACTCCCTCATCCTGTCTACCAGCTTCCTGCAACTTAACCCTTTTCACTCCCTCACCCTATCCACCAGCTTCCTTGCAAGCTGGAAGCTGGTGAATAGGGTGAGGGAGTGAAAGGGTTAAGTTTTTGCATTGTCATGGCTGGCAATGCAGGATGCTGGCAGATAGGATGAGGGAGACAAAGGGTTAAGAAAGATCATTCTGGAATCCAAGCTCAAAGCCACTGATATATGAATCCTGCCGCAGTTACTGCAATTCTTAGAGTTAATTACAGCGTATTCATCGCACTTGGACAATTCAAGCATTCCACACATTCTTCCCTCTGTTATCTGACACAGACTCCTCAGCCTACGCAAAAAACCTGACGCACAGGCAAGGTCTCGAGAATGGAGAGGATGGGACAGGACATATGAAAACACCTGGCTCACACCACCAGAATGATCGACACATTCAGACAGGCTGCAAACAGGCCAGTTTTAACGCCGCGGCTGGAACCGAACCCACGAACGTCGGGTCAAGAGTGGACAGCTCCATTAGCAGAGCTGGCCAAACCGCCAGAAAAAGTCCGATAATATGTGTCAGTGCATCTGGATTTCCACTGATTTTTTAAGTATTACTGCAAAGAGATAAATCCCACTAATATGATAATAAATAAAGTTTATAAATATTTTCTCTGAGAGAGAGACAGACAGGTTGGGGAGGGTGGGGAGAGGGGGCACTGAAAAGAATGATGGGGAAGGGGGAGATAAATAGAGGAGGGAGAGGAGAGGGGACAATACAGCAAAAACTGAGGTAAGGAAAGACAAAAAGGGAAACAGAAAAAAACAACCCAAAAAACAAAAACAAAAAAACAATGAGACAAACCAAAAAACTGAGACAGATCCAAAAGAATGAAAATAAACACCTTCATCCAATAATTTCGAACTTTTACGACATCAACACCTACTGGAGACCACAAAATACTTACAAGCTTCTGCAAGGTAAACAAAAGTACATGTATATGTAAGTGGAAAATGTTCCGTCCATTTCCTGCCTGAACATGAACCAATTCACAGAGGAGAACAATTAATGGATTGAACATGTATAAGATGCTTTAAATTATGTATACAGGGTTTAAAAACACTTGGATAGATGTGTACACAGGACTACAAAGAAAGCATTTCAACATAATACATGTGTACGTGCTTAATCTGCATTGTAAAGCTTTTGGCCCTAACAGACCAATTTCTTCATTAAAAGCAAATCACATTCCCCTCTAACCACCCACGCTCCAAAAATCTCTTCAAAAAATCTCTTTTTCACAAGAGAAATTTTTTATATGCCTAGAACTCTTTTTGATAATCAGTAGTGCATGGTTTCGTGGTGTGTGTGAGTGTGTGTGTGTGTGTGTGTGTGTTGTGTGTGTGTGTGTGTGTGTGTGTGTGTGTGTGTGTGTGTGTGTGTGTGTGTGTGTGTGTGTATGTGTCTGGGTGTGTGTATGTGTCTGTGTGGTGTGTGTTGTGTCTGTGTGTGTGTGTGTGTGTGCATGTCTGCTTGTGTCTGTGTGTGTGAGTGTGTGTGTGTGTGTGTGTGGGTGCATGAGTGTGTGTGTGTGTTTGTGTGTGTGTGTGTGGGTGCATGAGTGTGTGTGTTTGTGTGTGTGTGTGTGTGTGTGTGTGGGTGCTAGTGGTTGTGTGTTTGTTGTGTGTGTGTGTGTGTGTGTGTGTGTGTGTGTGTGTGTGTGTGTTGTATTGTGTGTGTATGTGTGTGGTGTGTTGTGTGTGTGGTTTGTGTGGTGTGTTGTGTTATGTGTGTGTATGATATGTGTGTGTCTATGTGTGTATGTGTGCATGTTTATTAGTAAATAAACCAACCCAAAACAAACAAACAAAAAACAGAACTTTTAGTAATTTCAATGTCTACATTAAGGGTCTCACAAACCCACAACAAGAACTCTTTCTTACGTCTATGTGTGAACAAAATTTTCTCACAGACGTTAGCAGATTGCCAAACGAGAAAACTTTGGTCATCCAAAACATGGCAGAGATACGTATCAATTTCTCTTATGCCTACATCATGGGTCCCACAGGTTCCATAGTTTGCAAAGAACACACAACAAAATAATGACACTGCTCACTCCTATCTTACGGGGTCTACATGCCCAAAAAAAGGCCAGATTGGTGCAGAGGTGGTGTTAGTGCATATACAACTTTCCATGTGCCAATGTCCCATTTTGTTAAAAACGAAAATGAAAGTGAAACATGACTGAAATCAATTCTGTGCTTGGTTTTGATATGCAATTTGCATTAGTTTATTCCCCCTTCTTTACGTTTAAAAAAATATTCTTTCTGTCTGTTTGTCTTTCTTTCTTTGTCTTTCTTTCTTTCTCATACTTTTCTTTCTTTCTTCATGAAAACACGGCTTTTAGATGCGTAAGATAGGAACAGTTGATAAAAAAAAAGAAAGGATAGAGTAGTGAAGCATTTAAATTTCAAAATGTATGTACAACATTAAACATGACACTAAACAGTAAGCAGCATATAATATGACATACGACTGTGAATAAAATATTTTTCAAAAAACACTTCACATGACTGTGCATAAGATTAAGAATGATACTTCAAAACATAGGATAAAGTTTGATATTTCAAAACATAGGATTAAGTATGATATTTCAAAACATAGGATTAAGAATGATACTTCAAAACATAGATTAAGTATGATATTTCAAAACATAGGATCAAGTATGATACTTCAAAACATAGGATTAAGTATGATATTTCAAAACATAGGATAAAAGTAAACATAAGATTAAGTTTGTTATTTCAAAACATAGGATTAAGTATATTTCAAAACATAGGATGAACGCATATATTCAAAACATAGGATAAAAGTAGGATATTTCAAAGCATAGGATTAAGTATGATACTTCAAAACAGGATTAAGTATGATATTTCAAAACATAGGATTAAGTATGATATTTCAAAACATAGGATAAAAGTAGGATATTTCAAAGCATAGGATAAAGTATATTTCAAAACATAGGATTAAGTTTGATATTTCAAAAGATTAACCCTTTGACTCCTGCACCCTATCCACTTACTGCAAAAACTTAACCCTCTGACTCCTTCACTTAATCCACCAGCTTCCTGCAGGAAGCTGGTGGATAGGGTGAAGGAGTCAAAGGGTTAAGTTTTGCTATGCTAGCATGGTTGACAATGCAGGGTGCTGGTGGACAGGGTGCAGGAGTCAGAAGGTTAACTGACGAAGACATTTCAACATACACGCTCATGATGTATCAAGCCATCACAAAACAGGCAGCACCACAGAAATTAACCCTCTAACTCCCTCGCCCTATCCACCACTATCCTGCTGGTCGATGGTGGACAGGGCAAATGACTGAAAGGGTAAACAGGGACACTTCATGACATTACCTTGCACCGACAAATAAGCAAACATATCACAAAAGGTTGCATGCATGCATATGTACACTCCCGCATATCGATCCCATGAGGCTTAGGCCCCACCTTCATGCTAAGTTTTCAGTAAAATGGAAATAATATTTCAGAAAATGTGAAGCAGAGTGGACTTATTGCTTTAAAAAATGTGAAACAGAACAGACACACTGCTTTAGAAAATGTGAAACATAATGGACACATTGCTTCAGAAAACATGAAATAAATAAACGTTATATAGCTTTTTGGAAAATGCCAAACACACTGTATTACATGGCTTTCAAACTCAACAAAAACACCATTTCATTAAAAGGTAAAAAAAAAGTTGTCATTTTTCAAAAAGTTGTCAATATTCAGCAGTTCCAAATACGTAATCATCAAAAAGGAATGAATGAGAAACAACGCTGAAAACTCCTCTGTCATCGTCTGTCGTAGTGTAAACCATTGCATAAAAACAAACCAGCAACATTCAGATAAACAATTATTCAAACTTTGGAAGCAACATGTCAAAAAAAGAGTTGAGACTGGAATTTTCCAATCAATGTAAATTTGGAAGCACTTTGAACTTAACCCTTTCATCCCTGCACCCTATCCACCAGCTGCAAAAACTTGACCCTTTCTCTCCTCACCCCATCCACCAGCTTCCTGCAGGAAGCTGATGGAAAAGGCAAGGGAGTTAAAGGGTTAACCCTTTTGAATCCTGTACCATATCCACCAACTGCAATAACTTAACTCTTTGATTCCCTCACCCTATCCACCAGCTTCCTGCAGGAAGCTGACAGACAGGGTGAGTGAGTCAAAGGGTTAAGTATTTGCTTTGCTAACATGGTTGACAATGCAGGATGCTGGTGGACAAGATGCGGGAGTCAAAGGGTTAAGTTTTTGCTTTGCTGTTATGGCTGACAATGCAGGATGTTGGCGGATAGGATGAGGGAGTCAAAGGGTTAATGATGGCTTAAACAAACTTTGGACAAAGTTGGGGCTTACAATCAAACTCTGGAAATGGTCTGTAGGTATTGGAGGATTACAGTCAAACTTAGGAAATGACTGATTATAATATTGGAAGATAACAATCAAAGTATGGAAATGACTGCTAGTCACAGGAAGTTTACAAACATTAGAATTGATTACTGACTGTTCGAAGCTTACAATCACAAACTCTAGAAAGGATTACTAGTAACTGGAAGCTTACAATCAAATACTGGAAATGGTTCTAGTTCATGGCAGCTTACAATCAAACTTTGGAAATAATTATTAGTTATCGGTAGTTTACAATCAAACTTTGAAATGATCATTAGTTATTGGCATTTTACAATCAAACTTTGGAAATAATTATTAGATTTGGGTAGTTTACAATCAGACTTTGGAAATAATTATTGGTTATCGGTAGTTTACAATCAGACTTCAGAAATAATTATTGGTTATCGGTAGTTTACAATCAGACTTTGGAAATAATTATTGGTTATCGGTAGTTTACAATCAGACTTTGGAAATGGTTATTGGTTATCGGTAGTTTACAATCAGACTTTGGAAATGTTATTGGTTATCGGTAGTTTACAATCAGACTTTGGAAAAATTATTGGTTATCGGTAGTTTACAATCAGACTTTGGAAATAATTATTGGTTATCAGTAGTTTACAATCAGACTTTGGAAATAATTATTGGTTATCGGTAGTTTACAATCAGACTTTGGAAATAATTATTGGTTATCGGTAGTTTACAATCAGACTTTGGAAATAATTATTGGTTATCGGTAGTTTACAATCAGACTTTGGAAATGGTTATTGGTTATCGGTAGTTTACAATCAGACTTTGGAAATGATATTGGTTATCGTAGTTTACAATCAGACTTTGGAAATAATTATTGGTTATCGGTAGTTTACAATCAGACTTTGGAAATAATTATTGGTTTCAGTAGTTTACAATCAGACTTTGGAAATAATTATTGGTTATCGGTAGTTTACAATCAGACTTTGGAAATGATTATTAGGTATTGGAAACTTACAGTCAAACTTTGCAATGATTATTAGTTACTTGTAGTTTACAATCAAACTTTGGAAACAATTATTATTTACTGACAACTTATAATCAAACTTTGGAATTAATTATTTGGTATTGGTAATTTACGATCAAACTTTGGAAATGATTATTAGTTATTGGCAACTTACAATTAACTTTGGAAATGATTATTAATTATTGGTAGCTTACAACTTTGGAAAATGATTATTAGTTATTGGCAACTTACAATTAAACTTTGGAAAAGGCCAGCAGTTACCAGTACTTACAAACAAACTTTGGAAAAGTCTGATAAGTTATTGGTAGCTTACAAACAAAACTGTGGAAATTGTAAGTAGTTATAAGGAGGTTTGCTGTTGAAGTCGTATGACCATGATAAATAAAACGTGATACAAAGACAGAGGTTGTGAAAACAGGCAGTCCAAGGAATGATTTTTTTTTACAAACAATACACACAGCTGAAGATCAACACTGAAGCATTTACACTGTTACGAAATTCTATAGTCATAGGAATAAGCACATACAGAAAATTTTAGAAGAGGATATGTACATACCCACCCAGGCAGGCACACAAAAAAGAAAATTTACAAAAAGGAAATACAAATGACAACAAACAAAGCCTCCCAAATCAATTTCTATATCTAGAAATATTTGTAAATAATGAAAACAAAAAAGATACAAAAATAACAAAAATAATGTGGAGTAGATGTCACTTTACCATTTCAACACACTGCTGTATTTTGCCACAATGAAACTTTTACTGGTTTTTATCTTTGCTTTTTTTTTTTTTTAACCAGTCTTCAAAGCCAGTGCAATGAAATATATCATGAACAATGACTAGTTTGCTGCACAGGAATGTATCTGAATCATTGATTATAATAATAATTGATGTTTTTCCCACATTAATGCACATAAATCAAATCATATAAGTATTACTGGGAACAGTTTACCAGTGGAAATGTAAAACACCAACAAAACTCTCTCAAAATAAAGCAAGCCATTTTTCAGAAATGCATATAATGCATCTTCTTTGCAGTAAAATTAAAAAAACATGAGACAATGAATGCTGTGGCAAAGTTCAAATTGCACCATTGTTGAGTATGAATAATATATGTTTGCTCAATACTATACAACACTCTTAACTTTTCTTGACATAACACTGGAGAGGCAAGTTACTCACATCTATTATTCAATGTTTTGATACGTGAAAGTGCATGCAAATTTTCATGGATAATTTGATGATCCTAGCTCTGACTGGGAAAACTCATCTGATTCTGAAAATACTGGTTCTGTGATTTTACCATATAGAGATTCTACTATGTATTCTACTACATCAAATGTGTGATATTTTGAAGTAATATGTGAATCTGTGAATGCAAAACTTCATTTGACCTTTTCTCACAGGAATGGTTTATGTGTGTGAATAAAGCGTAATTTCTGCAAACTGAGTTACTGATGCATCAATACGTTACTTGCTTTCAAAATATGTAAGTTCTTCTTCCAATGCATGTTTTATTATTTATATTCATTTGTTTTCAAAATACGTTACTTCTTCCAATGACTGCTTATTCATTTATTTGTTTTCAAAATACGTAATTTCTTCTGCCAATGCTTGTTCATTTATTCTTTTACTTACTTATTTGCTTTCCAAAAATGTATAATTTTTTTTCCAATGCTTGTTTATCTATCTATCTGTTTATTTGCTATTTGCTGGGATGTTTGTTTTAATACTTGAGGGATAAAAGCTCTGGGATATGAGTAAATGTTCTGAGTATTATCTTGATATGTTTTTTTACCACAGTAAATGTTACAACTCATAAGCCCAGTTCCTTTTTGAAAATCTCCTTTTTTTTATATTTATGTATATGTAGTAGTAGTAAGAAACTCTGGGGGATCCAGACAGCAGAAGGTCCTCAGAAGAGAAACCCCCGTCAAGCAAGTGTTTCCGTCCTTAACGCTTTGACTCCCATAGCCTATTCGCCAACTGCAAAAACTTAACCCTTTGATTCCTTCATCCTATCCATCCGCTTCCAGCAGGAAGCGAGTGGATAGGGTGAGGGAATCAATGGTTTCGCTTTGCTAGTGTGGTTGACAATGCAGGATGCTGGTGGACAGGGTGCGGGAATCAAAGGGTTAATTTCTGATGCTTATAGCAGATATCAATATGGCCCCCTTCAAATTATGAACAGGTGTCAATATATTGGACAGTTCACATCAAAACTGTCCATGATATGTGCAACTGTTTTCAAAACGGTCATTTGGTCGATAAAATGTGCAGTCATCATCAATATGACACAATCCCATATGAAATATCATTCATAAAATATGGTGTCTTTTCAAGAATATAGTGACTTTTCACTCTCTATTCACCAAAAGCTTGTTTTGTATATTATCATCATTGTTTAACCCTTTGACTCCCGCAAACCTATCCACCAACTTGCAAAAAGCTTAACCTTTGACTCCCGCAACCCTATCCACCAACTGGCAAAAAAAACCCTTAACCCTTTGACTACCGCAACCTTATCTACCAACTTGCAAAAACTTAACCCTTTGACTCCCGCAGCCCTATCCACCAACTTGCAAAAAACTTAACCCTTTGATTCCCGCAACCCTATCCACCAACTTGTAAAAACTTAACCCTTTGACTTCCGCAACCCTATCCACCAACTTGCAAAAACTTAACCTTTGATTCCCGCAACCCTATCCACCAACTTGCAAAAGAAAATTTAACCCTTTGACTCCCGTAACCCTATCTACCAACTTGCAAAAAAATTAACCCTTTGACTCCCTCACCCTATCAACCAGCTTCCTGCAGGAAACTGGTGGAGGGGTGAGTGAGTCAAAAGGTTGGAGTTTTTGCTTTGCTAGCATGGTAGACAATGTTGGGTGCTGGTGAACAGGGTGCGGGAGCCAAAGGGTTTAAAGCCTAGCTGACTACAGAGATCCATACCAGGGCTATAACCATCTCAAACATCTTTTGAACCTGTAAAAAACAAAATTGGAAAAGAAAATCAGGCACATACATCAATACCTCGCGCACATAATCTAAAGGTATGCCTTGCCTCGGCATTGACCGCTCAGTTCAATTTACCACTAGGGAAGTCAAAAAAATAAAACTGAATACAAATATGTAACAAATACATAACTAAGTACACTGAAACGTATGTAAAAACTGGCCTGCTTTACTTAAAAAACTGTTTCTGCACATAACATTTCTTTACAGCCAAAAAATGCAGTTAATACATGTACCCAATTATCAAGCCTAAGAAAAGATATGTAAGTTTTTAATAAACACATACAGATGAACAGACCAGCAAGGCATAAAATGATAGGAAGAGACGACAGAAAGCAAAGTAGTAAGGAAGAAACAAAAAGAGTGACAGAAAAGAGGACATTTCTGGCATAGAATTTCCAGAAGGTGGAAACAGAGCCTTCTGACTCCCAAAGGGGATACCAAGAGTCTTAATCATAATTATCAAATTGATTTTTGGCATGTACAAAAACGAAAACAATAGTACACACATCAAAACTTATATTCTGCTCACGCAAAGAAGCTTTCTGTAGTACCTGTTTTACTGAACGTTTTAAATTCATCGTTACTGACACACATGAATGCATCAATAATCAACGCAGTCAAACTATTTGTTGGCAAATTGTGCATAAGGGATTCAGTCATAACTTTTGACATGCGCTGACACACAGCACCTCAGCATGCACTGAAGAATACTTTGGTAAGTATGAGTAGAATAAAAACACCAATAACAAACAAATTTGAAATGTTTCAACAATGAAACTGGAAGCTTAAGAGACTGAGTACCATCAGGTGTGTGTCTAGACAAACCGACAAGTGACTTTCTTTGAGTAATGTTACTGTTTCAACTCACAGAGACACACATACACGATGCGTACATATCCACATTACACAGCACCATTTTCACCATGTCAATTATCTTGTTTATCTGTAACAACATCTATCATTTCATGACAATTTCACTAAGTCAATTATCTTGTTTATCTGTTAAAACATCAATCATTTCACGACCCCTTTCACCCATATCAAGTCAATTATCTTGCCGATCTATTAAAACATCAATCACTTCATGACCATTTTCACCCATACCAAATCATTTATCCCGTTTATCTGTTAAAGCATCAATCACTTCATGACCATTTTCACCAAGTTATCTTCTCTATCTGTTAAAACATCTATCATTTTAAAAAAAACAAAAACAAATGTATGGATCTTTCTGCATCGCTTTGGAATTTTTTCATGAGCAAACTTTAACATCATTTTTGGCAAGAGCAGAAAATACACACGCATCAAAATGCTAGGAATCAGAATTGGAAGGACATTAAAGCAATGAATAAATCAGTAATCAGCTTGTATCACCCAAAGCAGACGATAAATTGGAGACAACTCGACGGGGTGAAGATCAAATCGTTTCATTCAGATAATACCAGGTGTGCACAGGTGGATCAACATCAAAGATATCCAGAAGTGCAGGGCCTCAGAAAAGGAGGTCGGCGCTGGTGTCCACGGAGTAGGTAGGCAGGTCTTCGTCGGTGGCTGGCACAATCTGCATGGACTCCTGGTCATCGCTGACAGGTTCCACGACCGTCTGGGATGACGGAGGCTTGTCGGGCAAGTTGAGCACTGAACCCAGCTCATAGTCCTGTTGGTACTTGCTGCGGTAAGACTGCAGGGTGCCTGTCGAACAGAAAGACGTAGACGAGTTTTCTTCATCTGATGCTTTTATTCACCTGACTTTTATTTCTATTTCATATTATTTTGGTTTTGTTTTGCAAACCTTTTTCCCCACCCCACCCCTCCTAAAAAGAACACAGTATATATGACATTCTCAGCAAGCTTAACCCTTTCATCACTTCGGCAATTGACTACAGCTGAAGAACTTGATACCACAAGAAAATAACAGACATCAACAAGAGAAGATTAAAATACATTGGCCATGTGTCGCACAGCAAAAACATGGACCTGACGGCAACCATATTTCAAGGAAAAACAAAGGCAAAAAGGAAGAAAGGCAGACCTCCAATCTCATACACCGAAAACATAACAAACATCAGTGGCCTAAATATTCAAGAATGTCCACAAAAGTCAAGACAGAGCAGCCTGGAGGGAAATAGTGGCGACAAAGTGTGCAGCAGCCAACACTGAACCTGGTGACGCCGACAGGTGAGGTGAAACAGGTGAGTATGAGGGTTCACAACTGCAGGTGACACCAGTCGATACGATATCAGACAATTATAGGCAATGCTAGTCAGCCTTAATGATGTGAATTTCTGGACTGCTCTGTTCCCCATGAGGTAAGCAGACAGCAAAGTCCCAAAATAACGGCAATATACATAGCTACGCTGAGGTCTCCCAATGTTTTACTTGGGTAAGCAGTAAATAGCTATGCTTTAACCCTTTCACTCCCTCACCCTATCCACCAGCTTCCGGCTGGAGTCAGCATTAAGTTTTTGCTTTGTTTGCATGGATGACAATGCCTAAATTATCTAAAACTGCTTTGCTTATCTCATTTCCCTAGAGCCAAAAATGTACTTAATAAGAGAAAGTAGGTAAGACTTTATTGAACACATACAGGTGAATGGACCAGCAAGGCAGAAAATGATAGGAAGAAATGAAAGAAAGCAAAGGAGGAAGAAAGAAACTAAGAGAGGACAGAAAAGAGGGAATTTCTAGCACAGAATTTCCAGAAGGTGGGGATACTATTTGTACTGAAAGAACCTCTGGCATCCCCACAGGGGAATGTAAATTTCTGGACTGCTCTGTTCCCCATGAGGTACAAGCAAGACAGACGGTGAAGTTCCAAAAACAACGGCAATATACATAGCTACGCTGACGCCTTCCAGTGTTTTACTTGCATAAGCAGTATATAGCTATGCTTTAACCCTTTGACTAATGCACACTATCTACCAGCTGCAAAAACTTTACCCTTTGACTCCCTCACCCTATCCACCAGCATCCTGTAGGAAGTTGGTGAATAGGGTGAGGGAGTCAAAGGGTTAAGTTTTTGCTTTGCTTGCATGGATGACAATGAAGGATGCTGACAGACGCGCTGCCGCAGTGACAGAGTTAACTGAGGCCAGAACACAGGGAGCAGTCTGGCCAAAAGGGCAGTGGTGAAAGGGTTAACTCAACATACACCATCATGCACAATCCACACCTAAGCACATCAGCAAAACTAATCACAGAGAAAACTACATTCTGGTTCGTTTGTTTCTTGGCTATGTTTGTTTGTTTGTTTGTTTGTTTGCTTGCTTGCTTGTTTGTTTGTTTGTTTGTTTGAGAAAGGCTGATACAATACCAGTATAAAATACACACTAGGTCAAACATAGTCTAGGTAGGGCCTCAGGATCTGGCCCGCTCATGGGTTTATGTGCAGGCTTAAGGGGTGTGCCACGGTCACCATACACATAGCACCTGTGACATTAGTTCATATGGAATTCGTTCCGAGCGCGCAGACGTCGTCTTGAGAAACTGAAACTGAAACTGAAACTGAAACTTGACATAGTTCACCAACCTGAGTGAGCGAGAGAAGTGTTAGACTTGAGCAAATCTCCATCATGACCTAGGAGCCCTCCAGACCGGAGCAGCTCCGAGATGTCGACATCATCAGGGGAGGACTCCGTGGGTCCTGACACCTGCTCCAGGACCAGGACCTCGTCAGGGTGGTCCTTCATGTACTCCTGCAGCATCTGCTCTTCTGACGGGTACTCAAACCTCTCCATCAGCACGTCGTGGAAACGTACGTTGATCTGCACACAAATCAGACAATGTAAACTATTAATGTATTATTATCATTTATATGTCAAAACATTGGCTATTATTATCATCAATATTTCAAACTTCTTCTTCTGTTGCCTTCTGAGCAGTGTTGTCTCAGATGCATGTATGCACACTGTTATGGTTTTGGGCCCACACTGTATAGGTAACATTTTATAGGACATTTCATGAGGCAAGAGAAATTAGAGCACCTGGTCACAACAGGAAAGCTGGAGGGAAAGACGGCACCAGGTAGACCCACGGAGAAAATGTAGGATGGACTTGCAGAGTGGTTGAGGACAGACAGGGTGGGAGATGTACTTACAGCGACAAGGGACAGATGCATATGATCGCAAATACACACACACATATTTTCAATGTGCTTTGAAAATGACCCATCCCAAGTGTGTGTGACCTGAAAACTGCACAACTACTACTACTTCCACATTGTGTTGTGTTGTGTTGTGTTGTGTTGTGTTGTGTTGCGTTGCGTTGCGTTGCGTTGCGTTGCGTTGCGTTGCGTTGCGTTGTGTGTACTGTAATGTATTGTATACTGCAGAGTATTGCATTATATTGTGTGTGTGTCTGTCTGTGTCTCTGTATGTGTGTATATGTGTATACACACACACACACACACACACACACACACCACACACACACACACACACACACCACACATATATATATATATATTTATATATATATGTGTGTGTGTGTGTGTGTGTGTGTGTGTGTGTGTGTGTGTGTGTGTGTGTGTTTATATATACATATGTATACATACAAACATACACACACACACCATATAATGCAATACACTGCAATATATTACAGTACAATAAAGTTTGGTAAAAAAAAAAATTTATCCTTTAAGAACTGAATCTTTTTCACATACCTCCGTCCTATACAATACACACACACACACACACACACACACACACACACACACACACACACACACACACACACCACACACACACACACACACACACACAACACACACACACACACACACACACACACACACACACCACACACACACACACACACACAACACACAACACACACACAACACACACACACACACACACACACACACACACACACACACACACACACACACACACACACACACCACACACACACACACCATCCCCCTGGTCGATATGAAAAAAAATTCTTAAAAACAGAACCAGCTTTCTGCAGCTTACTCTCCTAATCTATAATACATAATTCCAACAACAACAACAGCAACAAAAACAGCAGTAAATCAATAGCTACTCACAAAATCAAACAAAAGACAAAATTTTCAGTCCTTCCCTTCCTAACAACGTAGTGGGGACAAGCACGCAGACAGTTTTGTCCACATCACGTGTGATGATGTGGTGAGCCATTGATTCTGTATTGCACAGCTTTGACTACTAAGACAGGTCACAGCTGTAGGGAGTTGCCTGAATAATTGCGTAGAGTTTAACACCAATTCAATACTGTTCTGACATCATTGTTGACACCGAATACCACAGAGTTTTTTGGATTGAGTGTCCTACATTTCAGGCTTTCCACCAATAGATATTCAAATAATAAACGCTGGACTTCAATATTTGTCTTCCATGAGTTTAACATCGATTCAATACTGTTCTGACATCATTACTGACATTGAATACCACAGAGTTTTGTGGACAGAGTGTCCAAGATTTCAGGCCTTCCACCATCGGATATTCAAATGAGTAAATGTTGGACTTCAATATAGTGTCGAAATGACTTTAACACAATTCAATACTGTTTCTGACATCATTACTGACATTGAATACCACAGAGTTTTGTGGACTGAGTGTCCTAGATTTCAGCCTTCCACCATCGGATATTCAAATGAGTAAATGTTGGACTTCAATATAGTGTCGTATGACTTTAACACCAATTCAATACTGTTCTGACATCATTACTGACATTGAATACCACAGAGTTTTGTGGACTGAGTGTCCTAGATTTCAGGCCTTCCACCATCGGATATTCAAATGAGTAAATGTTGGACTTCAATATAGTGTCGTATGACTTTAACACCAATTCAATACTTTTCTGACATCACTGCTGACATTGAATACCACAGAGTTTTGTGGACTGTGTGTCCTAGATTTCAGGCCTTCCACCATCGGATATTCAAATGAGTAAATGTTGGACTTCAATATAGTGTCGTATGACTTTAACACAAATTCAATACTTTTCTGACATCACTGCTGACACTGAATACCACAGTTTTGTGGACAGAGTGTCCTGGATTTCAGGCCTTCAAACATTGGACTTCAATATTGTCTTCTATGAGTTTAACACCAATTCAATGCTATTCTGAAATCACTGTCGATACTGAATACCCCGGAGTTTTGGAGTTTTGCGGACTGAGTGTCCTAGATTTCAGGCCTTCCACCATCAGATATTCAAATGAGTAAACTTGGACTTCAATATTGTCTTCTATGATTTTAACATTAATTCAATACTGTTCTGACATCATTGTCACATTGAATACCCCGGAGGAGTTTTGCGGACTGAGTGTCCTAGATTTCAGGCCTTCCACCATCAGATATTCAAATGAGTAAATGTTGGACTTCAATACTGTCTTCTATGAGTTTAACATCAATTCAAGACTGTTCTGACATTTTTTTAAGGATCACTGCACTCAGGGAGCTACCTATGTGCACGCCATT
>JAPXFY010000028.1:27128801-27136301 GCA_030674185.1 Monoplex corrugatus
CCTGCAAGAAACTTAACCCTTTGACTCCCTCACCATCTCCATCAGCTTCCTGTTGACTCCCTCACCCTATCCACCACTTCCTACTGACTTCAAACGGCCATGAGGACATTCACTAAAATCCCTCCTGCAGGATGAAGCTGGTGGATAGGGTGAGAGAATCGAAAGGGTTAAGTTTCAGCTTTTTCTAGCGTGGTTGGCAACGCAGGATGCTGGTGGACAGGGTGTGTGAGTCAAATTGTCACATGACGCTTTACCTGCTCCGTGCCCTATCACAACGCAAACTTAACTTGACTCTGCCTATCCACCACTGCAAAAACTTAACCCTTTGACTCCTGCACCTATCCACCAACTGCAAAAACTTAACCCTTTGACTCCTGCACCCTAGCCACCAACTGCAAAAACTTAACCCTTTGACTCCTGCACCCTATCCACCAACTGCAAAAACTTAACCCTTTGACTCCTGCACCCTATCCACCAACTGCAAAAACTTAACCCTTTGACTCCTGCACCCTATCCACCAACTGCAAAAACTTAACCCTTTGACTCCTGCACCCTATCCACCAACTGCAAAAACTTAACCCTTTGATTCCTGCACCTTTAACCACCAACTGCAAAAACTTAATCCTTTGACTCCTGCACCCTATCCACCAAATGCAAAAACTTAACCCTTTGACTCTTGCACCCTAACCACCAACTGCAAAAACTAATCCTTTGACTCCTGCACCCTATCCACCAAATGCAAAAACTTAACCCTTTGACTCCTGCACCCTAACCACCAACTGCAAAACTTAATCCTTTGACTCCTGCACCCTATCCACCAACTGCAAAAATTTAACCCTTTGACTCCCTCACCCTATCCACCAGAGAAAAAGTCCCATAAACAGGAATCAGTAGGAATTACTGATTCAAACAGCCATGATCTGAGGATATCCCATAGACAAAGTCCCGAAAACAACAAAGTCTTAGGTTAGGAGTTGCTGACTTCAAACAGCCATGAGGTCATTGACCACAGAAAAAGTCCCATAAACAGAAAGTCTGTAGGAGTTATTGACTTCAAGCAGCCATGAGGACACTCACCAGAGAAGACTCTGCACTGTTGCTGAATCATTTCAATGGAAGTTCGGTGGTGCCTGTTGTCATCCAATATACAAAGGACGCTACCTGCTAACCTGTGTATTAACATCAGCAATTCGTTCTGCCACAAAGCCAGACTAGTGAGCATTTAGTCCCACGGGCCATACAAACTATATTTAGGTATGTAACTGTGCATCTCTTTGTGTGTGTATGTGAGCAAGAGAGAGAGAGGGGTTGTGTGTGTGTGTGTTGTTTTTGTGGTGTGTGTGTGCGTGCTGTGTGTGTGTGTGTTTATTGTGTGTTTCTTTGTGTTTTCGTTTGTTGTGTTGCTCTGTGTGTGTGCTTTGTCTTGTGTTTGACGAGCATCATGCATGCATGTGTGCTGTATTATATCTCTCTTCTCGTCTGTATATGTGTGTGAGTGTTGTGTGTTTTCTGTGTTTGCGCGTGCGTGCGTGCATGTGTGCGTGTTTCCTCTCTCTCTCTCTCTCTCTCTCTCTCTCTCTCTCTCTCTCTCTCTCTCTCCTCCCTCTTGTGTGTGTGTGTGTGTGTGTGTGTGTGATGTGTGTTGTGTGTGTGTGTGTGTGTGTGTGTGTGTTTGCGCGTGCGTGCGTGCATGTGTGCGTGTTTCCTCTCTCTCTCTCTCTCTCTCTCTCTCTCTCTCTCTCTCTCTCTCTCTCTCTCTCTCTCTCTCTCTCTCTCCCCCTCTGTGTGTGGTGTGTTGTGTGTGATGTGTTGTGTGTGTGTGTGTGAGTGTGAGTGTGTGTGTGTGTGTGTGTTTGCGCGTGCGTGCGTGATGTGTGCTGTTTATCTCTCTTCCTTTCTCTCCCTCTCTCTCTCTCTTCTTCTCCCCCCCTCTGTGCGTGCGCGCGCGCGCGCGCGCGCGTGTGTGTGTTATATAATACTACTGTTATCATTGGTAGTATCATCACTAGCACTGCTGTCACTATTGTTATTGCTGCGGCTGTCACCACGTCAAGTCACTGCCGTCAATACTATATTTGGTGTCCGATTTCCTTATGTGTGCTTCCTTCCTTCTGATGCATCGAGCGCCCACCCCCCCCCCACCCAAAAATGCCTTTTGTTCAGTGAAATGGCTCAAATTACTGATTGACATATTTTTGTTATCATCACTGTCATTGTTAAGCGTTACATTTTTGTCCGGTTTCACTCTCGAAGGTTATGTCACGCACCGCTCGTCCAGCTGATGCCATCAGTGAGTAGTTACTCACTGAGTAACCACACATTAAACCCTTTGACTCCCGATCTATCTATCTGCCCACCAGCAAAAAATTTAACCCTTTCACTCCCTCACCCTATACTAACGATTAAATTTTGATTTTCGACTCCTTACCCTATCCTAAGGATTCAATTTTTGATTCTCGACTCCTTCACCCTATCCTAAGGATTCAATTTTTGATTTTGACTCCTTCACCCTATCCTAAGGATTCAATTTTTGATTCTCGATCCTTCACCATCCTAGGATCATTTTGATTTTGACATCCTTCACCCTATCCTAAGGATTCAATTTTTGATTTTTGACTCCTTCACCTATCCTAAGGATTCAATTTTGATTTGACTACTACACCTGTCCTATGGATTCAATTTGATTTGACTCCACACCATCCTATGGATTCATTTTGATTTGACTCCTTCCCACCACAATCCAAAGATTCAATTTTTGATCTTGACCTATCACCTATCCTAAGGACAATTTTTGATTTTTGACTCCTCACCTATCCTAAGGATTCAATTTTTGATCCATCACCCTATCCTAACGTCAATTTTTGATTTTTGACTCCTTCACCCTATTCTAAGATTCAATTTTTGATTCTGACTCCTTCACCCTATCACTAAGGATTCAATTGTGATTCTGACTCCTCACCCTATCCTCAACGATTCAATTTTTGATTTGACTCCTTCACCCTATCCTAAGGATTCAATTTTGATTTGGGACTCTCACCTATCCTATGGATTCAATTTTTGCTTTGCTGTCACGGTTGTCAAAGCAGGATGCTTGTGGATAGGAAGAAGGCGCCAAAGGGTTAAACCTTTTAACTCTATTCTGACTGACAGGGCATTTATTGTGTAACATTTCCTGACTGAAAAAAAAAACAAAAAAACCACACACACCATAACAGTATTGTGTAGTGTCTGCTCCTCTCCATTTTCAACAACAACAATAACAAAAACACACACCATAACAGTATTGTGTAGTGTCTGCTCCTCTCCATTTTCAACAACAACAATAACAAAAACACACAACATAACAGTATTGTGTAGTGTCTGCTCCTCTCCATTTTCAACAACAACAATAACAAAAACACACAACATAACAGTATTGTGTAGTGTCTGCTCATCTCCATTTCAACAACAACAACAATAACAAAATAACCACAACATAACAGTATTGTGTAGTGTCTGCTCCTCTCCATTTCAACAACAACAATAACAAAATCAACACACGACATAGATCACAGGATCTTTAACGCGAATATATCTGATGCTTTGCGTACGCTGACCGTTAATAACATTCATAGTTAACCATTCGACTCCTGCACCCTATCCACCAACCGCAAAAAAATTAACCCTTTGACTCCCTCACCCTATCCACCAACTGCAAAAACTTAACTCTTTGACTCCCTCACCCTATTCACCAACTGCAAAAACTTAACCCTTTGACGCCCTCACCCTATTCACCAACTGCAAAAAGTTAACCCTTTGACTCCCTCACCCTATCCACCAACTGCAAAAAGTTAACCTTTTGATTCCCTCACCCATGTCCACCAGCTTCCTGCTGAAAGCTGACGGACAGGGTGAGGGAATCAATGGACAGGGTGAAGGAATCAAAGGTTTAAGGTTTTGCTGTGCCAGTATGGATGGCAATGCAGGACGCTGGTGGCCAAGATGCCGGAGTCAAAGGTCAAGGCTTTCAAAAGGCCACTGTGTCTTGCACACTATAAGCATGAGTTCCCATAATGCTGAGTTGCTGACAGGAGATTTTTGATAGATAAAATAGATGACAGATAGACAGACAGACAGATAGACAGACACATAGACATACACACAAACAGGCAGACAGACAGACAGATAGACAAACTGATAGGTAGATAGATTGGTAGACAGACAGACAGACAGATAGATAGATAGATACATAGATAGAGACAGACAGACAGACATGCAGACAGACAGATAGAGACAGACAGATAGACAGATAGAGAGATAGATAGATAGATAGATAGACAGACAGACAGATAGATAGATAGATAGACAGGAAGGCAGACAGACAGAGACAGACAGACAGATAGATATAATAGATAGATAGATAGATAGATAGATAGACAGACAGATAGATAGATAGGTAGATATATAGATAGATCTATAGATAGATAGATGGATGGATAGATAGAAAAGTAGTAGATAGATAGATAGATAGAAAAGTAGATAGGTAGATAGATAGACAGACAGACAGACAGATAGATAGGTAGATAGATATATACAGACAGACAGGCAGACAGACAGACGATAGATAGACAGACTGAGACAGACATAGACAGATATAGACAAGACAGACAAACAGACAGATAGATAAACAGACAGACGACAGACATACATATACACGTACATACATATATACACCATACATACTACAACATACACATAAACATATACACATAAAAGCTAGACATACAGACACACATTATACACATAGAAAGCTAGACATACAGACAGACACATCGATACATAGAGGATGACCAGTACTGCTGGAAGCTGATATGACCACCTTGTTATCTCACAGGGCTTACAAACATACAGGGCCACATAACAGTCCCACACCACGTCCATTCAGTATAGTCACTTAGTTTCGTACCTAATTCGTGTTCTACGAAAACACCAAAGAAAATAGCAATCAACTTGGAAAGCTTTTTGATTAGATAAATTCATCAGTTGACAGGATAAGTTTACATACCACGTCTATTCAGTTATGTTCACTTGTTTCGAAACCTAATTAGTGTTTCTACGAAAAACACCAAAAGAAACAAATAGCAATCAACTTGGAAAGCTTTCTGATTAGATAAGTTTATCAGTTGACTGGATAAGTTTATGATAAACAATGCCTAAGTTTGTAACTGGAAAGGAACGGAACTTGAGAAAAAAACAATACAAATAGGAATTAACTATCGTATGGCACAATGCTGTGTAATGATCAACTATCATTAACTTGTCCCAGTGTTCTGTCAAGGTACAAAGGTGTTATTGCAAAAACAACAACAACAACAACACACTGACACAGACACACACAAACACCACACATACACACACACACACACACACACACACACACACACACACACACACACACACATTCACGCACGCATGCACACACATTTGTCTAAAAGTACATCTGTGAATAGACGTTAAAAGAAATAACGTACGAACGAACGAACGAACACACACACACAAACGCACACACACACACACACACACACACACACACACACACACACACACACACACACACACACACACACACACACACAAATACACACACAGACGCACACACACACAAGAAGTCGATTCTAAGTCTATCACAGGTCAGAAGTCCACTGAGCTGTCAATACGTATTATATGTATATGTATTTGTGGTAATGGCAAGGGACTGAACTGGTCAGTCCTTTTGTTGAAGGTCTGTGAATTCACTGATTTCGGTGATACCGTTCATGCATCTTTCCCTCGATCGAAATCCAAGGGGAGCAATCTCAGCCTTTGACCCTGAGGTCACGGTGACCGTAAAAGTGCCGACAGTATTCAGTTAGATTTTGTAACGGGAATCTAAACTTGAGTAGTAGTCTCATACAGTTTGAAACCCAATCAATACACTGCTGCATGAGACCAACAACAACAACAAATCCTACCTAAGACTGTCTACTTCCTCTGCTGTGTAGCTCCATTACCCCCTCCCCCACCCCTCTGCGTTCTCTACGTCATCTTATTGGCCACCTCACCCTATCCATCATCTTCCTATTAAAAGAACAAAAAAGCTCACATGCACACACACACACGCACACACGCACATACACAACACACACAATACAACAGACACAGACAGATACACACACACATACACAAGCACACACACACACACACACACACACAATACACACACACAAATAGACACACATATTAGCTCACACACACACAGACACACACAAACATACACACTCACATACACACACACACAAAATAGACACACATATTAACTCACACACACACAGACACACACAAACATACACACACACACACACACACACACACACACACACACAAATAGACACACATATTAACTCACACACACACAGACACACACAAACATACACACCACCACACACCACACACACACACACACACACACACACACACACACCATATATTTAAACAAATGAAGATAATGTCAATTTATTAGCCAGTCAAGTTAAATGTAATGTTTAAAACTGTCATCCAAATCACTTGAAAATTTACACTGATGGATAATTAACTGAAAAAAAAGCAGGCTCAGCATTTTTAATACCTGCCCTTGAAGTAGAGAATCTTTCCATACAGGACTTAACAAATCAACAGTTACAACTGAACTCTTTTACAATATTAATAACATTGAATTATTTGATAAGCTTTCCTAAAATGACTGTACAGATCCTTTTTGCATGTATTCAAAAGCAGTACTTCAAGCTCCTGAAGCATTCAAATTGCAGATCCATAAGAGTTAGTTACTTAATTCATATTTCATCCTTAAGAAGCATTGAATTTTACTTTCTGCTGGATGCCATCTCACTGTTTCGTTGTTGTTATTGCTATTGTTGTTTTACTTTATACTGATATGGTTGACAAGGCTGCCAAACGAGGGGCTAAGATCTCACCAGAATCAAACGATATACAAACTAGACACCATGTGCTACAAAAGCCTCAATAACGCAGCCCCCGATTACCTGTCAAGCCTACTTGAGATCTATGTTCCCTCACGTACCCTCCGCTCTGCCTCCGATCCTCTGACTTTTCGCTTTCCACGCACTAAGCTCAATACCTATGATCCACGAGCCTTCTCTGTTTCTGGTCCACTCTCCTGGAACAAACTTCCTCTCTCTGTCCGTCAGCAACCTACTTTTGTCTCCTTCAAGTCCGCTCTCAAAACTCACCTTTTCTCCTCTGCATAAAATCCTGACCTCACTCAATCCCCTCTGCAGCCTGTCTCCACTCGGAGTGGAATCACATTGTAATATATAATTGTATATAATATGCTCTCTATAATTTTCCATTGCTTTTATTCTTTCTCCCCATTTTAGCCGTGTGTGCGTGTGCGTGTGTGCGTGTGTGTGTGTGTGTGTGTGTGTGTGTGTGTGTGTGTGTGTGTGTGTGTGTGTGTGCGTGCGT
>JAPXFY010000028.1:27153801-27156301 GCA_030674185.1 Monoplex corrugatus
ATATCCAGTATCATATAAGTCTTTTCTTCACAAGTTATATCCAGTATCATACAAGTCTTTTCTTCACAAGTTATATCCAGTATCATACATGTCTTTTTCTTTACAAGTTATATCCAGTATCATACAAGTCTTTTTCTTCACAAGTTATATCCAGTATCATACAAGTCTTTTCTTCACAAGTTATATCCAGTATCATACATGTCTTTTCTTTACAAGTTATATCCAGTATCATACAAGTCTTTTTCTTCACAAGTTATATCCAGTATCATACAAGTCTTTTTCTTTACAAGTTATATCCAGTATCATACAAGTCTTTTCTTCATAAGTTATATCCAGTATCATACAAGTCTTTTTCTTCATAAGTTATATCCAATATCATACAAGTCTTTTTCTTCATAAGTTATATCCAATATCATACAAGTCTTTTTCTTCATAAGTTATATCCAGTATCATACAAGTCTTTTTCTTCACAATTTATATCCAGTATCATACAAGTCTTTTTCTTCATAAGTTATATCCAATATCATACAAGTCTTTTTCTTCACAAGTTATATCCAATATCATACAAGTCTTTTTCTTCACAAGTTATATCCAGTATCATACAAGTCTTTTTCTTCACAAGTTATATCCAGTATCATACAACTCTTTGTCTTCACAAGCTATAACAAATATCATGGAAATCTTTTTCTTCAAAAGTTCATTCAATATGTGGCCCACTCTAAAACAAAACAAAACAAAACAAAACAAAAAAGAGCTAGGAAAGTCTGACTGGGCTGCTTTTAGGCATGTGAATCACTGAAAACTACAGTTTCTTCTAAGCTTTGCTTTCATTCGAGATAAGAATTTACAAAAACAGGAAGACATCAAGTATGAATACCCCTGAATTCAGAATATTTATAACTGAGTCTACCTGCTGGGGTATACAGCAGCATAAAAAAAACATGTCCATCGATAATAAGTGTGTATGCAAAGCCATGTGGGAGTTGTTGTTGTTCATGAAGAGTTTGGGGAGCCTGTTCATGAGAGATTCAATGCATTCAGAAAATTCTATATATGCGTGTCACTCAAACCTGCAAACAGTTATCTGGCAGACTCCTTAAGCCTGTGCAAAATCCTATGCAGTAGCAAGATCTTGAAATGGGGAGGAAAACGGAAGAAAGGACCGATGAAACATTACGCTGACTCAACAAAATGATGGAAACCTTAAGATGGGCAGCAAACAAGCCAGTTTTTTTTCTTAATGTTGCAAGACTGGGATTGAACTCAAAATATCACATCTTGAGTCCAGATTCTCTATAAAAAAAAAATTAAAAAAACCGCTGGCCCATTTGAAATGAAAACATGGCCCAGCTGAGGGTTGAACCTGCAATCTCTGCATGACAAGAATGGTGCTCTGACTGTTGAGTTATGAACACACAAACAAAGAAGAACCCCACTCCCAATCTCTACAGCCTCTGAAAACATCACAACTTTTTTTTTTCAGCTTTCTAATTTTTCTATGCTGCATGTACACATGTTGTTTTTGCCCACACTATGCATGTAGTGTGTTCCTGCACAGTTAGTGAACTTCCTCTCTGTCAGGCATACATGCTGGGTTTTTCAATGCTTCTGTCAGCCACCGGACACCAACATGACTGACGGTCTTGAACTTGAGCAAGCATACTTGATGTTCAATGCACATACATGTATACATATATATATATATAATATATATATATATATAATATATATATATATATATATATATATATATATATGCACATTGTTATTATTGTTTAAAGCCCAGCCGACAACATAGAGCGATATCAGGGCTATACATATAAATGAAGGAGGTGTTAAGCAGTAACAAGTCTGCACACATGCTGACCTTTGAGATCAGAAAAATCTCTTATCTTTTATCCACCAGATGGGAGATATCTGGCACAATCAACCCCAGTTCTTCCAACTGAAAATCAGACATCTTATTCTCTTGACTAATGCGCCTGACGAACTCAACCTAAGTTTTTTTTTCTTACATGCATAAGTCAGGAACTATACCATCAAACATGACATGCATTACACAACATGTGAACCTGACAATGAGTGACACATGTGCTGTGGCACAATACAACCATCCTTTTTCTACTACATTCGAGCTTGGTCATGCCTAAAGGTCACTACCTGAGGCATACAAGCTTATTGCTTTGGATGCATGTATGCATCATTCTACATTGTTCTGGTGGCCTGGTCCACAGTGTGCAGGTAATATGCTGCTACACAGTCTGACATCAGTGGGTGGGAAAGAGAGAGAGAAAAAACTGTGAGAATTTCTAGAACAAGTACAGATGAATTTGAATGGTAAGGCAGAAACCTACTTGAAATCTATGTTCCCTCACGTACCCTCTGCTCTGCCCCCGATCCTCTTACTTTTTGCTTTCCACGCACTAAGCTCAATACCTATGCTCAATGAGCCTTCTCTGTTTCTGGTCCACTCTCCTGGAACAAACTTCCTCTCTCAGTC
>JAPXFY010000028.1:27161301-27188801 GCA_030674185.1 Monoplex corrugatus
ACTGCAAAAACTTAACCCTTTGACTCCCTCACCCTATCCACCAGCTTGTTTTGCTAGCATGGCTGGCAATGCAGGATTCTGGTGGACCGGGAGAGGTAGCCAAAGGATTAACTTGCTTTGGGAATAAACACTGACAGTGACTACAGCTATAACAACAGCAACAACAACAATAACAACAAAACTGACAGGTGAGGCCCAAAGTCATAATCTATACAACAGATCTACAGAGAAAACTAACTGTAACTGTACTAAAGATGGACAGAGGAATGAAAAATGCCATCAGTGGTTATTTGATTGATCATTATCTTCAGACCAGCAGCTGTTCGATTGCTTCTTTGTCATGATATAAAAATGTAACACGACAAACAGAATTTTATGACTGCGCTGGGGATATCCTGCGAGTAATTAACAATCAAAATGAAACTACAATGCCTTTTTTGTAAAGCAGTTGTTTGTTTGACTCATCAAGCATGACAATCACAGCCAGTATCTCGGTTCTTCCTGGAGTAGTACTATTATGAAGCAGACATTGTTATTTATTTAAAGCCCCGCCAACTGTGTACAGCCTTATCAGGACTATATCCATTTCAAAACATACACAATACTTCAACAGGTTAACCAGGAAAAAGGAAAAGAAAATTAAGTACACATAACATACACAATACTTCAACAGGTTAACCAGGAAAAAGGAAAAGAAAATTAAGTACACATAACATACACAATACTTCAACAGGTTAACCAGGAAAAAGGAAAAGAAAATTAAGTACACATAACATACACAATACTTCAACAGGTTAACCAGGAAAAAGGAAAAGAAAATTAAGTACACATAACATACACAATACTTCAACAGGTTAACCAGGAAAAAGGAAAAGAAAATTAAGTACACATACATGTATCAATGCTTTTGTGAAATAATCTAACTCTAAGGATATACCCCTGGTGTTCACCACGCTACCCATGTTATTTATCACACAGGGGATTTAAAAAACATGTACTGAATACAAATTTAAACACACTTCAGGACACTAACATATAAAAACAGGCCTTAATTACCTAAAACTGCTTCCCCATATATCATTTCCCTAGAGCCAAATATGCACTTAACACATGTACCCAATTGTCAATCATAAGAAAAAGTACGTAATCTTGACTTTTACAAGTGAATGGACCAGCAAGGCAGAAAACGATAGGAAGAAATAACAGAAAGCAAAGGAGGAAGGAAGAAACAAACAGAATCACAGAAAAGAGGAAATTTCTAGCACATAATTTCCAGAAGGTGGGAATACTATTTATACTGAAAGAGCCCCAGCATCCCATGGGTAAAAGCAGACATCTTATTTGTATACAAATTATACAACGTTCAGTATCACAGTGGGTTCCCTGTTTGTAACTCTTATTACTGTGATATTTTTTTAATTACTGTAACAACAGTCACACATTCACACACTATGCCAAAAGAGAGAGAGAGTGCACATGTGATTCATCAATATCAAATGAATAATTAGCATAATCCTTTGGTATCAGTGATAAAATTTATACGTCACATGCGGCCTTCTTGCCTCTCGTTTTCTCTCATGGTACATTATTCATCACGCTTAGTCATATGTTTCACAGTATTTATCAAAATGAAATTTCCACAACAACAACAACATCTACTTGATTTAAACAATACCATATATATGAAAGAATCTGCACTAGTAAAAATTATCACCAACAAAGGTTACGACTGACACACTTAAACTTAAGCTTCTGTACTACAGATACACGCCCATGCTTCATATGACTTATCAGTCATCGGCCTGTCACTAATGACGTATCACCTGTCATTAACTTCATTAAGTAAAGTGTCATGCCCTCAATCATCAAGATCACCACCTCTATCGCCCACTGGCAGATTGACACATCCAAAGTCAAACTACATGCTAACGTAATAATTATATGCAACTTGCTAGCTGCATTCAGTGCATTGTCTAGATACATACCTATTTGTGGGAACATAACTTGGAGGCATTTTTAACACAAAATGGCAATGAAGTATAATTCATATTCTGCGTTCTTTAAATACCATATAAACGAAGACTGTAAGCGTAACTCAGTCCCATTTTTAACACAAAAGGGCCATGAATTCATACTTTGACTTCTTTAAATATCACATAAATGAAGAATGTAACTCGATCCCATTTTAAACACAAAAGGGCAATGAAATACAATTCTTACTCCTTCTTCTTTAACCCTTTGACTCCCGCACCCTATCCACCAACTGCAAAAACTTAACCCTGCAGGAAGCTGGTGGATAGGGTGAGGGAGTCAAAGGGTTAAGTTTTTGCTTTGCTAGCATGGTTGACAACACAGAATGCTGCCAGACAGGGTGCGGGAGTCAAAGAGTTAAATACCATATAAATGAAGACCGTAACTCAATCCCATTTTTAACACAAAACAGCAATGAAATATAATTCATACTTTGTCTCCTTTAAATATCTGATAAAGGAGCCATTAAAACCAATTTCATGCCTTATTTACCATACAGCTAATTTTAAAGATACTAGAAATAGAAAGTATAATTTAACTGTTACTGAAGTTGTTCCGACAAAAAATCTCTATCATAACAGGATCATAACGCTAACAGTATTTATTCATAATTGAAATACATGATTTATTCGTGCAAACACTAAGTTATAAACAAAGAAATAAATAATACTCCAATAAACTAAAACTATCAATCAGAACTGGGTCACTATGTTGACAGTTTTATCTGTATGTCCAGTCATTACAGATTAAGTCATGAGAAAAAGAAGAAGACTGTACGCGAGATAAAATTAGTATCGAAAAGAATATATATGTTATGTACTGTACTCGTCTTAGGACTTTAATAGTGTCAATACTAACACTTTAGATGTATATAATGATTTATATATATATATATAATAATACATATTACATGTATCCACAATCTGTTTAGCAGGAAGAGTATTTAAGTCCTAAAGACAGTACATGGTACCTTCCTTTTTCATACCAATGCACAAAATTAAAAATTATTTCTAACAAGAAGAAACATCATCACCAATCTCATGTAAAATAAAACTGTCTACCCCTTGACTCCCGCACTCTATCCACCAACTGCAAAATCTGGTGGATAGGGTGAGGAAATCTAAGGGTTAAGTTTTTGTAGCATTGCTGGCAATACAGGATGCTAGTGGATACTGTGTGGGAGACAAAGGGTTACTCATAATAAGATCACTATGCTGACAGCGCTCATATTTAAACTTATACAATGTTTATAAAATCTATTTATTTCCTTAAGATATAATCAATTCGTACAATGTTTGTTTATCTAGATTTATTATGAAATCTATATATTTCCTTAAGTTATATTTATAATCAATTCCTACAATGTTTGCTTATCTAGATTTATTTCCTTAAAGATATTAATCTTTAAACAAGGAAACAAATTAACTGTTCAGTAAAACCAATTATTTAGTAGACTGTACAGACTGTATAGTGTATTGCATTATTTGTGTAATAATCGTTATAAAGAAAATAACACGGGTCATGTATGATCTAATGATCTAATGAACCTTCCATGCAACAGACTGTTCACTGATTCAGTTTAACCCTTTGACTCCCGCAAGCCTGTCTATCAGTGTCCTGCATCGTCTACTGTGCTAGCAAAGCAAAAACTTAACCCTTTGACTAGGGATAGGGTGAGGCAGTCAAAGGGTTAAGTTTTTGCAGTTGGTGGATAGGGTGCGGGAGTCAAAGGGTTAAGTTTTTGCAGTTGGTGGATAGGGTGCAGGAGTCTAAGGGTTAAGGGCCTGATGATGAGACTGACATTTCACTAAAACCAAAACTACAGTTGATTCTGGTAAATACCCCTTATACACACAGCCCAACTGCTTTATTTAAAACAAAAATATTTTAAAAGTAAAATTATAAAAACTCCTCTAGCTACAACAATACAAGCAGTAGTACAACTGGTATCCTACTTATCTCCATTTTAAAATCAACTTCCCTGAGCTAACAGGCCACACGTCTCTGTTTGTAAAATTATCGGGATGTATAATATAGGCCTATATTATACTACTGGCACTTACCTTCACTGTTCGCTTCTTGCTCAGCATTGAGCGGCCTGTGCTGATGTTAGCTCCAATGAACTGGATGTTGCAAGCCTGGATCTGAGCTGCTGCACCCCTGTTCTGCTCCAGACTCCCTCCTCCTCCTGATTTTGCACTTTCAGCCGCTGCCTTTGCTTTCTTCTCACGGCGTTTTTTCTGTAGTTGACTGCTGTCGAAGATTTGTGAGACACCTGTTTGTCGGTTTCTGTTTGAGTGATCTTTCCGTTTCAAAACATTGGCAAACTGATTCTTGATTTCTGAAGAGGATGTATCATCAGATAGTTTTTCTGAGGCAGGTGCGAGACGTTTATGTGGAATAACATCCAAATCTTTGTGAGCATCTGATCCATGTCCGTAATGTGTTTTACCCAAACGTACGCCAAACAGTTCACCAGGGGATCTGGTCTGAACTGCATCCCCATTTTGTTTCTGAGCATTTTTTTTCAGACGATTTGTGATGATGCTGGGTATACCTCTTACTGGCTCATTGCTCTCAGCATTTTCTGTGCTGTTAGTGTTTATGGTTCTGCTGTTACTATCATCAACACTACTACTTTTCCTGTCTTCTGTTTCCATTTCTTCCACTTGTTTGGTTTCAGCAAGTTGTGAAACTGAAACAGCTTCTGCCTCACCGGATGTTTGATCTGACTGGCCACTTGGCTCAGTCTGAGGCGGACTTTTTGAACGAGGAAAGAGAGCACGTGGAGTGGATACTTTAGGCTTTTTGACAGGTTGTACAGGGACAGGGCCTGTTTGGGAATCCTCAGTACGTCTCGATACAGGTTTCAATGCAACTTTCCACTGGTTTTCCTGTGGGTTCTCTGAGTCTGATGACTGTGACAAAGGTCTTAATGCAGATCTCCACATATTTTCTGGTTCTGACTCTTCTTTAAATGTATCTTCCCTTTGATTTTCTTCAGTTTCTGAAGACTGTGACACAGGCTTTAATGCCGCTTTCCAATGATTTTCTTCTGTTTCTGAAGACTGTGACACAGGCTTTAATGCCACTTTCCACTGATTTTCTTCTGTTTCTGAAGACTGTGACACAGGCCTTAATGCCGCTTTCCACTGATTTTCTTCTGTTTCTGAAGACTGTGACACAGGCTTTAATGCCGCTTTCCACTGATTTTCTTCAGTTTCGAAGATTGTGACATTGGCTTTAATGCTCTTCTCCACTGGTTTTCCTCTGTATCTGATGACACTGAAGAAGCAATTGACTCTGGGGTTGTCTCAGATTGAAAATCTGTTGCATGAGTTTGATCGACTCCATTTCTTTCTTTCTTTGCATCACTGTCAATCTCTATTTCTTTCATCTCTTTCATTTCCTTCCCAGTCTCTGGGGCATCCCCGCTTGTTTTTTTCTTCGTTTCACTGTCTGTCTCTACTTCTGCCAGCTCTTTCATTTCCTTCTCATCAATATTCACAGCTGGTTCTAACACCAACTCAGTGTAATCTTTCTCATTTGTACTTTGCTTTGGTTGGGATGTGACATTGCTTGTCGAGAAAATCTGATATCGGTTGTCATTCCCATTTTCTTGATCTGTGTTCTGTTTCTTTGTATAGAGATCTTCCTTGGCTGGGCTCTGTTTGAGAGGAGCCACAGGCACTACAGGGCTGCTCTTTTTAAAACCAGGTTTGAAAGATGGAGGTACAACTGCAGCAGGTCTGGGTACGCCTGTAACGCTCCGAAAGGGAACAGGATGATAGACTGGAATGGGCCTTGAACGAGGCAATGGTGCAGGTCGAGGGGCAGGCACAGGTCGAAAAGGAAACAATGTGGGTTTGATGTCTTCTGACACATCAGCCGTGACATCTTTTGACACAGCTGGCCCGAAGTTTCCTGATTTGCAACATATCAGGACTGGTATTTTCAGGCACATGAGCTCTGAGGGTTTTGACACCCTCTGACAACTGTAAATCAGGTTTGACCTTTTCTGATAAATCAGCTTTGACATCTTCTGACAATAACACATGAGCTCTTACATCTTCTGACACTTGAGGTCTGACATCTCCATCTTCTGGCACATCTGGTCTCACATCTTGCAACACATCAGCACGTTCTGTTCCTACGGAAGACTCTGCGGACGAGGCAAGAGGGAGAGACGGAGGAGGAGACATGGGGAGAGGAGGGGGTGGAGAGAGAGGGAGAGGAGGGGGACTTGATGACCTTGATGATTCTGAGTCTGAATCTACACTGCCAGCAGTTTTGACATCAGACGACCAACTCCTCAACTTATGTGGTGGATCAGAATGAAGCTTGTCAGAGGTATCTCGGGGACTGAAGGAAAATGCCATGTTCATGGAACTAGCATCTCTTGCAGCTGCAGCTGAGTCTCCAGCAATGACAATGATATCTGTGGTTGGAGACCTACTTCTGTTCCTTGAAGCTAAGTTCAAATCTTCACCTGGTAAATCTGTACTGGAGGGCATGACTGTTTTGACCATAGCAGAACTACCGACTGCTGCAATAGTGTCAGAGTCATCACCAAGACTACTAGCTGGACCATTTCCAACTGCAAGATCCAGAGAGGGATGAACAGCAGTGGAACGTTTGGCTGATTCAAACATACTTCTAACTGCAGACACCGTGTTTGGTTTGGGAAGATTTTCAGTCCCTAACTTACTTCTATGGGTAGAAACATCACCACTTACTTTTTTCTCATCATCCTCATCAGTCTCATTTTCCTGGGGCTGGGGTACCGGTTCAGGAGGGTTTTCAATCAAAACAATATCATCTCGTGCCAGCTGAATATCTGGCGCAACAATATGTGTATTTCTTGGAGACTTTTGGGTAGAAGATACCGATTCCCACTTTTTGTTATGTCCCCACTTCCTTTCAACATGTCGAAGTGGAATTGGAAAAACAGGAGATGTCCTTCTGCCACTGTCAAGGGACTCCACACTTCCCGCTCGATGACCGATTGAACTGACCCATGGCCGCCCCATTTCTTGTTGTTGACCATGGTCATTAGAACGATGAACTTTTCTTTCATCCAAAATATCATCAACACTTGATGCATGTTTCAACTTTGGCTCTTCTCCTACACCAAGAGAGGAAAACTTTCCAGACAGTTTGTGCACGTACCCTGAACCTGGTTTAAATCCCCCAAGATCGTCCGTATCAAAACAGTTCCTTGCGCCTCTGAGCAAAGAAGGCACTTCAGCACGGGATGACTGGGGTACCCTTCCACCCCCAAATTTGTAAAAAGGGTTGTCCGTGACTGATGCTATTCGCTGATCTGGTCGCGGCTTGGTCTTGAGTGGGCGGGGACCGTTACGCGTGTTACTCCAGTTACTCACCCGTCCTGTCTGGTTGTCAGAACCGTTTCATCCATTTTCTGATCGCTTCCAGCTAAGTGGTCAAGTTTTGATTCACGGTTAGAATCATGCGACACGTCATTCACGACACACGAATCTTTCACACCCACTGTCACAGCTGTATCACTCGTTTCCATGTCTCAAAGTCCCCGAATTGAGAATCGAACACTGAAAAGTTACACGGAAGACAAAAACTCGTCGTAAAACGGATCATGTTACGATGGCGACAGAACCAGGAAAGGAGTGACTATCTCCCCACACACACATACAGACTACAAAAAGCCATCTGATCTTAATGCGCACGACGACACACAGTGCAGAATCTTGTTGACTTTCTTTTTCCGGGATTTCATCCAGCGGAAGGCTTGACCCGAGGCTGTCGAGTCCACGACGGTGACGTCACAGCATGGTAGGGCGGCCCCCTTTTCCAAAAAGATTTAGGACGAGGGGGTGTGACACGTATATTACGCTTATATAGAAACTAAATCTTATTGAAAGTGATTAGATCATGTAAACTGAACGATGTTTTCGTGAGTCTGACGAACTATTGACCCAACTATCCGCTTCTTTAATGTTATTACATTTCCGTTCCTTGTTTTCATCGACATGTAACCTATGACCTCCAGTTTCGATTTAAATTTCAAAACATACCGTCAAAATAAAATAAAACTGACAAAATTCTGCTTACCCATGAAATACTGATAAATGAAAATAACAATGAAATCATTTAAATTTTTCAAACTAAAAACTAGCAATAGTATATTCACTGCTGGACTATATTCGCAGCCGGGGCACCTAAGCGCGTCTCCCGGGGCAACACTTCATGGCGAGCGACGCAGGTGGGCGCACAGCAACCACGAGAGGAAGAAGAGGGTCGTTTCGCTGCCATAACCACGCTGTAAGAAAGCCGAATCCCGTCTCGCTGACAAGAACCATGGCCACTAAAGTCGCCACCACCACCATCGGCCCAGAGAACTGGCGGACCACGACGTTGAAGACGATCAAATTGGCCCAGACAGTGGTAAATAAAAGCGACAAGAGCAACGATGTCGGGAGAGCGCTCGACCCCCTTCCCCATCTTCGAGACATTGTAGCCACGCTAAGCAACGAGGAGGTACGTCGCTACACCCGCGACGTACGTGTCGTGGCCTCTAAACTGCGGGAAAGTCTCCTGGACACGAACGAAGAGATCAAAGCCCTGACTCGTGGCAAAGAGGCGCTGGAGAAGGCTTTGGAACACATTCGGAAAGACATCAAACTCAATAACAACAGTCAGTCTGTACGAACTACCCGACCCAACAAAGAAAAGGTCAGTGTGTGTGTGTGTGTGTGTTGTGTGTGTGTGTGTGTGTGTGTGAGAGAGGAGAGAGAGAGAGAGAGAGAGAGAGAGTATAACTGTGTGTGTGTGAGAGAGAGTATAATTGTGTGTTGTGTGAGAGAGAGAGAGAGTATAATTGTGTGTGTGTGTTCTGTGTGTGTGAGAGAGAGAGAGAGTATAATCATGTGTGTGTGAGTTGTAGATGGAAGGGTGAGGGGGGTTCAGAGATTACAAGGGGTTTGGCCACTGTTTCTGAGAGAGAGTTTGGAAACATTGATTGTGTGGTGTGTGTGTGGTGTGTGTGTGTGTGTGTGTGTGTGTGTGGTGTGTGTGTGTGTGTGTGTGTGTGTGTGTGTGTGTGTGTGTGTGTGTGTGTGTGTGTGTGTGTGGTGTGTGTGTGTGTGTAGAAAGAGTAAATACAAATATTATTGTGTGTGAGAGAAGGAAGAGATGATGGCAATGATAATATGTTTCTGACAGTAAAAGGATTTTAGAAAGTGTGAGTGTGTGTGTGAGAGAGAGAGGGAGATGAAGAGAGAGAGAGAAGAGAGAGAAAAAGAGAGAGAGAGAGAGCAAGAGAGAGAGACTCAGAGAGTGAAAATAGCTACATTTATTATGTATGTGAGGGAGTGGTGGATGCATAGGTAAAGTGTTCCTGTGAGTGAGAGAAATTGGGAAAGTTATGTGAGTGCATATCTGTGTGTGTATGTATGTGTGTGTTTGTGTGTGCATGCTAGTGTTGCATGTGTGTGTGGAAGAGACAGTGGAAGGGAGATTGTGTGTGTGTGTGTGGTGTGTGTGTGTGTGTGTGTGTGTGGGGTGTGTGTGTGTGTGTGTGTGTTTGTGTGTGTGTGTGTGTGTGTGTGTGTGTGGAGGAGAGAGAGAGAGAAAGTGCTGCAGTATTCATACTTTCACTGCATTATAAAGGAGTGACAGCAGCAGTGACAGTGGTGGTGTGTGGCAGTAGTATAACAGTAACAGTGGCGGTGGTGGTGGTATAATAGAGTAGTAGCTGCAGTATGAGATCTACAGTACTTTAACATTACATGATTTAGTGATTGTGGTGTATTATTTATTTAGATATGAAGTTTGATGAGTTGCTGTCACTGGTAAATTCATCATAATTTTCTTATTTTGTTTGCTTTGATCAGTGATAGCGCTTAGCATCATGTCCTTTGTGTCAATCTGATTTTACTCTCAGTGCGTTAGCCTGTCTGTCTGTCTGTCTGTCTGTCTGTCTGTCTGTCTCTCTGTCTCTCTCTGTCATTCACTCACTTACTTTCTCGTTATTCCCACTACGTTTATCTTTGATGGTCTCTCGTTTTGTGTGTCTGTCTCGTGTCTGTCTCATTCTCTCTCTCGTTTTGTCTCTTCTCTCTTTCTACACACACATGTGCACATGCACACACACATACACACACATATTCGTCTAATATCACATTATGTGGAGACATTAAATGAAATTGAACACACACATACACACACATTCTCTCTCTGTCCCTCTCTCTCTCTCTCTTTCTTTCTCTCTCTCACACACACACACACACACACACACACACACACACACCACACACACACACACACACACACACACACACACACACACACACACCACATATGACTGATGTTTGCTTTTGGTTTCATTTTCATCTGTATGTGTCATTCCTCAAAATGTCTTTTTAAAAGTTTAAGAGTATAGATTACTCACTGTAACTGTTTCCTTCAACTTCATTATGTCATGACTTCCTTGATAATAATGTAGGCCTACCCAAGTTTCACTGTGCTTGCTTTTCCTGACTACTTACTCATTATGCCTCTCAGTCAGTAGATTATTCCACTTTCATGTTGAACAGAGTCCCACCATACACCTTGTGAAAGCTTTTATCAACATGAAATAGCTTTTTAAGTGATGTACAAATATTTCATGACTTCCTGTACCTGAAAGGGGTTGAGATCCGACCTCCCAGTCAATTATTGATTGATCTTCCTGAGAGGAAAATCAGGCTCAACGGGTTTTGTCGATTCGCTTCAAGCGCCTTTTTGTGAAAGGGCCTTTCATTGCTGTCTTTTCAAAGGTTGACAAATGCCTGTCTGATGGTCATTGCGGACCCACACCTTTGCAATCAATAGCTTTTGTGCAAGGCTGATTGGCTGTTCAGGGTTCATGCCTGTGGTTATGTGTGCGCAGGGAAGTTTATAGTGTGTACATTTCCAGGATGTGGTTTTAAGAGAGAAGTGTGCCTGTTTGATAAAACCACATAGGGTAGACAGTATGTCTAGATATAAGCCGTTTGTATGTGTATACATGCATAAAAATGTAAAGTGTGTGTATTCGTACACTCAGCCAAAGACAGACACATACACATGTATACATGTACAGCATACAAGCGTACAAAAAGCATACCATGCACACACACACACACACACACACACACACACACACACACACACACACACACACACACACACACACACACACACACACACACACACACACAACACTCATACACACACTCACACACACACATTCTCTCTCTCTCTCTCTTTCTCACACACACACACACACATACACACACACACTCACTCAAACACACACACACACACACACACACACACACACACACACACACACACACACACACACACACACACACACACACACACTACACACACACACACACAACACCTTTTTTTATATCTTGAGTTCCAATCTTTCTGAATTCTCAGATGAGTGTACGCAGGTTATTTTGCTCACACTTTCCACTGTTGCTGCACACAGTCTTCACACTCCATCTTCAATGAACATATGTGCTGGGTGTCTTCATGTTTCCATAATCCGCCTTCTGACATGATCTACAGGATCTTTAACCCTATGACTCCCGCACCCTATCCATCAACTGCAAAAACTTAACCCTTTGACTCTCTCACCGTATCCACCAGCTTCCTGCAGGAAGCTGGTGGATAGGGTGAGGAAATCAAAGGGTTAAGTTTTTGATTTGCTAGCATGGTTGACATGCAGGATGCTGGTGGACGGGGTGCGGGAGTCAAAGGGTTAATATGCATATTTGATATTTCATGTACATACACATGAAGAGGGTTTATACACTGGCAGATTGCACACATGTTGACGGGGGAGATAAGAAAAATCTCCACCCTCTAGCCACCAGGCAGCGGTGTCTGGACCAATAAAATCCAGGACCTTCTGGTTACAGGCCCAGTGTTACACTGAATGAAATTATATATTCTCACAAAACTGGCGTCTCTATCTTTCTGTGACCTATTTCTGACGCTCAGTTTATTTCTGGTCTTCAGGAAATGTATTGCTGTTCGCTGTTTTACAGCTTAATACAATACAATGCAATTATAATACATTTTGAATGCAGTCCAATGCAGTGATATACTGTTGCAGTGTAATAAAATTACAGACCATTCAATATTATGCAAAACAGCACGGTAAGTTAACCCATTGACTACAAAAAACTTAACCCTTGACCCCCTCACCCTATCCACCAGCTTCCTGTAGGTGTCATAGAGTTAAGTTTTTGCTTTGCTAGCATGGTTGACAATGAATGATGCTGGTGGAGTCAAAGGGTTAATCTTTAGTGTTCCATGAAGGGGAAATGTGTGCTTTGTAAAGATTTGGAAAATTCTCCACAATTTGTCCACCAGGTGTTACCCAGACAAGAGTTAAACTCAAACCTTCCTGTTGGAGGTCAGACATCATAGTAGACTTAGCTGTCGCGCCCATTAGCATGGATACATAACTATCAAGCATTACATTTGGATGGTTTTTACTTTCAGTTTCGAAAATTAGTAAATATTGATTTGGAAACATGACATAACAGATTTCATCAAACTAATGTGGAAATGATAACTGAAACTTTCAACTTTATTTCTAATCAAATTGATATAGTCCATTACAAAATGTTATTTAAACTTTCAAATGTAAGCTGAGTGAGTTTAATGATTTGTTTTCAAAATTTTACGAGTGAAAATATCCAAAGCACTTTGATTTGAAGACTGAAATATCTATTGAGATTGGTTTGTTTTTAAATAACAAATTTGTTTATCATAAACACAAGACATATATTTTTCTTATATAAATATTTGGAAACATTTGCTGAATTGAGCTATATAATTAAAGAGAAAAAAGCAAATCTGAGTTTATCATAAACACAAGACATATATTTTTCTTATATAAATATTTGGAAACATTTGCTGAATTGAGCTAGATCTATATAATTAAAGAGAAAAAAGCAAATCTGAGTTTATCATAAACACAAGACACTTTTTTTTTTTTAATAAAAATTTGGAAACATTTGCTGAACTGAGCTGTGTAATTAACGAGATCCTCACCAAAGTTCATAGATGGTACATCCATTGTGAAGAAGAAGAAGAAAGAAACAAACAAATAAAGAATGAAAAAGAAGAAAAAAGAAGAAAAAAAAGTGCCAAGGTCTGTTGAGGATCATATTTATTGCAGCGTATGGTGTAGTCACATGGACAGTAAGCAGTAGTGTTAAAATCTTTAACACATTTTATATTTTAGAAAAATTATCTGGAGTTATGTCAGGAATAACCAAAGAAGCTTGTTGATGTATTATTCCTGATTTTAAAACCATACATTTGAAACATCTTGTAAACTGACCCAAACTTTTAAAAGATGCATTAGCCTGATAAGTATTCAGGGTTTTTCATCTTCAGTTCATCCACTGTAATGGTTAAAAATTGTGTATAACTGTCTGCTGTGAACTGTTCAACATTATTGGAGTTTGGAGTTAAAGTTGTTCAAGAATGATTCATTGCACTCAGACAATTCCGCATGTGCTCTACCCAAATCTGCCAGCAATTACCTGGCAGACATGTTGAATCTGCACTAAACCCTGTGCACGGGCAATGTCTTGAAATGCAGGGGGGGGGGGGGGGGGGTAACGGAAGGGGGAGGAAGCTATGAAACACAAAAGTGAGGAAGCTATGAAACACAAAACTGACATCATGGAAACATTAAAATGGGCAGCGAACAGGCCAGTTTTCAGTGTCATAGGTTGGAATTGAACACTTGCAAGCAGTCAATATATGTAATTACGTAAAGGCCAGTTTTCAGTGTTGTGGGTTGGAATTAAATACTGTTGCACACAGTCAATATATGTAAAGGCCAGTTTTCGGTGTTGTGGGTTGGAATTAAACACTGTTGCACGCAGCCAGTATACGTAAAGGCCAGTTTTCAGTGTTGTCGGTTGAAATTGAACTGTGTTGCATGCAGTCAATATGTGTAAAGGCCAGTTTTCAGTGTTGTGGGTTGGAATTAAACACTGATGTATGCAGTCAATATATGTAAAGGCCAGTTTTCAGTGTTGTGGGTTGGAATTAAACATTGTTGCATGCAGTCAATATATGTAAAGGCCAGTTTCAGTGTTGTGGGTTGAAATTAAACATTGTTGCATGCAGTCAATATATGTAAAGGCCCGTTTCAGTGTGTGGTTGATTAACATGTTCCAGTCAAATATTAAGGCCAGTTTCAGTTGTGGTTGGAATTAAACATTGTTGCACACAGTCAATGATTAAGGCGTTCGTGTGTATGTTGATTTAACATGTTGCATGCATCAATATATGTAATTGTAAAGGCCAGTTTTCAGTGTTGTGGGTTGGAATCAAACACTTTTGCATGCAAGTCAGTATATGTAAAGGCCAGTTTTCAGCGTTGAAGATTGGAGTTGAACTATGTTGCATGCAGTCAATATATATGAGTTCTAACGGGCAGTTGTCTTGCAAAGACTAAGATGTGTACCTCTCAAACATAATGCACACAGTTGTGCAATGGAGCCTGTGACAAGCTTTTAACAGCTTTGATTCAGAAGCAGTGAACTGTTTCATTGCTTTGCACAGCCTGGAGAATAATGATATTTTCCTAAAGGGGCTTAAGAGCGGCAATCCTAGTGTACAAATCCCTCGACCCCCACCCCAACACTCACTACCGGTGCCAGCGAAAGGTCTGACCAGCGGCCGTTCTGTGAGTGGATCAAGAAAGCCACTTACTGGATCAACGTGATTTGTGTTGACACAAAAGAGCTCAAGCGGTGTTGCCACAAGGCAGGAAAGTTCGCCACTGTGCGGGCTACACGAGTGAATGGCAGTTTGGATAAGAAGCGGCTGTTGCGAAGCTTACAATAATGAGTCTTGCTCCCGGTAGCCTGACGTTTGTTGGTCCAGGAACTGAGCACCGGAGAACTGGCACTGGCTACCCGTATCAGTGTGTGTACTTAATCAAGAGCTCAAGATAAATGCAGATATAGTTGAACTTTCGGGCAGGTCAGACATGGGTGTTCACCGAGTGTGTGGTGTACACACATAAAAGTAAACGCAGACTGTGTGCGGAGGCATTTTATTACCAAAGTGAGGCACTTGATCGGGTGGTGTATAACTAGAAGCACAGCATCGGTAAGGTTTACGCAGGTGTCTCGCGGATATGTGCGGAGACATTTATGACTAAAGTGAAGTACTTGTTCGGGTGGTGTAGAAATAGAAGCACAGCACGGTAAAGTTTACATAAGAGTCTCACGGATTTCCGTCCGTCTCCGTCTTCAAAGCTTTGCCGGCATTATTTTTGCCGGAAGTACTGTAGAGCATGTATATAGATCTAGATCTATTTAGAATTTATGGAGCGACGACGGAAATCCGTGAAAGATCGAAAAGTTTGGAGTTTCAAGTTTATTCAAGAGGGATTCATTGCACCGGGACAGTCCCATAATTATGCACTCCACCCACATCTGCCAGTCGTTATGCGTAACTGGCAGACTCCTTGAGCTTGCGGAAAACCCAATACGCTGGCAAGGTCTTCTAGATCTACATGGAGGGTGAGGGGGTAGGCCTAACAGGTTCTACGAAATTATATATAATTTATCTGTATCATGTGAAGTACATCGCTGTCGCCAAGACTTATGGCATTATCGCGTCGGGTGGGCGTGTGCGCAGCTTAGCAGGTTTACTGTTGAGATGTTAACAGTCTTTTAATTAAAGCTTTCAAGAGTTGGTGCTCTCACGATGTTTTCTTCCAGATCAGATGGTTGTGCTGACACCATCAGAATGATTAGAGCATTAAACCTTTTGACTCCCGCACCTTGTCCACCACCATCCTGCATTGTCAACCATGCTAACAATGCAAAAATTTAACCCTTTGACTCCCTAACCTATCCACCAGCTTCCTGCTGACTATCTTTGATGAGCTGCCTTGACAAACCGACTGAACAGTTAGATTGTTCAGTATGTGGCTTAGTCAAGTTAGTGGGAAGACTGGGACCACACAGTCGAGTCTCAGCCACTTTATGGATGCATCATTGAGGGTGTTGCTTAAATCTTCTGACCAGTACCACAGGTGTCTGTATCTCTTGGGCCTGATTGACACCAAGATAAATTACGATAGAGTACAACACTGTCACGCAATCTCAATCCTAGATAGAACTCCTAGCATCATGATTATCATCCTCATGTCATTTAGGTGGCATAGAAAATAGAACAAAAAGAAAACAAACGAGACAGTATTGATGGAGGCAGACACAAGAAGAATCATTCAATTTGGCCATTTTATGAGGAGAGGATAATTGGAGCACCTGGTCACAATGGGAAACCTGGAGGGAAAGAGAGCACCAGGTAGACCCAGGGAGAAGAACTAGACGGACTTGAAGATGGCTGGGACAAAGAGGGTGGAAGAGATGCTTGAGACAACAAGAGATAGAGACAAATGAAGTCCATGATCACCAACGCCATGCGGCAAGGCACCTGATGATGATGATGATATAAACAAAAGAGGTTCAGATTTTATACGGTAAACCCACCATGTTGGCAAGAGAGCCCCCCCCCCTCCCCTTATCCCTATGGGAGTACTGGGGGCTTTTTCAGTATAAATAGTATCCCCACCTTCTGGAAATTCTGTGCTCAAAATTTCATCTCTTCTGTCACTCTATTTGTTTCTGCCTTGTTCCTTTGCTTTCTGTCATTTCTTCCTATCATTTTCTGCCTTGCTGGTCCATTTACCTGTATGTGTTCAATAAAGTCTTATGTACTTTTTCTCAGGATTGATAATGGGTACACAGTATCAAGTGCATTTTTGGCTCTAGGGAAATGAGATATGTGGAAGGAAGTTAAGGTAATTCATGCCCGTTTTTATATGTGTTTTGGTGTTCCTTAGTTATGCTTGAATTTGTAATAAGTGTGTTTTTTAAATCCCCTGTGCGATAAATTGGACGGATTGGTCAAAGCCAGGGGCATGTCCTTAGATTATGTGCACAAATGCCTTGATATGTGTGCTTAGTGTTCTTTTTCTTTTCTGTCTTTTTCCTGTTGAAGTTTTGTATGTTTTGAAGCCATTATAGCCCTGATATGGCTCTACACAGTCAGCTGGGTTTTAAACAACATTAACAATAACAATGGCAAGAAATGTTCAAATTTCATATGGTAAACCACCATGCTGGCAAAAGATGCTCAAATTTTATATGGTAAACCTATCATGACAAGAAAGAAAGAACTACAATACGAATACATGTTTTGAAGTTAACTGAGACATGGTGCACAGGTTTCTGGGTCTCCTTATCAGAACCTGTGTGGAACTAGCATTCTAGCTGTTAGCTGGGAATTCTGGTGGTAGAACAGAAATAGGCTGACTCGATCGACAGTTGGCATTGATTGTAACTGTTTGATGGCCGAATTGATTCATTTGTAATTCATAAAGGCGTGACGCTCGATGCCTTGTGATAAGGAAAACGGAGCTGGTCTGGCTATTGCTGGCAGGGTTGTGCTACACTGTTTCTGATTGTTATCTCTCACTTGGCAGTCAGGTTGTAGAGTTTAGTTGCTTTGGAATGTTTCTTTCTCTCTTTCTGCCCCTAGCTCTCTTTTTTCTGTGTCTCGTCTCTGTCTGTCTGTCTGTCACAGTGTCTGTCTCCAGTTTTCTTTGTTTTGTCTCATACACATACATACATAAACACACACACACACACACATACACACACACACACACACACACACACACACACACACACACACACACACACACCCACACACACACCACACACGTGTACACACACACACACACACACACACACACACACACACACATATCTCTATTTATTTATTTATTCATTCATTTATTGATTTACTTACTTGCCTTTTTTTCCATCTGAAAGCACATATGTGAATAGACAGTAAAAGAAAGAAATACACACATAAACACACACACAGAGCCACACACGCACATGCACACACATTCTCTCTCTGTCTCTGTCTCTCTCATTGTCTCTCTCTCTCTGTCTCTCTCTCTCTCACTCTCTCTCTTTCTATCTCCCCCCCCCCCCTGTCTCTCTCCACCCTCCTTCTCTCTCTCTCTTTTCAATATTTCTGTATATTGTTTTATAAGACTTTTTTTTTTTGTATGTATGTAATATCGAAGATTAGTTGTAGGATAAATCCGGTGGATCTTGCTGTTAAAAAAAAGTAGGCCTACTATCCTTGAGGAAAAAAATGTGTTATGTTTGTGCGTGTAAGTGTAAATGTGTGTGTGTGTGTGTGTGTGTGTGTGCGTGCGTGCGTGTGTGTGTGTGTGTGTGTGAGTGTGTGTGTGTGTGTGTGTGTGTGTGTGTGTGTGTTATTCCTAGTGTAATAAAATGTTTCAAAGTTCTTGTGTTTCAATTCTTCTTCTTCCTCCTCTTCTTCTTTAGTCTTCTTCATTGTCTTCTTATTTTTAGCAATCCTGCTGTGTTAGTGGTTTGTACTGAAAGTATGATGGGACCACACAAATAGGTTGCGTGATCTGATGATTCATGTTACCATGAATTGGAGGAGAGGTTGGGGGGGGGGGGGGGGTCAGGGGTGGAGAGAGAAAGACTGGTTAGGAGAGGCTTGGGAGAGAGAGACTCTGTGTGTGTGTGTGTGTGTGTGTGTGTGTGTGTGTGTGTGTGTGTGTGTGTGTGTGTGTGTGCTGTGTGTGTGCTGTGTGTGTGTATGTGTGTGGTGCTCTGTGTGTGTGTGTAGTTGTGTGTTTGTGTTGTGTGTGTGTAATGTGTGTGTGAGTGTTGTGTGTGTTGTGTGTGTGTGTTGTGTGTGTGTGTGTGTGTGCGTCTGTATGTGTGTGATGTGTGTGTGTTGTGTGCTTGTGTGTGTGTTGTGTGCTCATGTGTGTGTGATGTATGTGTGTGTGGTAATGTATGTGTGTTGCTGTTGTGTGTTGTATGGTTGGGGAGAGAGAGAGAGAGGAAATTGTTGATAATAGCACTGTTTTTGTATTGCTATTACATTATGATTTGAACTTACTCTCACCCCCCACCCCCCCCCAATCCTCCCCTAAAGACTCCCATCCCCGACTTCCTTAGCATGCAAGTGTCACGGAGAATTTAGAAAATTTAAGAAAGCGTATGTGCTGAATGAAAAGAATGATTGTCAGTTAGATAAGAAATTGAATAATTGATTGATTAGTATGTTGTTTGCGTTGGTTGATAAATTCATTGATTAATAGATTTGTGTATACATGAACAGATAGATTCATTTATTCATTGAAACATACAGTTATATCTATTTCGTTTATTCGTTTTTATTCCTTATTGTTTGATTCTTTTCGCATTCATTTGTTCTTTTTTGTTTCTTTCTGTCTTTCTTTTTCCTTTCTTTCTTTCTTTCTTTCTTTTTCTTTCTTTCTTTCTTTCTTTTAATATATTCTTCCTTTTGCTTATTTGCTCATTCCTTTATTGGTCAGTTACGGAAATTGATTGATTGGTTGGTTCGTTGATGGATTTGCGAATGGACCTATGGATGTAAAAACGGATGGATGCAGGTACTGACTGACTGCTTGCTTGCTTGCATGCTTGCTTGCTTGCTTGCTTGCTTGCTTGCTTGCTTGGTTATAGATGAATAGGTGGATTGACTGATTGATTGATTGGTTAGTTGGTTGATTGGTAGTTTGATTGTTGGGTTGATTGTAGATTGATTTATTCATTGATCAGTTGATTGATTGATTGATTTGAACAGGAGCACGATGGAGCTGACGATCTGTTGAACGCAGAGCGAGCACATCTGTTGAACTGCAAGAAGACGCTAGAGGGCCAGCTGAGACTTGTTCAGCAGCAACTGCAGGTATTGCATCCATCACACTTCACTTGATAGTTCTCTTTTTAATCTTCTCTTCAAAAAAAAAAAAAAAAAAAAAAAAAAGAAAGAAAGAAAAAGGAGATGATTTCATATCAACCAGAGAGAAGTGTGTGTCTTTATGTGTCTGCAAGATTTTCTCAGATCTTTATGGGTACCCCCTATGGGGATGCTGGGGGCTCTTTCAGTATAAATAGTATCCCCACCTTCTGGAAATTCTGTGCTAGAAATTTCCTGTTTTCTGTCACTCTCTTTATTTCTGCCTTGTTCTTTTGCTTTCTGTCATTTCTTCCTATCATTTTCTGCCACGCTGGTCAATTCACCTGTACGTGTTTGATAAAGTCTTATGTACTTTTCTTAGGATTCTTCTTCTTCTTCTTCTTCTTCTTGGCGTACGCTGCTACACAATCATCTGAGTCCGGACGATGAATGCAGCCGTCTTTTCCAGCTCCTGTCTGCAGCCATGGAGTTTGGTTGTCAGTGGAGTGTCTATCGGCCACCGTCCTGTCTTGCCACCTGGTGAATGGGACATCTTTGGAGTATATGCTCCGTGGTTTGGTCTTCTTGACCACAGGGACAGGTTGGGGAGGGTGCCAGCTTCAGTTTGCGGTACATGTGGCTGTTCAGCCTATTGTGACCAGTGCGCAACCTCACCAGGGCAACTTGCTGCTCTCTAGACAACAGGTGGTAGTCATCCCTGTGTCGTCTCGGCATGGAAAGCGCCCTGATGATGCTCCTCTTCTCACTGTTTGATAACTGGGTACATGCCCACCTTTGCTTGATGAAATAACTATTGAGTAGGCGGCGTCAGGAGCTTGGGAGGTGATTGTCTGGAGAGTGGCTGGGGCATTGGTGCTTCAGGTCTCATCCACACCCTCGTGGTGTTTCTTGTTAACTTTGTTAAATATCATAAATTCGTACATAGAATTCTGTTAATTTTTCAGTCTCGCGATGTTTCTTGTTAACTTCGTTAAATATCATAGATTCATAGATAGAATTATGTTTTTTTTCAGTCTTGCAATATTTCTTGTTAACTTTGTTAAATATCGTAGATTCTTAGATAGAATTACGTAAATTTTTTCAGTCTTCTCATCGTCGTCATAATTAGTGTAGCCATTTTCTGTTTTGTGCTTATCCTTTCATCTTGTCAAATGAATTCAAAAGAAGTTTTTAAAGAAAAAAGACATTTCTGTTTTCAGACTCTGGAGAGCGCGCGCAAGCGACTGTTTGCCGTGCTGCAGGAGCGGTCGCGTGTCCTTGACCTTTTGTGCCATGCCAACGCCTCTATCGCCAACAGTGCCAACAAAGAGAGGGGGCGCAACAGTGTCCTTGATGGCCGTATTTCTTCTATCGACAGCTGTCGTTTGGGGGCGTCCGTGGCTGACGCTTTGGGCCCGTACACACCTGAAGCTGATCAGGTGAGGGAGGGTGTATGAAAAAGATACACACACACAGGCACACACGCACACAGGCATGCACGCAGGCACACACACACAATCTCTCTCTCACACACACACACACACACACACACACACACACAAGCATGTAGACTAATATCTGAATCTGTCGTAGTATATAAACACACGATATTTACAAGAATCGACTTTAAAGTTTTCTCCTGATGACTTCCAGATCTTCCTTATAATGAATAGTGTTTGTTTGTTCTTGTTGTATTCACCATTGTCATAATCTTAAACTAGTGGCGAGTTCTTTCGGATAAAAACAAACACTGATACTGTAGGTTGCACCTCACACACATATGTTACATTTGTAATGTCAGGAAAGCTTACACAGTTTAAGGGAAACAACTCTTGCATACCAAAAGTCTTACTGTAAACAAAGGCTTATCTTTCTACTGTAAATAAAGGCTTATCTTTCTTCCTATATCATTATTGTTGCCACTGTGGTGCTCTGAGAAACCAAAATACAATCATATCCACAACTTGTATGGCTCACATACTTCATGTTGGTATGACTCCTAACCATGATATAACCCCAACATTAGTGTTTGCATGTACAGCTTTTAAAAAAAATGTTTTTTGGATTAATTTAACCAGGCTGTGAGGTGATGTCATAATGATGGAAGGAAACGTGCGTGTTGTGTCACAGGCGTTACAAGATGGAGCAGAAGCACGCGGCCGTTCAGCGTACCTGCGACGATGTCTGAGGGACACCATCGACCAGGTGCAGCGTCTGCAGAGAGCCGCTCACAAGTCCGTCAACGATGGCCTCACGCAGAAAGTGGCTGAAACCGTCACTCTCAAGGTTTGTACAACAAATCTGAATTTGTTCAAGAGAGGTTCATGCCCCCTGTTAGGATGCCGGGGACTCTTTCAGTATAAATAGTATCCCACCTTCTGGACATTCTGTGCTAGAAATTTCCTCTTTTCTGTCACTCTCTTTGTTTCTTTTTTCCTCCTTTGTTTTCTGTCGTCACTTCCTATCATCTTCTGCCTTGCTGGTCCATTCACTGCATGTGTTTGATAAAGTCTTATGTAGTTTCTCTAAGGATTGATAATTGGGTACATGTGTTGAGTGTATTTTTGGCTCTAGGGATATGCGGAAGCAATTTTTTAGGTAATTTAGACCTGTTTGTATATTTGTTTTAGTATCCTTAGTTATGTTTTCAGTTATGTTTTTTAAATCCCCTGTACGATAGATTGGACTGAGTGGTCAGCGCCAGGGGCATCTCCTTGGATTGTGTGCACAAGCATTGATATGTGTGCTTTTTTTTCCCTGTAGAAGTATTGCATACATTTTTATAGCTCTGATATGGCTCTACACAGTTGGCTGGCCTTTAAACAACAATGACAAAGCTAACAAAGAGAGATTCATTGCACTCTGATGCTTTTACACTTGGTCCACCTGTTACCGTTATTTTCGTTTAAAACCCAGCCGACTGCGTAGAGCCATATCAGGGCTATAACCTGTTTCAAAAATACTACTTCAACAAGGAAAAAGAAAAGAAAAGAAAATTAAGTACACATATCACGGCATTCATGCACACAATCTAAGGAGATGCCCCTGGCATTCACCACTCTGTCCAATTATAATAATATAAATTAAAATATTATAAGCGCAATCTGATAAACAACTAACAGGGGATTTAATAAACATACCTGAATACAAATTTAAGCATAATTAATGACATGAAAAGCTATATAAAACAGCAGTGTTGTAATGCACAGTATCATAATTATTATATTGCATTGCATTGTATTGTACTGTATCCTGTTGTATTATACCATACTGTATCATATTATATTTACTGTATAGTATAGTATTGTATAATTTATATTGTATTGTACTGGGTTGTATTATGTTGGGTTGGGTTGGTGTAGTGAGGATGTAGTGATGTAGTGTAGTGTAGTGTAGTGTAGTGTAGAGTAGTGTAGTGCAGCGCAGCGCAGGTAGCGTAGCTAGCGCGGCGTGCAGTGCAGTGCAGAGCAGTGCAGTGCCGTGCCGTGCAGTGCAGAGTAGTGTAGTGTAGTGAGTGCAGTGCAGTGCAGTGCAGTGCAGTGTAGTGTAATGTGTTTCAAATTAATGGTCAATGAATGACTCAACTCCTCTGTGTCATCAGAGTAAGGGACAACTGTTTAACCTGTGTTGTATTATATCGCATAGTATCATATTATTGTGTTCTGTTTTTGCATCATGTTAATGGTCAGTGAATGTTTGTTGGACAGCAACACCTCGGCATCACCCACGGAGAGAATCGTCACGCCATTCACCGTGCTCAGCGCTGGTTCGATGCCACGGATCGTGCTCGTGGATACACGCTGGTGAGATATTGATTTTCTTCATATCATCCTTTGAATCGGTTGCTTGGTATGTTCATAGGTATGGATAGTTTCAGTTTCAGTTTCTCAAGTATATTCCCTATGTTTGGAAGTCGTGGCACTAAGGTCAAGGTCAAGGTCACTTTAAAAAAAGTGCCAAAAATCAGCAGTTTTCGAGAAGTGTGCGAACAGCGCTTTTTCAGGAACTTGTGAAAACATCTTGTGATGTTGTGGTGGTAAGGACTGAAGGCAGAATCATTGAATCAGGTGAAGTATCGTAATCAAGTTCACTTGAGAAATGGGCCTCGGCTACACGCCTTATTTGGCTACAAACATAGCACACAGCTATTATCCATGATCTGTTTTCACTGTTGTGACAATCTATTTGTGTCCCTGATGCTGCCACGTTTTATTCCATCTGAAACTTCTTCAAAGTTACAGTGATTTGTGGAAGTGCAAAATGGAATTTTTGTCATATCTTTTTGTATAGAAAAGGTGATTGTCACAATGATTTATCAACTGGGTTTTCCTGTTGTTGGTGGTGATGGTGTTTTTGTTTGTGTGTGTGTTTGTGTGTGTGTGTGTGTGTACAGTGTGTGTATATGTGTGTGTGTGGTTTATGTATATGTATGTGTGTGTATGTATGTATGTATGTATGTGTGGTGTGTGTGTGTGTGCATGTGTGTTTATGTGTGCGTACGCATGTGTGCGCATGTGTGTGTGTGTGTGTGTGTGTGTGCGCACGTATGTTGTGTGTGTGTGTGTGTGCATGTGTAATATGGCCAATGGAGATTACCATCCTAGGGAACATTCTAGGGAAGTAGGTAAAGAGGTCAGTGCATGATTGAACGATGACAGGATGAGATGTTGACCTCATGACCCAAAACAGCAGGACACACTGTTTTTTATGGTCAAAATAAGAACAGATAAACTAAGAGTAGAGTTGACATCAGCATGAAATGCGACGTAAAAACAAACAAATAGAACCAAGTCACAGGTTGTCGCAACAGCACGATAGATGCATGTATGGTTTGCTTTTATTGTCTAAGCAAAACTTGAGGTGAGAGTTTCATAAGTATAAAAACATTGTATTGATGTATTGTATTGTATTGTATTGTATTGTACTGTACTGTATTGTGTTGTGGGTTTCATTGGGTTGTGTTGGTGTGGTTGTGTGCGTTGTTTTTGTGTTGTGTTGCTTGTATTGCCTGTATGTATTGCTTGTATTGTATTTGTTGTCCTGTCTTGGCTCTTGTCCTGTCTTGTCTCATCTCTTGTTTTGTCTTTGTGTCGTGTCCTGTCCTGTCCTTTCTTATCTTGTCTTATTTTTATCTTATCATTGCAATCAGGGTCCATCCATGAGTGCGGACGTGTTCACGAGAGAGCGACTGGAGAGACCTCTGGTGAGAGTGTTCCAGAGGCACCCTGGTACCCAGCTGCCTGAGGCACAAGACATCATCAGGTGAGCACTGCTATGGTTTTCTTTCTTTGTTCCGCATGACGTTTTCTGGGACATGTGCCCGCGTGCATTGTTCTGATCGATGGGGCCCTCACTGTGCAGGCATTATTGTTCTGTGCAGTCTGCACACTTTGTCTTCTGTGGGTTACCCCACGGTGTACAAGCAGTCAGATACATATATAGATACATAGCTGAATATATAGATACCTCACCTCACCTCTCTCCCCCTTGCTGGGATTGGCGGTAGGAGCCACGCTCGACATCACAAGTCTTCTCCAGGTCACAGGACTGAGACATCTGTGGGCAAATTCCTGGATCCCCAGACCACAGATTTCAGCGATGTTGTTGAAATAGGAGATGCACAGTCGTCATTTTCTTCTCCTCACCTCAACTTTCCCTTGCAGGACCGCTGACATCAGATCTGTTATGGTGTTTCTGGTTGAATGGCCTACGTATTTCAGCTTTCTTTTGTTGATCTCTGTGAGCAGCTGGCACCTGACATTCAGATCCTTTAACACGCTATCATTTGTTCATCTGTCTGTCCATTTGACTCTAAGAAATTGTCTGTGCAGCCACATTTCTGATTTTGTTTTCTTGGTCTTTTCTTAGCGTCCAGGCTTCGTAACCATACATTAAAACAGACCAAATCAACATTTTCAGGATTCTTAGTTTTAAATCTTTGGAAAGCCCTCTGTCTTTCCATACACTGTTAAACTGGATCATTTTTTGTTTTGCCACGCCAGTTCTGGGTTGCACATTTTTGGTGCAGGAGCTGTCATTTGCTTTGTTACAGATCCTAGGTTCTTGAAACGTTGGATATTTTTTAAGTCTGTTTTATTTATTTGAATGTTTGGATGTTCCTGGCTTTCTTTTCTTGCTCCGTGCATGACTTTGGTTTTTTTTTGTATTCGGTTTAATCCTGCCCTGCAACTTGCTGCATCTGCTTGATAGAAAATTCTCAAGGTTTGTGGAAGGTAAAACACTGTGGGAAAGAAGATGGACACCACTGTTATAATGCTGGCCCAGAAAAAAAATTGAGGTCTTATCACCTTGCTTCCCCTATGTCCTCATGGTTACATGACAGTATGTACCTTTTAACCCTTTGACTCCTGTACTCTATCCACCGAATGCAAAAACTTAACCCTCTAACTCCATCACCCTGCAGGAAGTTGGTGGATAGGGTGAGGGAATCAAAGGGTTTAAGTTTTTGTTTCGCTAGCATGGTTAACAGTGAGGATGCTGGAGGACAGGGTGAGGGAGTCAAAGGGTTAATGTCATTGTGTATTTTCAAGTTACTGTACACTGACTTGGTTGGTTATGGGATCTTTAATGAATGTATTTGATGATGTGTGTGTGTGTGTGTGTGTGTGTGTGTGTGTGTGTGTGTGTGTGTGTGTGTGTGTGTGTGTGTGTTGTGTGTGTGTGTGTGTATGTGTGTGTGTGTGTATGTGTGTGTGTAGTGTGTGTGTGTGTGTGTGTGTGGTGATGTGTGTGTGTATGTGTGTGTGTGTGTGTGTGGTGTGTGTGTGTGTGTGTGTGTGTGTGTGGGGTGTGTGTGTGTGTGCATTTACGAATGTAGGTCTATTTCTATGCACAGTCACAACTTTATAAAGAATGCATATTATACATGTGTCTATTTCTCTCTGTGTGTGCCTGTGTATATGTTTCAATTTATACATTGTCTTTCTATCCTACAACCCCACAGGGCGGTGATGGTCTTCTCCAATCGCTGACAGCCACAAGTCGCAACATCGGCCTGATGTCCATCACACAGGACAAGCTGGCCAACGACATGCGCAGCAAGAGCGCGGCATCCAGCATCGACTCGGCCATCATCCGCAACCGCCGCAGTAAATCCAACCACCGATGGACTCTTGGTGCCGCCTTCTGAGCCGGTGACACGCGACCCTCTAGATGATGCTACTTTTACTCACACTGTTCCCTCGATCGTCTTTTACTCCTTGTGTCTGAGTGTCGTATTGAGCACAAACGTTTTCTTTGTCATTCATAGATGTTGGGCAGATCGTAAATTTCTTGTCAGTGGTAAATATTTGAAAGTTGTTGTTGATCTAGATGTAGGAAGATTTAGTGAAGTATCTCATATTTTGATGTTATGGAATAGCTCTATTTCAGAGGAGAATTTACTCTGGTTATGATGGAAAGTTGTTGTTGATCTGGATGTAGGAAGATTTAGTAAAGCATCACGTATTTTGATGTTGGGAATAGCTCTGTTTTGGGCGAAAATTTTCTCTGGCTGTTCCACAGACCTCCTAGAGGAGGGACTGCCCACTGTATTCAGCCCTGCACACTGGCTTATCATTGACTGAATCTGACAAGAGTGTGCAAGGTACAGTGACCTTCCGATAGCGTTCATTTTATCA
>JAPXFY010000028.1:27191301-27253801 GCA_030674185.1 Monoplex corrugatus
TCATAAAAAAGATTTGCTCATAACGATGATGTATTGTCAACTATGTCCCATGGCTGGGCGACCAGAATGTTACAATAAGATAGCCTTTGAAACAGAAAATATACAGTAGTTTTTGATATGTATGGTAATAACAATGAGATGGTATTTAAAACTGAATATATACAAGTAATCTCTGAAACTGAATATGATACACTTTAACAATGAGATGGTCTTTGAATATATGCAAATAATCTCTGAAACTGAATATGATTTACACTTTTAACAATGAGATGGTCTTTGTAGTCTCAGAAACTGAATATAATTTACACTTTAACAATGAGATGGTCTTTGAATATATACAAATGGTCTCTGAAACTGAATATGATACACTTCAATAATGAGATGATCTTTGAATACAGGGTGATTCAAAAAGAATGAACCAATTTTATGACGCAATATTTTAATAAGGAAAAGCAATAGAAAACTCAAGCTAAGTCACAAGTATTGTACTCACAATCAACTTTCATTTCCTGTCTTACAAGTGTTCAATGTGGCCACCACCAGCAGCACGGGCAACGTCAATGCGATAAGAGAATTCATCCCAGGCGCGTTTCAGCATATCACGGTCCACTGAGTTGATCGCTGTTGTTATTCGATGTTTAAGATCATCGAGGTTAGTGGGTAGCGGTGGAACCCCCTGTGACAACTATTCAAAAGTTAAATTAATAACTCCTCTTTCAAATGATCACTGACTCATTCCATAACGATGCTTGAGAACTGAAGCAACACGTCAGAAAATCGGTTCATTCTTTTTGAATCACCCTGTATATACAAATAGTCTCTGAAACTGAATATGATACACTTTAACAATGAGATGGCCTTTGAAATGAAGCTTATATCACATAGTCTTTGAAACTAGATATATATTGTAGTATCTGAATATAATATAGTCTTTAGGCTGAATATACAGTTTAATAATGGGATAGTCTGAATAGTCTTTTTTTGTTTCCTACAGTCAGTAGCTTAGTCTCTTTTTTGGGAAAATGTGTGATGTAGAAAAAAAAAGGTAATGTGTGCTGAATTGTTTATTTTTGTATGTAAAAAGATTTGTTTTGTTCTCTCCTTGTCTCTTCCTCTTTTTCTCTCTGTCTTTCTGTGTCTGTTTGTATCTTTCTTTCTCTGAAAGGATAATTTTGCCATACATTTTCTCTTTTCATTGTTTTGGTGAAGACTGCTGTTGTTGAAGTCTTGAACGAGCTTTTTTATTATGCCTTCTAACTGTGTCAGTATTAAATTAGTCACATTTATCAATCAAAAAACAACCCGGAGTTTTTTAAAGGGGAAAAACATAAATTATATTGATGGGAGCTTACATTGTTATAGCTATTTAAATTATATTGATAGGAGCTTGCATTGTTATAGCTATTATAAATTATATTGATTAGAGCTTACATTATGCTATTAATACATGATGGAGTTAGTTATAGCTATTATAAATTATATTGATGGGAGCTTACATTGTTATAGCTATTATAAATTATATTGATTAGAGCTTACATTGTTATAACTATTATAAATTACATTGATGGGAGCTTACATTGTTATAACTATTATGAATTATATTGATGGGAGCTTACATTGTTATAACTATTAGATACCTATATCTAGCTCGCATAGTTAGACAATTATGTATATAGTTTTCATCGTTGTATCGGAAATATCTCTCACTTCCATCTATACAGGCATGCTACTCTTGCATTTAGTTTTCATTGTCAGATGTATTTAGCTCACACTTTGATATAAGAAATATCTGGTTACTTGTTGTTTGTACTTGTATCCTGCTTACAGTGTTGGTACACATTAGATCATAATCTTTCATCGTAATTCGTCACACCTATTTGTATGCTGCTCACCCACGTTGGGTTTAAACATTTGTGGAAAATGCAGTGTTTGTGAGAGGTTTAGTTTCTTCCTAGCAGAGTCGTGTAAGCATGAACACATGCCTTCGTATCTCTCGCACATTACAGCAAGCCATCGCTTCGCAGTGTGTCAGATTAGAGACATGGATGGAGAGATTGGAAATCACGACATTTGTTGGTGATCACTGTCTCCCTTGATTAACATCACTGGTCAAAATGCGCATGTAAAGTGTGTCTCAGGGCTACAGAAATATGTTATTTGTGTGGTTCTGAGTGCTTGAGATTGCTGTGTACTCCAAGTAATGGACTGATGAAACCAGACATTCAAAGACAATATGATGTAAAACAAAATATCAGTTTCTCTGCATGTCTCAGATCAGTGATTCTTTTCTCGATGCAAAAGTGCGCAAGTGCTCTCAAGACGAATATCCAATTTGTTCTCTCTGTCTTGATATTTGACTTCTTGTTTCGATGACATAACAATGCACCGTAGCACAGCGAACAGAATTACCGATCTTCTGCTGTGTCTCAGATCGATGATTCTTGTTTCTGATGCACAATGCACAGTGTGCTGCAGAACGAATTACCAGTCTCTCTCTCTCTCTCTGTCGATCACTGACTCTTTGTTTCTGACAGCACAAGAACAGGTGCCGCAGAATGAATTACCAATCTTTCTCTCTCTGTCTCAGATCAGACTCTCTGTTTCTGATGCACACAGTGCGCTGCGGAATGAATTACCAATCTCCTGTTTGTGTCTCAGATCATGACTTCATGTTTCTGACACATAATGCACAGTGCACTGCAGAATGAATTACCAATCTCTCTGTCTCTGTCTCAGATCGATGACTTCTTGTTTCTAATGCCCATAGATCTTGGCTAGTGTTCATGTGTGACAGCTGTACAAACAGCAAGATGGGTTTTGGCAGTGCTTTCACTTTATCCAAACATGAATTTTACTATCCTGTCATGCTTTTCTGTCGTAGAAGTTTACTTTGTTGATAATTCCATGACTTAGGTCTGTTTTATTTTTAGTTATGCTTGGGTGTTCTGTGTACATATCAGTATATGGGTGTGATTGTGTTTGTTTATTGTGAATCATGTACAGATTTCATTTGCATATTCATGACTTTTTTTTTGGGGGGGGGGGGGGGGGGGGTTTGTTTTTCTCCTTTTCTGCCTTTTTGGTTTTGTTTTTATTCATTTGTGTGTATTGATATTTTTGTTTGTTTTGGAAGCGTGTGACAATGTTAAAAAGTAGTGGACAGATTTGAGTGACACTATCATATGTTGACACAATCTAATGTTTGCTGTCTGGTCAGTTGTGGTTGGTTATCCATTGCTACCACATTTTGTGTTTTGTTTGTTTGTGTTCTGTGTATATATTTTGTGTGTGTGTGTGTGTGTGTGTGTGTTGTTGTGTTGTCAGTTTCAGACATCATCATTTAACTCCCCCCCCCCCCCCCCCCCAACTTTGCCTTCTGTGTAAATTCATGTTTACTGATTGTGTTGATCATGTCTATTGATTTTGTTGCTTGCATTGTTCATTGATTTGTCATGTCATAAAGACAACTAGTCCTTGAGGGGTTGTTTGTTTGTTCTTTGTTTTTGTTTGTTTGTTTTAGCATTCTGATTTTTCTCGGATGCGTGCATGCATGCTGTTTTTGCCCACCGTGCAGGCTGTATGTTGGTGCGCAGTCTGCATACTCCATCTCCAGTGGGCATGCATGCAGGATATTTTCGTGGTTCCATACGCCAGCTGACACTGACATGGCTTAACGTGCATGCTTCATGTTCTGAGTGCTTTACACGAACAGATCTGCTGACATGTTGACCTGGGAGGTCAGGAAAAGTCTTATTCCCTTTTCTCCCAGCTCGGAGGTCCTTGGGTGGGATCGAACCCAAACCATTTCATTGGAAGTCTGATCTCTTATCCACTTTGACTACCCTGCCCCACCCGGTAGTCCTTGTGAAAGTCAGTGAAGTGAAAGTCGTATTAAACATACTGTGTTAAGACTTTGCAAGCACCCTTTGCATGCACTGTGGTTTAAGTCCAACATCATGCCATGTGTGTGTGAAACAGTATTTTGTGGATTTTAGTCTTGTAACTGTGGCAAGACACGCAAGTAAGGTCTACCATTTGTGAGCTCTATGGATCAATTTCTGTGGACTTTAGTCCTCTAATTGTGGTAATACATGCAAGTAGGTCTGCCATTTGTGAGCTCTAAGGATCGATTTCAGAAAATTTTAGTCCTCTAATTGTGGTAAGACATGCAAGTAGGTCTACCATTTGTGAGCTCTAAGGATCGATTTCAGAAAATTTTAGTCCTGTAACTGGTAAGACATGCAAGTAGGTCTGCCATTTGTGAGCTCTATGGATCGATTTCTGAGGATTTTAGTCCTGTAACTGGTAAGACATGCAAGTAGGTCTGCCATTTGTGAGCTCTATGGATCGATTTCTGAGGATTTTAGTCCTGTAACTGTGGTAAGACATGCAAGTAGGTCTGCCATTTGTGAGCTCTATGGATCGATTTCTGAGGATTTTAGTCCTCTAATTGTGGTAAGACATGGAAGTAGGTCTGCCATTTGTGAGCTCTAAGGATCGATTTCATTATGCAAGTTGTGTAAGACTCCTTAAATATTTCTTGGCTGTTAACGCGATTTATTTACTATCTGTGATAGTTCCTGTCTACGACACCCTGTGAAAATGTTTTCTTGTCACCGTTTGCTTTGTGTTCTTTGTACATAGCATCGCTTATGTCACATTGCTTTGGATGCATTTTTTATTAAATCAGTATTGTGGGTTTTTTTGTGTATTTATTCATTTTCAACTGGTTTGTTTTGTTGTTTTTGGTTGTTTTTTGTCTGTCTGTTTGTTTGTTCACTATTTTCTGTGAGCTACTGTCGATATTGTTACCCCTAGACAGTATTATGATTATTCAACAAGTGTGCTGGTTTTTTTGTTTGTTTTTTGTTTGTTTGTTTGTTTTTTGTTTTGTTTGTTTACCATTTTCTGTGAGCTACTGTCGATATTGCTACTTGCAGACAGTATTATAGTTTTTTAACAGGTTTGCTTGACTTGTATGTTGGAACCGTCTGAAGCAACCCTTTGACTCCCACACCCTGTCCACCAGCATCCTGCATCGTCATCCATGCTAGCGAAACAAAAACTTAACCCTTTGATTCCCTTTACCCTATCCACCAGCTTCCTGCAGAAAGCTGGTGGATAGGGTAAGGGAATCAAAGGGTGAAGTTTTTGCAGTTGGTGGATAAGGTGCGAGAGTCGAAGGGTTAAATGATAAAACGACAGAGCACTTTGCACGATACACCGCTCAATATACATATATATGTTCATTCAGGATAGGGAGGTTTATCAGTACGTCTGTCTCGATAGAAAGGCGTGTTGGCCTATGAAAGGTATATACTGCAAGAGAAGTGTCATGAAGATATTTTTTATTTTAGTTTATTGTTCCACATGTAAGAAAACTTATTATTGAATCTGGGTTCTTGCTTTCTGAAAGACTTTCTGCTATGTCACAGACAACAAGAAATTATATTATGACAAGACTGGAAATCTCTTGAAAAAATATAGATACAAGATTTGTTTTAGAGGTGTGATGTTGGAGAAAAATCAACTTAATTGGATGAAATTTTTGTGAAAAATTTGTTGAAGAAAAATCAACTTTATTGCTTTAACTTTTTGGTGAAAAATTTATTGGAGAAAAACTCAACTAATTGCTTTGATTTTTTTTTTTTTTTTTTTTTTTTTTTTGGTGAAATTTTTGCTCTGGTGGATAAACACTGAATTCTTGAACACATTAGTAAGTTTTTCTGGAAGTGATCTTTTTTTTCTTTTTCTTTTTTTTTAAAAGATTTAAGAACAAAGCAATGTCTAGTTTATAGGATCCTTAAACTTGTTATCACTGAACAGCAAACAGCTGAAAAAATACATCTTGAATATATAGCATTTAGTCTTTGTATCATAAAGTGTGGTGTGTTCATTCATTTGAGATTTTTTTTTTTTTAATCAAGACTCATTTTCTGTTATCCAGTCAGTATTATCAAATATCTGTCCATTTTTTTCAGCTGTGATGGCATCATCCCTTACTCCCTTCTTCCATCATGTTCTGCGTGATCTATAGTATTATAAGTCGTTTACAATGAAATAAATAATATTTATTGCTTCCTTTACTGTTTGATTTTCATCGCTAACAATGTTTGCAGTCTACTATCGGGCCGAAACACTTGTCTAAAGGGGTTACTTCTCTGAAGACCTTCTGTTGTCTAGCTCCCTAGAGTTTCTTTCTACCTTTCACAGCACTTTACAGTGTAAAAAGTTCTGTCACGAACGACAGCCTTCATGGCCGTAATCTTTTTCTTTTTTTCTTTTTTTTTCACTAGTGGTTATGTTCTAATCTTTCTTACCCAATAGTTTACAGTCTTAATGTTTTTACAACTGTTTACAGTCTGAATTTTTCTTGAGACAACTTTTTTTTTTTTTTGGTCTTAGCATTTGCTTTCACGTCAATTTTCACAGTCTTAAACATGCTTTCGCAGCCATCTTTACAGTGTTGATCTTCTGTAACAAGTGATAGTTAGTTAATGAACCACTTCTTTACCAGCTTTTAAAGGCAGTCCTTAAAGAAACATTCAACCGAGAATTTTGATTTAATTCCTTGGTTCTTTACAATCTTACAATCTTAACCTTTTGATGCCCACACCCTGTCCACCAGCATCCCGGCATTGTCAACCATTGCTAGCTAAGCAAGAACTTAACCTTTGACACCCTCACCCTATCCACCAGCCTCCTGCAGGAAGCTGGTGGATAGGGTAAGGGAGTCAAAGGGTTTAAGTTTTTTGCTTTGTTGGTTGATAGGGTGTGCTGTGGAGTCAAAGGGTTAATCTTTGACTGCTCTTTACAGTCTTTCTTTAACAGTCAGAAATCTTTCTGTCTTCACAAACTTCAGTCTCAAGTGTGTGTTTTTTTCCCACAGCAGTATTTATGGTTTGAATCTTGTTTCTTCACTGCAGTGTTTTGCAAGAAACAGTCTGTTATGAGTGTAAACTTGACCAGTACCCAAAAGGAGAGTGTGTTATTGCCAGTATTAGGCTAGTGTTTTGTACTCTTAACACTGAAAGTGGTTCCTTGTCCTTACCAGTATTTGTATTCACTGCGGTTTGTCATGAACTACTATCCCATGTTTAAATTAAAAAAAAGTGTGGATAACGATCAACAGTCATTGTGTGTGTTTATCGCATTTTTAAAAAAATAGTGTGTGGATAACGATCAACAACTGTATTATCATGTGTGCAAACTCTTCGTTAATCCTTTGACTACCGCACCCTGTCCACCAGCATCCTCCACTGTGAACCATGCTAGTAAGGTGAAAGCTTAACTCTTTGACTCCCTCACCCTTTCCATCAGCTTCCTGCAGGAAGCTGGTAGAAAGAGTGAGGGAGTCAAAGGGTTAAGTTTTTGCAGTTGGTGGATAGGGTGCAGGAGTCAAAAGTGTGGAAAAAAAACCCTATGGGTGAGAAGTCATGTTAAGAGTAAAACACAGTTTGTTTAGTCTTTGAATGAGTGTAGGCGTACATGCACTGTCTCTTGTCTCAGCCACACACACACACACATGCACATACACATGCACACACACGCACGTGCATGCACACACACACACACACACACACACACACACACACACACACACACACACACACATTTAATAACATTGTAGTAGAAGTAGTTGTCAAAGCGATTTACATCCTTAACCCTTTGACTCCCGCACCCTGTTTATCAATTTCAAAAACTTAACCCTTTGATTCTTTTACCCTATCCACCAGCTTCCTGCAGGATGCTGGTGGATAGGATGAGGCAGTCAAAGGGTTAAGTTTTTGCTTTGCTAGCATGGTTGACAATATCGGATGCTGATGGACAGGTGCAGGAGTTAAAAGGTTAAAGAAAGTCCCCACCCCAAAGACCACATACCGCACATCACACAGTAAAACAAAATCAAACCAAACTGAAGCAAAGCAAGACCTAGAACCAAAAAATAGTCAAGCCTGTTTCAGTCAGTTAGTTGTTGACATGGTTTTTGTTGAAGTATGTTTTGATTTTTAATCGTCGACACATGCTTGTTTTTGAAATATGTTTTGATGATTTTCACAAGAGTGCTTTTTGTCCTATAAACAATAATGAAAGAAATCCTTGTCTCTGGTGTCTGTTCTTTGTGTGTATGTCATTATTATTGTTGTTTAAAGCCCAGCCGACGTGTAGAGCATTATCAGGCTATAACCACTTCAAAACATACAAAACAACTTCAACAGGAAAAAAAAAGAAAAGAAAATTAAGTACACATCTCAATGCATTCATGCACATAATCTAAAAACATACCCCTGACGTTGACCACTCCATCCAATTTATCACACAGGGGATTTAAAAAACACATCCGAATACAAATTTAAGCATACCAAAGGACACCAAATCATATATAAAAACAGGCCTAAATTATCCAAATTGCTTCCACATATCTCATTTCCCCAGAGCCAAAAATGCACTTAATACATGTACCCAATTATCAATACTAAGAAAAAGTATGTAAAACTTTATCGAACCCATACGGGTGAATGGACCAGCAAGGCAGAACATGATAGGAAGAAATGACAGAAAGCAAAGGAACAAGGCAGAAGCAAAGAGAGTGACAGAAAAGAGGGGATTTCTAGCACAGAATTTCCATGGGGATACTGTTTATACTGAAAGAGCCCCCGGCATCCCCACAGAGTGTGTTGAACAATTCCTAGCTTCAATCCATGGACAGTTATATCAGTTATGGCCATCAAGTTAGGATTGATAATTGGGTACATGTATTAACCCTTTGACTCCCGCACCCTGTCTACTAGCATCGTGCATTGTCAACCATGCTAGCAAACAAAAACTGAACCCTTAGACTCCCTCACCCTATCTACCACCTTCCTGCAGGAAGCAGGGGACAGGGTGAGGGAGTCAAAGAGTTAAGTTTTTGCAGTTGGTGGACATGGTGCGGGAGTGAAAGGGTTAAGTGCACTTTTGGCTCTAGGGAAATGAAATATGTGGAAGCAATTTTGGATAATTTAGGCCTGTTTATGTTTTGGTGTCCTTAGTTATGTTTAAATTTATATTCAGGTATGTTTTTAAAATCCCCTGTGAGATAAATTGGACGGAGTGGTCAACGCCAGTGCCATCTCCGTAGATAATGTGTGTGAATGCATTGACAAGTGGACTTAAATTTTTTCCTTTTTTTTTTTCCTGTTTAATTATCGTTTATGTTTTGGAGTGGTTATAGCCCTGGTATGGCTCTAACGCAGTCGGCTGGGCTTTTAACAACAATAACAACAACTGTTCAACAATTCACTTACTAGCAATGAAGGAACCAAGCCAGAAATCCCCCCCCCCCCCCCCCCCCCAAGGGTAACAAAGACAACATCAGCACTGTCCAGGCTGAAACCTGTATGGAAGGGCAAGAACATCTCCATGCAATGCAAGATCAGGTTCTTATGTGCACTGTTAATGTTACATCTTCCTGTATGTTATACGGTTATGAGGTGCAGACAGTCAACATGCAAAGCCAGAACAAGATTGAGGCTGCTGAAATATGGTTTCTAAGAAGAATGTTGAGAGTTCCATGGACAGCAAAGAAAACAAACGAGACAGTCTTGATGGAGGCAGACACAAGAGTATCATTGATAAGGAAGATTAGGGAAAGACAAGCAACACTTAAGGCTATTATGAGGAAAGGGGATTTAGAGCACCTGGTCACAACAGGAAAGCTAGAGGGAAAGAGAACACCAGGGAGACCCAGAGAGAAAATATTGGATAGACTTGCAGGGTGGCTGAGGACAGAGAGGGTAGGAGATGTAGGCCTACTTGCAGCAACAAGGATAGATGCATATAAAGGGCCATGATCGTCAACACCATGCAGCTGGGCACATCATATGATGTTGTACACAGGCAAACTATGGACGCTCATGAACTGTTTTCACGACTGTTAACTCTATTGTGACTGCACTTGCCACATCTGAGCTCTCCTGCTGGCCTAGGGCTGCCACAGTAAATCACTGAGAACTGGGTGCAAGCGAACTTATCCATCGATTTTAGACGAGGAAACCGGCAAAACGTAGCTGAAGCTTTCAACGGAAGTTCCCTCCACAACGGAAGCAACTGCCAACTACTAAATCATTAGCATAATAAAAGTAGAGGGAGTTATATACCCAGACCGTCTGTTACTATGATCGAAGTAGCCCATCCTCAGTGAGAGCTCAGCTGTTACTTCGATCGAAGTAGCCTGTCGTCAAAGAGTTAATGTCAGTTATTCTCAGAGCTGATCTGTTGAATGGTCAAGGTGGTTTTGGAAATAGAAAATCTGGACATCCATGCTTCAGTTTCTCAAGATGATGTCTCCATGCTCAGAATGAATTCCGTATGCACAAACGCCACTGGTGCCATGTGATGGAGAAGTTCCAAATCATCATTGACTTTCAAGGATGAAAAAATATGCAATGAACAAAGACTGTTTCTTTTCCCTAATTATGTATGTGTGAACATGTGCGATTGCATATGTGTGTGAACGTGTGATTGTATGCGTGTGTAAACATGTGTGATTGTATGCGTGTGTGAACGTGTGTGATTGCATGTGTGTGTAAACGTGTGATTGCATGTGTGTGTGAAAAGATTGCATGCGTTTTGAATGATTGCATGTGTGTGTGTGAACATGTAATTGCATGCATGTTTGAATATGTGTGATTGCATGCGTGTGTGTGGTTGCAAGTAATAGCTTTCTCCGTCTTTCTCATACATACACTCACATGCAAATATGGCTGCACGTAAACAGATTTCTGTCTTTTTCTCACCCACCTATCCACACACACACACACACACCACATCCAATTACACACAACACACATACCCATCCATCCACACACACACACACACACACACAACCATACCACCATCCACACACACAGACATACCCCATCCATCCACACACCACACACACACACACACACACACCACACACACACACACCATCCACACACACCCACATGCCCATCCCACCCACCCACACATTCACTCACACACACACACACCAATCAACACACCACACACACCACACACACACAATTTAAAAGAAAAACTATACAGTTTAATCACATTTCTCAATGTCTGGTCTGCAATGCAAACCACTGCAGCCAAAGCAACGATGAGCATAACGGTGAATGATATATAAACGTTAAAACATAATGAGAGTACAACAACAATAATAATAATAATAATAATAATCACATCAATGTCTAATTATTAATGGTTTACACATTGCACCAAGTACAGCTACCTCAATGACCAATGGATTCAGTATTACAATTATAATTATAATTATTCGCTTTCTGGTTCTGCAATATACCTCAAAACATTAAACCCAAGATGGTAACAATTACAACGCAAGTGCGCGCGCGCCGCACACACACACACACACAAACACACACACACACGCTCTTACACACATACATCATTATACATTCTTATACATACATTAGCACGCACACACATACATACACATGCGCACACACACTCGTACACATATAAACAGCGATGCAAATCACGATATAAAAAAATGTGCCCCTTCAACTCACACATAAATCGACAGATGTCAATGTCTTCTGGACTAAGTTCATTGACATTTTACTTTCATGGAGCAGGTGAATGTTTCATTAAGGGGGTGGGTGAGTGAAGGGGTGTTGTGGGTGGGTGAGGGGGTGTTTTGTGTGTGTTTGTGTGTGTTGTGTGTGTGTGTGTGTGAGAGAGAGAAGAGAGTGTGTGTGTGTGTGTTGTGTGTGTGTGTTGTGTGTGTGTGTGTTGTGTGTGTGTGTGTGTGTGTGTGCTGTTTATGTGTGTGGTGTGTGTGTGTGTGTGTGTGTTGAGGTGTGTGTTATATGCTGTGGTGTGAGTGTGTGTGTGTGTGTGTGTGTGTGTGTGTGTAGTGAGAGAGAGAGTAGAGAGGTGTGTGTGTGTGTGTGTGTGTGTGTGTGTGTGTGTGTGTGTGTGTGTGTGGTGTGTGGTGTGGTGTGTGTGTTGTATTGTGTTGTGTGTGTTGTGTGTGAGTGTGAGAGAGAGAGAGTGTGTGTGTGTGTGTTTTTGTGTGTGTGTTTTTACGCTGTGGTGTGTGTGTGTGTGTGTGTGTGTGTGTGTATGTTATATGTTGTGTGGTGTGTGTGTGTGTGTCTGTGTGATGTATGTGTGTGTTTGTGTGCTCATGCGGCAAAAGAGAGAGACAGACAGAGAGAATGAGAATACATGCCAGTGTGTATATGCGCATGTGAATATGCGCATGTGAGTAAAGTGGATGTGAGAAGTTGTACGTGTGTGTGTGTGTGTGCATGCGTGTGTGTGAGAGAGAGAGAGAATGAGAATACGTGTCAGTGTGTATATGCGCATATGAACAAGTGACTATGAGAAGAATATGTGTGCGTGTGTGTGTGTGTGGGGGGGGGGGAGGAGGAGGGGGCGGTATGCACATGTGATGCACATATACAAGCTTGTAGATGTGTACTCATGTTCATGACCATTCATTACATAATGTGAAGGCATGTGCAGGAAGTGTGTGCCACCATGCACACACACACACACATACCTGCACAGTCACACCTACACCTGCATGTTTGTATGCGCTCCAGTTTTCATACGCCATGCAGGATCTGAATGCGTCACACAAACATCAACCTTTTTCACTACGCCCTGTCATCAGAAAACTTCACCGACATAACCAGTAACAGCTCCAATCATCGCCATCAACAGTTCACTACAAACGCTTTTCATCACTGAGCAACCATTAATTCATTCACAAGTGTCTTCAGGTAATACCTATTCTGCCGATGTCATGTCTCAACTTTCTAAACAAAACAAAAAAAGAAAAAAACAAAAATAGAAAAATGCTATTCACTGACACATTCCGGGGGGAAAAAACTCAATGTGAAAACACCATTCACTGACACATTCTGGAAAAAATATTCAATGTGAAATTCTGGATACAGTATCGTATAATTCATAATTCATGGTAAAATTCTTAATAAAGCATCATGTGTACTGAACAAAAGAATTTACCAAAAAAGTCTCAACAGAATGTCTTTTAAAACCCTTTGACTCCTGCACCCTGTCCACCAGCATCCCACCTTGTCAACCACGCTAGCAAAGCAGAAACTTAACCCTTTGACTCTCTCTCACCCTATCCACTAGCTTCCTGCGGGAAGCTGAGATGAGGAAGTTAAAAAGGTTGGTGGGTAGGGTGAGGGAGTCAAAGGGTTAAGTTTTTTCAGTTGATGGACAGGGTGTGGGAGATAAAAGGTTAAAAAGAAGCAGTCTGAACAGAACGTCATTCATCGTAACACAATAAACAAAACATCCTTCAGTGACACATTCTGAAATCTGAAGCTTCGCTTTAAACTTGTGAACAAACCATTATTTCAAAACCCATTCTGAACAGAATGTCAGTTAACTCATTGGAGTCGCTGCTGAAGTGTTGCTGCAAAACTACTCCAATACACAATGTTGGCAGTTTTATCCAAAAAAAAAAAAATCCTTATGATTAAGAATGAAAGGTAAATATCAACATCTTATACAGTTTTTGAAAACCTCATTTCATGGCCTTGACCTTTCCAGAAATGCAAGTTTCTATTTAATGCATGCTTCCTTTTTATTTCCTTAAAAGGCCTGTGAAAGAAGCATCCAATATAGCCCATTCTGTTGAGTAGCAAACTTACGGTGAGCTCAGTTGGTGCAAACATGCAATACTTGCAAAACAAAGGGAGTGAAGCAAGCACACACAAGAATAATAGTGCAGGCTTCAGCCTAGGTGCTCTCCCTTTAGTTGTGTCGCTTCGACCAGTACAAAAACGGTCTTTTCAGTCGCATCTATAGCTTCAGCATGTCAGGATGTGACATCAAGGCGCATAATATTAAGGCTCGACACAGCTCCAATGAGTTTAAAACATTCTGAACATAATGCCATTCACTGATAGTAACATATTCTGAACAAATGTCTCACGACAAAACACTTCGATCATTCACTATAACCACTCTGAACTCAATACCACTCATGGAAACATTTCAAACAGTCACCCACAAAACACATTTTGAACAAAATGTCTGAAATAAAAAACATTCCAAACACTGAAGGAAACCTGAACCGATTATCATTCACCCAAACATCCTGACCACAATGTCTTTTAACTGAAACATTCCGACCAGAACGTCTGCCATTCAGTGTTTTATTGGAATACCCTTTACAAATTATCGTTTACTGAAACACACTGAGCAAACATCATTCAGAAAAAAGAGAAAATCAAACATAAACAAACAAACAAAAAAGCAAAATAAGCAAACACACCCTACGATTTTGTCAAACACTTTAAACCACTACACTGATGACAACACTCTGACAACAGTATCGTTTACTGCAATAATCTCAACAAAATATCTCTTTACAAAATATCTCTTTAATCACAACATTCTAAACAAAATACCCTTCACTGAAACGTTCGTTTCTTCAAACACACTTTCGAGACTTTTCCCAAAACATCACACTCAACGTGATATCCTGAACGAATACCGTTCACTGAAATGTTTCTTTAAACACATTCTAAGACTTTTCCCTAAATATCACACTCAGTGGGAACATCCTCAACAGAAATACCGTTCAGTTTGACAAATCTGAACACAACAGAGTTCCTTTTCAACAAAATGACATCCAAAGCAATGTTCATTTCCAGCATGATAGGAAAAAAAAAACCAACGACAGCACTTCAACCTCTTTTATGGAACATTCTCCGTATCACTGGATTACTTAAACTTGTCAAAAGTGACGTTCAAGATTTTAACAAACTCCTTTCCTCCCTTCTTCACACACACACACACACACAACACACACAACACACACACACAACACACACACAAACACACACACGGACACAGACTCACACATAAAAACACACAACACACACACCCATACACATGCATGTATGTACGAACGCACACAGACATGCATATACGCTCACATACACATACCCAAGTTATATGTAAACATTCTTCTTTAACCCTCCGACTCCCGCACCCTGTCTACCAGTATCATGCGTTGTCAACCAAGCTAGCAAAGCAAAAACTTAACCCTCTGACTCCCTCACCCTATCCATCAACTCCTGCAAGAAGCTGGTGGACAGGGTGAGGGAGTCAAAGGGTTAAGTTTTTGCACTTGCTGGATAGGGTGCAGGAGTCAAAGGGTTAAAGAAAATTTTATGTATCTCCACAGCTGCTTACGTATATATGGAATGCCTTAAATGTCAAGACACATACACTTGCATGCACATGCACAATGCAAGCATACATGCTCCACACACACACACACACACACACAACAGCCGTTCATGTAATAGGCAAACACCTACACTCAGACATTATGCACACACACCACACACACACACACACACACACACACACACACACACACACACACACACACACACACACACACACAGATCATGCATCATGCATAATCATTAAATGGGACATGTACACGCAAACACACACACACACACACACACACACACACACACACACCACACACACACAACACACACACAGTCACAGACTCTTAACTCGCACAAAGACTGATGATAGCTTGCAATGACATGCACCTCAACACAGGATGACAAAAATATTAACCCTTTAAACTTCTGCACCCGTCCACCACTGTCCTGCATTGTCCACCATGCTAGCATAGCAAAAACTTCACCCTCTGACTCACCTCACCACTGAGGGGTGTGGGAGTCAAAGGGTTAAGTTTTTGCAGCTTATGGACAGGCTGCAGGAGTGAAAGGGTTAAGACATCATGCAGCCATCACCATATAATACACCCACCACAATCACCTGTATCAGCCATATCACCACCTACAATATGAACTAAATCACTGCCTACTAGTTGTCAATGAGTACGAACAGTCAAGCGGCTAAGACACTGGTCTGTCAAATGAAAGGTTCGAGTTCGAACCTGCTTAGGTATACTATCTCCTGGGGGGTCAAGGGTGGAGATTTTTGCCTCCCAGGCCAAACATAAGCATAGAAGCTGCTTGTGTTTGAACCCTGTCCGCGCAAATATGCACACAGAGCCATCAACTACGCAGTTAATGATCCTATAAAACATATCACTCGTCACTCTGCAACGGCTTATGGAAACATAGAAAACACTCAGCATGCATACTCTCCCAAACGCAAGAACATCTGCCTAAATCCATTGACTCCCGCACCCTATCCACCAGCCGCAAAAACCTTAACCCTTTGACTCCTTCACCCTATCCACCAGTTAGAGTGGAGGGAGTCAAAAGGTTAAGTTTTTCCTTTTTTTGTCATTGATGACAATGCAGGATACTAGCCGACAGTGTGAGGGAGCCAAAAGGGTTAATGATAGAGCAAAAATGGCCATATGCGTAATCGCCCCACTCACAGACTCAAAAGGACATGGGAATTGCAATCAACGAGCAGAGATTAACAAACAAACAAAAAACAAAAAAAAACACTAAATAAAAACATCTCTGCCTTGCTATTCACAATCATATAAATTTGAAATCAATACAGCAATAACAATAAACCAACGAACAAAGAAGCAAAGAGAAATAAACAAATCTATCACAGGTAGTCAGTGCCTGTCAGTTGTAGTCACATTTTACCACAACAAACAAGCCAGCCAGCCATAGCAACAATTCACATGCTGGACAAACAACCCCCCCCCCCCCCCCCCACCAAGAAAAAAGTACACACAACCACCACCACCCCCAAGAAAAAATACACACAACCCCACCACCCCCCCCCCCCCAAGAAAAAAATACACACAACCAAAAGAAAAAAACCAACTGACAAGTAAATCACAAAGTGAACAAAACAACACACACAAACAAAACAACAACAAAAACAACCACAACACACACATACAAGGTTGCAACTTTGAAAAAGTCAAAAAACGGAAAGGGGTCCAGGGGCCATAGGGCTCTGGTGGGATATAGGGGCAGCACCCCGTATGGGGGTCTGGGGGACTATGCCCCCCAGACGCTGAAGCTTTTGTAAAAATAAAACTGAATCTTAAGCTTTCTCCTGCAATTAGATTCAAGAAAAACAGCAGATGCTTTACATCCTATTTCAGGCAATTTCAAGTATCTTTATAACTGCTCGGTCGATTTTCATACACCACCGGCGACGGGAATTATCTTTGTCTGTATCTTTCTCCTCTAGCCATTCCAAACGCCATTTATTCTTGACAGTTGCATCGATCAAGGCGACATATTTGCCTTCTTTCACCGCTGGCATCGTGAAGTTCGCTCAACATGCAAAGCTGAAAATGGCAGGGGATTTCATGGAAGTTGAAGCGAGATTTCCCAACGGAGCATGCACACTGGCTTTCATAGCTTCATTCACAAAAGAGTGCTTCCGCTTTCCTTTCTACACCGGAGACCAACTGTCGCGAAACATTCACGTTCGATAAACGATTTTAGACACAAAAAAAAAAAAAAAAAAAAAAAAGATCCTAGCTCGGATTTAATTTTTCAAAAACGGTTTCGTTTCTGACTCTTGAAAAAACGATTCCGTCGTCAAACGGAAAAAGTTGCACCCATGCACATATTCCCACAAACAACCTACGCTATGACCATATAACAGCAACAAGATGTGGTTCTCGGTTAAATATTTAGCTATAAGTTTTATGCAAGTTCACAGAAGCATCATTTTTTTCTTTAAAAAAAAACAAACAAACAAGTCATGGAAGAGGAAAACAGAAACTTGATATGAAAGTCTTCAGGCCAGAAAAATACAGAAAATGGTAACACCAACAAAAACAAAACAATAAATAATATGGGGGTAGTGATACAAGGATACCCCTCTGTGGGGGCATGGAGGGTAGAAATACAGTTTCAGTTTCTCAAGATGACGTCTCCACGTTTGGAACGAATTCCATATGCACTACGTCACAGGTGCCACGTGTATGTTGACCGTAGCACAAGCCTTAACTCTTTGACGATGGGTTACTTCGATTGAAGTAACAGCTGAGCTCTCACTGAGGACGGGCTACTTCGATCATAGTAACAGACGGTCTAGGGTATATAACTCCCTCTACTTTTGTTATGCTAATGACTTAGTAGTTGGCAGTTGCTTCTCTTGTGGAGGGAATTCCGTTGAACGTTTCAGCTATGTTTTGCCGGTTTCTTTGTCTAAAATCGATGGAAAATGGCTCAAAGGCGACAGCTTCTCAGTGATCTCAGCAGGAGAGCTCAGCTGCGGCAAGTGCAGTCACAACAGAGTTAAGCCTGCACATAAACCCATGAGCTGGCCAGGTCCTGAGGCCCTACCTAGCCTATGTTTTACCTATATTTTATACTGGTATTTTTAACACAAGAAAACCCCACTGTGGGACATGAATCTTTGCTGCATTCTTCTTCTTCTTTTACACTTAACTATGGCCACCTGTATAAAAAAAAATGGTCTGGATAAAAGATGTAGTCTTCAACTTCAAGAGGTCTCTTTGCTGACCCAAAACTTTTCTTTCCTAGGAAGGAATCTTTTATTCAATGTGTGTTCACAATAATGATTTTACAGAACCAAAAAAAAATGGGTGGGGGGTAATGAGTTTGAAGATTACGGGAACAATCACACATGATAATTTAGAACAATGAAATAACAGTGTTTCTTGCCAAGTTGCCCTGTTAGGTTACTGTCCGATCCTTCCATTTCTCAACAATGGGTGAGAGTGCAAAACATTACTTCTGTATAATCTTGCCCTCCCCCCCCCCTCCCTTGGCGCCCTCCCCAACCTGTCCCTGCGGTCAAGAAGACCAAACCACGGAGCATATACTCCAAAGATGTCCCCTTCACCAGGTGGCAAGACAGGACATGTGGCCAACAGACACTCACTGACAACCAAACTCCATGGCTGCAGACAGGACTGGAAAAGACGGCTGCATTCATCCCCGGACTCAGGTGATTGTGTAGCAGCGTACGCCAAGAAGAAAGAAGAAGAAGAAGTCCATACATGGGCACATGGGAAGTTTCTACATGGGCATCTCTTTGTTGCTTGTGAAAATGACCTTCAATCCATATTGCTGTATATCAGTTACGAAGAACTGCTTCTCTAATGGCAAAATGCTCTTAAGCAGAAAAACAACAATACCACCAACAAAAACAAACAAACAAAAAAGACAAGCTCATTTAAGATTCCTTTTCAACCATTTCTCTTTGATCAAGATCGTTCTTCCGATATACAAGAAACAGAATTTATGCATGATCAGAAGTTGTGACTTTAGCACAGCATTTTTTTTTCAGTTTTACTTATAAATGCTTCAAACATTACATTCTCAACTTTAAATAACTCAGCACTTCTCATGTGAGCAAGATGTAGTCAAGAGTAGCAAATTATTCCCTTAACCCTTCGACTCCCGCACCCTATTCACCAACTGCAAAAACTTAACCTTCTGACTCCCTTACCCTGTTCACTAGCTTCCTGCAGGAAGCTGGTGGATAGGGACGCAGGAATCAAATGATAAAATTTTGCTTTGCTAGCATGGTTGACGATGCAGGATCCTGGTGGACAGGGTGCGGGAGTCAAAGGGTTAACCGTAACATCTGGGAGGTTTATACTCTAAAACATGGTCACATTCTGCAAATGTCCTCCCTCCATACAAGCCGAAAATGGTCCATTCTGCAAATGTCCTCCCTCCATAGCAAGCACGGGAAAACTATATAGTACATACATATCCATGTATATATACATATAGTGATATACGTATATACGCACATAAAGAGCACAAACCATGAGATTGAATCAACTGCCATCACCTGGCAGAAACAAAAGGAAAACACACACACACACACACACACACACACACACACACACAACACACACACACACACACACATACACACATGCTCAAACACACACAGCTCAAACACACACAGCTACACACACACACACACAGCTCAAACACACACACACAGAGCAGGCACACAAGAGTAAACAAACCGACAGACACGACAGATAAACAGAATATCAGACTAGCAGGCGCAGCCATCCTTGATGGGTGGTTGATCGTTGCTAATGGCATTGCGGGGTGTGGCCGGCTTGTGCTGGACGCCAGACTCGGCCGCATTCAGATCCAGGCTGAAAAACATGCTGCATGTGTTGAATCTCACACATTGACAAACAAAACAGAAGGAGTGTTATAGGAAGAAAATAAAGGAAAAAAAAAAATGATGACACTAACATAAACCTTGTACAAAACATACACAGTGCATTCAATAAAACAGAACAATTGATTGGAACCAGAAAAACACTAAAACAGAATCAGAATGCGTTTTTGAACGTAAGATCACAAACAAACACCCAATACAAAATTAGGAGAAAAAGACCGAAACTTCCCTGCTGCTTATGCTGTGCGTGTCTGCATGTGTGTGTGACCAAAATGTGCCAGCATTTTTTGTGTCACTTTCAGCATGAAAAGGACATTTCAGTATGGAAAAGCAGTTGGTTTGTTTCTGTGACAATTTCAGCATGAAAAAGTCATTTCAGTATGGAAAAGGAGTTGGTTTGTTTCTGTTTAACCATAATGTTTTTGTCTGTCATCCCCCAAACAGCCTGCCTCTATGTACTGTTCAATTCGCATGGTGATCAGATTTCAAACAGTCAAGCCACAACACCCACCTTCCGTCTTGGATGTTCTGGTAAATCTTCTTGGCCGTGTCCAGAAAGGCATCCTCCACATTGTCTCCCCTGGACACAGTTCAAGGTCAAGGTCAGAGGTCATTCTAATTAACTCACTAGGACGTTAACCGTTTCATTCCTCCACCAAATCTACCAGAGACAATGGAGTCTATCAAATGCCAGGATCATCTGTTTTCTCGCATCCCATCTCTTAAATCTTATATCCTTTTCATTGTTATAAACTTCAAATTCAAAGTGACGTCACAATAAAGCAAATACATAGCATTAACTGAACATACAAAATAACGCATACATTCTGCAGCAGAAAATATTCAATAAAAAAGAGCTTGCTTCAGAGAGTTGTCATACCTTCTGCTTCTCTACTTTCCCTGTCTACTGTATACTTCTTTGCTGGGTAGTGTTGCTGAAAAATTTATACTAGCATATGGAGGGTTTTTTCCATGTTTGTTGCAAAAAAAATTAAAAAAGAAAAAAAATATCCCTCCAGAAATATAATCAAAGTCCACACCTATGAAATTCGTTTCTCGCTATTTGGTCTTCAAAAATGCAGACCCATTTCTCGTATCACATTCTGGCAGGGAAGGGAACAGACAGCCACGTAATACAACCAAAATGAGAAAGACAGAAAGAACAGAGGCTCAGAGATAGAGACAGACAACAACAAAAAAGAGTGAAATAGCAACTGTAAGCAAACAGTGTAAAAGAAACAAGCGACTCAAAAAGAAACAGAAATGGAAACAAAATTTATTCCGGAAAAGATCACAGCCGCTTCTGATGGGGAATCATAATGCAACTAAACAATACTCGTAATCAATATCAGTTAACCCTTTCGCTGCTATCATGTTTTGCTAAGACACATGCTAAGATTTTTTTCAGAAACAGACAAAAATCACGCTTATTATTTTCAATTGCTTATAATTCAGAAGGCATTGAAGATAGATACACAAAAGTATATATCAAATGAAAGAAAATTGAATGAAGATTGTGTTTATGACAATTTCAAAATGAAATAATGTACCAGAGTGTCACATGTACTCTTTGAAATGCAATAAAAAAAAATGTTAAAGTCAATGATGATGTAATCAAGTGATGCAGGAGCTCACAAGCAGTTTATAGCACACTTTGATTTGAAGATATAGACTGTACAAAGGTCAGAAAGCAGTGTCCAGCCACAATATAAGCACAGCCTAGCCACACATAAAATGAAAGGGTTTTATCTCCCAGTGTCTATCCCCAGTAAAAACACTTCTGAGTGTGGTAGTTCTGGAAGCAGTCTTCTAAACACAGTCCTCTCCTTCCCCCTCTTGCTCCCCTTCCCCTTCTAGCAGGCCCAGCAACAGCAGGTCCAGCAACAGCAGGTCCAGGCCGAACATCATCACCATGCTGCATTACCATACCTGTAGCACAGTGAAAGCAAGGATTCAAATTTCCACATATTTTATGAAATAAAAAATGTCACACACACACACACACACACACACACACACACACACACACACACACACACACACTGACATAGGTAGCATGCTACTCCCCCATGCCACGCCCCCTTTCATTTTCCTCAAGCAAACACTGCAAAGAAACCCAGTGAGTACTGCTTCTACCAAAGTGACTTCATTACAACATTGTTTCTGTCAGTATTATCACTGAATGCTTTCAATATCCTATAAAAAGTCACACCAACAGTCTTTCTCTCTCTCTGTCTCTCTTTCTCTCTCTCACTCACACACACACACACGCACACCCCTCTGCTCCCACCCTACTCCTCACATAAACACACACAGGCCATGGAGATAGTAGCCTACTCCTCACACAAACACACAAAGGCCAGGGAGATAGCACAGGGCAGAGGCCGACCAGAAAAACAAATCATCAACAAGACACACACAGCGTGCAACGAGCGAGCGACGAGTGACACGCCCACAGGTCGAACACACTGCCCACTCGGTCACTGGCTCGCTCGCTGACCAGGTCCAAACAAAGGGCTCAGCCATCAATACACACACTTAGCTGTTCTATTTATAAATATACTGAGAAGAAAGCAATACGATCATGTTATAAAATGAATAAAGCTCTCAAATACACCTACCTGCATCTGGAACAATCGGATCTCCATAGGCCTACTTTGATTCAGACGATCAGTCACCCAAAGATTCTTCCACATCAAAATCTGGGTCGTTGGCATCAACTTCACGAAGTTCGAAGCCAGCTGGCTTGAAGTCTTCATCTCCACTGTCTTGATCTCGAAAAATCGCTTCAATAACTTCTGCAATTGTGTAGGTTCGTTGTGGGGCAGCCATAGCGCTTCAAAAACTGAAAGCTCAACTTCGTAGCACCTTGCCAATCGATCGTGATAAATTATGCAAATGATCTAAATAACTTGAACAAACGGCACTCAAAGAGCGAAGATTGTCAAGGGACCTAATCAAATCATAAATAGAACGATTCTGTCATGTGCTAGTTGAAAAGAGAGAGAGTGTTTGATACGGGACGATCCGCGATCGTCAACAGAGCATTGCAGACGACGGTTTCTATGACGATCGTCACTCGTCAACAGCGCAGTGAAGAGGTTAAGGTAACCAGTCGCAGTGGTGTAGTGGTTAATGCAGCAGACAACTGACTGGAAGGTTGTGGGTTTGAATCCCCATCAGTCCCTTCAAAAATCATTTAAGGATTTTTCAGCTGTAACCTAGAGTTGGGTGTGCTATGGGCTCACTGGGAAGACTGGGACCACACAGTCGAGTCTCATCCACTTCACCGATGCGTCATTTAGGGTGTTGCTCAAATCTTCTGACCAGCACCACAGGTGTCTGTATCTCTCAGGGCTGGTTGACACCAGGATATATTAAGATAGCAAGCATAGAATACAGCCCTGTCTCGCAATCTCAATCCTAGATTGAACTCCATAGCATCGTGATTATCATCCTCATTAACATCATCATCATTGCATTGTAAAAAAAAGTGTGCCAGTTTCTGTGGCCATTAAGGTGGCGCAGAAAAATGGGAGAGAAAAAAAAAAGGGGAGCGCAAAGGTAACCTCCCTGAGCGCGATAATCCTTTAAAAAATATATATATGTATGTGGGGAGCGCAAAGGTAACCTCCCTGAGCGCGATAATCCTTTAAAAATATATATATATGTATGTGGGGAGCGCAAAGGTAACCTCCCTGAGTGCGATAATCCTTTAAAAAATATATATATGTATGTGGGGAGCGCAAAGGTAACCTCCCTGAGCGCGATAATCCTTTAAAAAATATATATATGTATGTGGGGAGCGCAAAGGTAACCTCCCTGAGCGCGATAATCCTTTAAAAAATATATATATGTATGTGGGGAGCGCAAAGGTAACCTCCCTGAGCGCGATAATCCTTTAAAAAATATATATATGTATGTGGGGAGCGCAAAGGTAACCTCCCTGAGTGCGATAATCCTTTAAAAAATATATATATATGTATGTGGGGAGCGCAAAGGTAACCTCCCTGAGCGCGATAATCCTTTAAAAAAATATATATATGTATGTGGGGAGCACAAAGGTAACCTCCCTGAGTGCGATAATCCTTTAAAAATATATATATGTATGTGGGGAGCGCAAAGGTAACCTCCCTGAGTGCGATAATCCTTTAAAAATATATATGTATAAAAGTTAAGGTATACTTGGTGATGTAGAAGAGGATTAATGTGGTTGGTGGTTGTGGTTTAGGTGGAATGAATGCAATGGAAATTGCGTATAGATCTTTCTTCTACTGGAATGTGAATGCACACTTTTCAAGAGATAAAAGAGAGGAGAGACAGACAGCGAACAAGAGGTGTACACTCACGTTTTAGCGCTGCATTCAAGGAACATCAGGCCTGCAAGGAACAGAAAAACACAGAATGTTCAGGGACACTTCCGGACCTTTCACAGTCCACCCACCCTGATCCCCTTTTTTCCCCATCCACCTTCTTATTGTTATTGTTGTTTAAAGCCCAGCCAATTGTGTAGAGCCATATCAGGGCTATAATCGCTTCAAAACTTACAAAACTTCAACAGGAAGAAGAAAAAAAAGAAAAGAAAATTAAATACACATTTCAATCCATTTCACGCACATGCCCCTGGTGTTGACCACTCCGTCCAATTTATCGCACAGGGGATTTAAAAAACACACCCGAATACAAATATAAGCATACCTAAGGACACCAAAACATATAAAAACAGCGCAAATTACCCAAAATTGCTTTCGCATATCCCACCTCCCTGGAGCCAAAAATGCACTTTATACATGTACCCAACCATCAATTCTAAGAAAAAGCATGTATGACTTTATCAAATGCACATAGATGAATTGACCAGCACAGCAGAAAATGATAGGAAGAAATGACAGAAAGCAAAGGAGGAAGAAACAAAGAGAGTGACAGTAAAGAGGACATTTCTAGCACATGATTTCCAGGAGGTGGGGATATAATTTGTACTGGAAGAGCCCCCGGGCATCCCCACGGGGGAGGCTTAGTAGGTAAAGAGTGGAGGTTTTCTGGTCTCCCAGACCATCACTTGTGCAGTCCTGCTAGTGACTATAGCGTCCACATTTGTGTACACATTAACCCTTTGACTCCTGCACCCTGTCCACCAGCATCCTGCACTGTCAACCATGCTAGCAAAGCAAAAACTTAACCCTCTGACTCTCACCCTATCCACCAGCTTCCTGCAGGAAGCTGGTGGATAGGGTGAGGGAGTCAAAGGTTTAAGTTTTTGCAGTTGGTGGATAGGGTGCGGGAGTCAAAAGGTTAAAGATCCTGTTAACTCACTCAGTACGACGGAACGCTATAGCGGTCGTGATGAAAGGCATGGTTGCGTACGACGGAACGCTATAGCGGTTTCGATAATTAAAAATTTTTCGACGCTCCCCTTTTGAGCCTGCATGCATACCATAGCCACCACAGTGGTCACTGCAAACATGTCAAGGGTCAAGTGGAAAGTTACTTCGTGAGATTCCGTAACACTACACTCGTCGGGAAGCGATTGTCTTCGGCACCCCAAATGACTTGCTAATCTGCATTTGTGTCGAAAATGGCGTCGCAGGCAAATACGAATTTTCGAACAAAGTAGATCGTGACGACAGCGTTTTACTGCTGCTAAAGTGATTGAAGTGCTTCAGACTGAAGGACTGGACATCGAGGAGTATGCTGAAGATAATGGTGAAAGTGTATCAAGTGATGGAAGCTGCCAGCAAGAAGGTACTGACAGTGACCCAGTTTCCGACGACAGTGACCCAGTTTTTGACGACAGTGAAGTGGGAAAGGGAGGTGGGTGTACACATCACGAGAGGCGAGCAGTCAGCAGGCCAAGTACAGCGAGTCGCATGTCTGATGGAGGTTTCCTTCACTTTATGAACGCATGACTGGCACGAAGATTTTAGTTTTTCTCCCACTTTGCGTCCTTCTCTGGCTCTTGTAGCCTGCATGTCTCATTTGAGTGCCACGCCCCCATAATTCCCCTGTGTAACAATTTGTAACATTTATTCATATAATATCACTAATAATCCTTTTTTTTTTACCCTGAGCAAAGTCTACTTTATTCATGTTGTTTTGTGCATACAAAGACCTTCTCACCTTTGACTGTGTGTTCATGGAGCTGATCAAAGTGTGTGACTGTACGGTGATCCTGACCACAAAATTTGGGGTATTTTCAACGTGGCACATGAAGCAGAAAAATTAAGGAAGAACTTCAATATTTTGGCATGAACTAACCCAGCATGTAAATATTCAGATCTGAAAGTTTCATTTTGTTCCTTTATGTTTTGTATTTTTTGTGATTTTTTTCCTAACCCTTCAAAATGGGCCGTCCCTGGGGAAACGCAAGGGGAAAAACTCTCCGTACCGAGTGAGTTAAGCCATGTAAGTGTTCGGTTGCTTTTGAAAACACAAAAATACCCAACAAGCATACCCACCGAAGACAAGATTTGCACATTACGCAGCAACTTAATGCACACAGAGAGTGTGCCAGACAACATGCATGCATCTGAGAAAGTACTTCTAAAACTAATAAAACAAACAAATGAATAAAAACCACTGCTACAAGATCCAACTTTTTTTAGCATAAACTGACCACAGTGATATTAAATACTATTAGCAGCATATGTTAATAACATGAATTTGTTTGTTGTTTGTTTTTATCTCCTTACTTGTTAAAAACTGGAAATGCAAGTCACCATACTGATCTTGTTATCAAAAATTTGTTACCATATGGATCAAGTTATGAAAAATTGAAACTGACTCAAAAAAAAAAAGTCTATACGGCTTCCAGTCCATCCAGCTGTAAATGGATTTTTGACCATGTTAAGGTGTGATAAGCCAAACAGCAATTACCCTCATCGTGCTGGTACCCAGTCCTGTTGCCAACACGTAATCAGCTGCCGGGTTGATCAATCTTAGAAGAGGATGTTATCATGCTCTTCCATAAACCAGATCACTTCCCAGAAATTAAAAATACACAAAAATATGTACAATTAACAGCTAAAGGTGGTTTTTTTTTTATTGTTAAGAATGCAATGCTGAACTCCAAGCAGAGAAGTACTGCCTCTTTTGGAAATGATTAAGTTTCCAGTTTTAGCCAAGCACACACATAATCATAAAAGCTAGTCTTGGTTAACAACTAAGTTTTCAGTCTCGTCCGATCATTTCCAAGTGCTCACCACTTCCGACACTGAGACAAACCAAGCCTGAACATTCAGCACACTTGTATTGTCAAAAGTAGCTCAAAGAAACTTCGTCTTTCAACCAAGAAGATAATTCTAAATATCACTTTTGCACTCCCAATAGGGTCTTCCTATTCATTTTTTCCAATCTGATAATTCTGGACTGTTCCAGAACTGCTTCCACCCATGACACAATGACTCACCATTTTCTTCAGCAAACTGTTTGGCCTCTTCGTACGTCACGTCTCTCTGTGCGTCCAGGTCACTCTTGTTGCCGATCAGAAAGATCACCTGTAACCACCAGAAGATGTGTCAAACCAGTGTACTTATGCATAACTCTAGAATGAACTGTGTCTACAATGAACTGTAAAGTATCTACTTTCGAACCTTGCAAACACTATCTGTCCTTCCCTGCAACATCACTTTGAACTTTGCACTTCCATAAGGCTGATCCAAAGTCTTGTCAGATAGCCTACCATTTCTGAACTGTTCATAAGTGAATACTTTTAACCTGTTTGAGATAAACAGCCTTTGATTACTAATATGCATACTGCACGATGCACATAACACAGCCTTGCTCTACTAATAGCACTAAATTGTATCATGCCCAATAAACTAGCTTTGCTCTACTAAGATGCACTAACCTGCAACGATGTCACATAAAACATAGCCTTTGCTCTACTAATATGCACTAAATTGTATCATGCCATAAAACATAGCCTTGTCCATAGATGCCAACTGCAAGATCACATAAAACATAGCCTTTTGCTCTACTAAGATGCACTAACCTGCAACGATGTCACATAAAACATAGCCTTTGCTCCACTAGGATGCACTAAATTGTTACGATGCCACATCTAGTTTTTGAAAATAAGATGTAGTCAACTATTCGTCAAAAAAACGGATCCTACCACAGAGCAACAAAGCTCCACCCTGGAACAGCCCTATCAAAATTCACGCTGATATGACAGCTATGTATGGAGACTGCCAGAGCTCATGAGGAAGGGACAAGAGAGAGGGAGAGTGGAACACTCAAGGTAAACCTTTAATCAACAAGAGAGGAGAGGGGAGGAACAGAGCAGTAAAGTCACTCACAGTGTTGGGGTTGGTGAGATTGCGAGCATCGGTCAGCCAGCTGCTGAGATGATTGTATGTACTTCTCCTGGAACATAGCCACCATCAGCATGATTAATACACTGGGGAAGAGAGACAGACAGAAAGACACACAGACATAGGAGAAGGACAGACAGAGAAAAAAGGGTGGATAAACAAAGAAAGAGACACAAACAGTGAAAGAGTCAAAGACAGAAAGACACAGAGACTGCTTAACCCTTTGACTACTGCACCCTGTCCACCAGCATCCTGCACTGTCAAGCATGCTATCAAAGCAAAAACTTAACCCTTCGACTCCTTTACCCCATCCACCAGCTTCTTGCAGGAAGATGGTGGACAGGGTGAAGGAGTCAAAGGGTTAAGTTTTTGCAGTTGGTGAATAGAGTGCGGGAGTGGAAGAGTTAATGATCATTCAACATTATGTAAAAACTCAACATAACATTGTACAGTTCAAACACGACGCTCAGAGATTACACAAAATCAAAATGATATACCAAATCAAATCAATACTGTACATCTAAAACAAAACAATCCTCAGGATGTAGACAGATCAACATATGTGCAGAACTACTAATGCCTGAGCCCAGTTCATGCGTACACGCACACAAAACATCAAATACATGAAAGATCCTGTAAGCCATGTGAAGTGTTCTGTGATGTACAGAAAACACAACCAACATGCGCACCCCCACTGATGACAGAGAATGCCAACTGTGACCATCATCATCATGTGCCCTGCCACATGGCATTGGTGATCATGGCCCTCTGTACAAATCTATCCATTGTCGCTGCAAGTACATCTCCCAACCTCTCTGTCCTCAGCCACCTTGCAAGTCCGTCCAATATTTTCTCCCTGGTGCTCTCTTTCCCTCCAGCTTTCCTGTTGTGACCAGGTGTTCTAATTTCCTTTCCTCATAAAATGTCCTATAAATGTTGCTCATCTTTTCCTAATCTACTTTATTTATGATCTTCTTGTGTCTGCCTCTGTCAAGACTTGACTTGTCTGTTTTCTTTGCTGCCCATGGAACTCTCAATGTTCTTCTTAGAAACTACACTGCCAACTGCACAGCAACAAAACTTTTACAGTGTCAGCCAAGCAACAGACATCCACACACTTGGGAAAATACTGCTTGGAACAAAAAAATAATTTGAAAGCCACAAAATACGCAAATAGACAAATGAATCATTTTCAGTTAAAGTCCTTAACTCAATCAAGTCGCAGTCTTCAGGGTCATTCTGCCCCCTCAATTCAGAGGATTTTTAGCACATTTTAAAAAAATATAGAAAAACAACCAAATAAAGTAAACAAAGTAAAGTGATACAGAAAGACCAGGATTAGATCTTTACAAATAATCTTACTTTATTTATGGTATTCCGTGTACTTGTAAATGATGAGGTATCCAAATAGGTATCCAAAGGGTTTGTTTTGTTTTTTTTTTTTTTTTTTTTTTTTTATGGATATGAACACACACTGTGAAACAGTTTTAGATGAAGTCCAGAAGATAATTTCCATGTCATGGATGTTTCAAATCACAAGATTACTGGTAGTTGTCACTTTTTGCATACAGTTGCTCCAGAGCACAAAATATTTACAGAATTGTGAGATTCGACTTGCTTTCCTTGACGCCATTTGCGAAATTCGCATGTCGTGGGTAGCGCTGAAAAAAGGCTACTGTTGTCTTTGTTTCACATTGCCACAAACGGTCTAAGGTAAATAACTGCTGTAAACATAGCCTAGTTTTGGTTCCCAGTGATTTTTCCCTAACTGACGCTTCTGATGTAAAAAAACAAAAAACGAATGTCCGCCGTCGATAAATCGACGTCGCATATCCAAGCAGTAAACAGAAGTGACAAGAGATTTTCTTCCGGCACGAAGCGATTGAGTTACACAGGTTCCGCTAGTTTGTTTTTTTATCCGTCCTGGGGACGGACGAGGTAAAAAAAATTCCGTCATAGGACCATTTTCATCCGTCCCCTCTTCACTGTGTTGTCACCGATTGACACGGCTAAACCGATACGGCAGACGATGGCCTACACGTCGGCTACCGAGTAGGCTTACCAAAGAAACATTTAGCACAAACGAAGTCTATACTAATCTGTCAAATCAACAATAACAACAAGTTACAACGGTACTCATTTAAACAAAAATTAAAAACTAACTTTCTACATCGTCTTCTTCCTGTCTCCCTTCATGAACTGAGCTGCAGCTGCGGCAAAGTCAAAAGTATCCATGTGTGCTCTGCAGGAAGCGATTTGCATAAGGCGATCTACTTTCTGGTCTCCAAGGCGACTGCGTTGGGCTGTCTTGATCTTGTTTGCCAAACTGAAACCTCGTTCTGCAGCCACACTTGATACAGGGATGACGACAGCGATTTTACACAGCACAGCATAATCAGGAAACAACTCTGCATAGTCATTGATGATAGTTTTTGCCGCTTGCTCCAACCGCATTTGACGATTGTAGCCATGCAGAACACGTTTCACTGACAGAAAGTCTCTTCTTGTGCGCTCAGCGTCAATGAGGGGCGGGGCTTCCTGTCCATCACTGTTTTGTTTTGGTTTTCCAAAGAAGTCTGTCACAACAGCAATTTCGCGAGCACCAAATTCCAGCAGCTCGCACTCTTGAGGTGGATACCGGGATGGGTTCAGAACAACATCCAGGCACGTCAGTACATCCACGTCATCCTTTGGAAATCGCCTTTCCAATGCACTGACAAGCTCTTGAATGTAGTTTGTCCGCATACGCCTGTACTCCCCCACTGACTGCTCATCTGCATACAGTAGAGGTAGATCCATGAACTTTCCTGCTGTACACTCCTGTTCAAAGCTTTTCTCATGTTCACCTGGAGTGTGCGCTAGATCGTTCAGAGTTAGAGTTGTCATTTTCACCATGGGCTGTATGGAAGAAATGTTTATGTCCTCCCTCTGGAAAGTCAGGTTCAATCTGTTCATCACTGGCAGCACATCACACAACATGTGCATCATCGCGGTGAAACTGTAGGCACTTAGTGCACGCTTAAGACCCCCAGCTGTTGCACATTTCCTGGCACTCACCTCTTCTTCTAGCTCAATCACAACTGGTGCCCAGTTCAGTCTGATGGCTTCCACAGCACGACTGAGGGACAGCCACCGCACTGCACACGGCTGTTTTAGACTGATGAAATCCTCATTGTCCATGGCTCTGCTCAGCTCCTTCAGTCGCTGATTACGTGTAGCCGAATACTGATAATACTTATACACGGAGTTGACAGTGTTTTTGAAGTTGGCCACTCTTTGCACGGCCTTTGTTGCATCTTGTGCGGCTAGAGCAGTCCGATGCGCCACACAGTGCACATTGATCAAGTAAGGATTTTTGTTGCGAAGCCTCTGTGCAACACCTGTTTGCTTACCAGTCATAACAGAGGCCCCATCTGAGCCAAGACCTGCCACCTTTGCCAAATCTATGCTGCGGGACTCTAGCACCTCCTCCACTTTCTGTGTGACGCACTCTGCTGTCCCAGAATGAACAGTAAAATTCCCCAACAACACCGTTTCTGTTGCACCTCCACTCTCGATTTTCAGGTAGATAATCAGTTTCTTATCAACAGTTACGTTCACCGTCTCATCAATCACAATCCCAACAAAATCACTCTGTTGAATGGCTTCATTTATCTGTTTGTTGATCACAATTGCAATTGACTTTTCCATTTCATCCACGGAATCTGAATGTTTGTAGATTTGGGATTCCACCTTGAGATGTGGACAGTCAGTTGCTTGAAGCAGCCTAATCAGATCGGGAAACCGAGCGGCTGGGGTTGTGGTTTTAGCCATATGAAACACCACTTTAAGCTGCGTTGACAGTGCACTACCAGAAGCTTGCTTTGCGTTTTCCTGATGTTCCTTGAACACACGCTGCTGAGACACAAGTTGTGTTGCTAATTTGTGACTTGCGCTGTTGCTGTGGTCCACCAGAGCAGATCTCTGCATTGTTTTGCATCCACGAGTGAATCCGTTCAGTTGGTTGGCACTCACACAGACCCGACAAAACATTTTGGTCGCACCATTTTCTACGTCAGTGTACAGCCACTTGAATGATGCCTCCCATTCATCGCGGTATTCACGGGATTTCGACATTTTCATTTTTTTTGCTGAACTTGCACCGGTAGATTTAGTACTAGTAGGCCTATCCTGAGTATCAGTCTCACTGCACATAGACTGATTTTCTGTCGCCGACTGTAGATCTGCTGAAACATTCTCAGGATGGCTCTCAGTCTCAGTCTGTGATTTTGGCCTGGCTCTCACGAAAAAATCAGCAACGGACTTTTGTCCTGACATGATTAGGCCTGGCTTCTACACTACGAATAAATGTGGCGCGAATACCAGCATCACTGCGCACGCATCCACTACACTGTCTACTACAGCCAATCAAGAAGCAAAGTGATGGGTAGTCTAGACTGGTCTGATTTTCCAACGCTAAGCTCGCTGCTGGACAGGACGTGAGAAATAACACGTACGCCACATCCATAGCCAGCCGGTGAAGCTGAAAATTTGTTCCCCCCTTTCCAAATTTTATCCGTCACAGTGACGGACAGCTTCCATTTTTTTCCGTCAAAGCTAAATTTTACCGGTAAAATACCGATAATTCTCGGTAAACGGAAACTCTGAGTTAATGCCCTCACCTGGTGATATCGTAGACCATGAGGGCGCCGGCAGCACCGCGGTAATAACTGCGCGTGACGGCTCGGAACCTCTCCTGGCCAGCCGTGTCCCAAATCTGGAGTTTGACCTTCTGACCAGACACTTCTATGATCCTGTACACACATACCACGTCAATGTTAACCCTTTGACTCCTGCACCCTGTCCACCAACTGAAAAAAATTAACCTTTTGACTCCCTCACTTATCCACCAGCTTCCTGTAGTCAATGTTAACCCTCTGACTCCTGCACCTATCCCCCAACCGCAAAAACTTAAATCTATTGACTCCCTCACCCTATCCACCAGTTTCTTGCAGAGAGCTGGTGGATAGGATGAGGGAGTCAAAGGGTTAAATATTTGCTTTGCCAGCATGGTTAGCAATGCAGGATGCTGGTGGACAGGATGCAGGAGTCAAAGGGTTGAATTAAACACAAACGCGAAGATATCAAAACATCAATACACCAAACACCAACATCAGACTGATCCACATCTATCAGGGTGGGAACTGCTGAAAAGAAAAATAAAGAGGAAAACTATGGGGGCCCTGGGGCATTCTTGCCCATTAAAAAATTTTAAGAGATTAAATCTGTGCATTCTGGCTTCCAATCAGACATTCAGAGTGCTTAAAGAAAATCTGCACTATTTAATTTGTATGGAGCAGGGATGGAAACTGGTGATTAAAAAAAAAAAAGGAAAAGCTGGGAGGTCCAGGGGACACTAAAACATATGTAAAAACAAGGGCCTAAGTTACCTAAAATTGCTTCCGCATATCTCATTTCCCTAGAGCCAAAAATGCACTTAATACATGTACCCAAGTATCAATCCTAAGAGAAAGTATTTAAGATTTTATCGAACACATACAGGTGAATGGACCAATAAAGCAGAGAGTGATAACAAGAAATGAAAGCGAAGGAACAAGGCAGAATCAAAGAGAGAGAGAGAAAAGAGCACATTTCTAGCACAGAATTTCCAGAAGGTGGGGATACTATTTACAATGAAAGAGCCCCCGGCATCCCCACAGGGGGCATGCAGGAGGTTCCCAAGCAGGACCAACCCTAGACTGTCCAAATGGAAGTCCAAATGTTTTGCCTAATTCCATGTTCATTAGTAACAACACATTATGTCAAATGCACTCACCTGGTGCCAAATTCCACCCCTATTGTGTGGGGACAGTCTGCCATGACTGAAAACACAACACACATTGAAACATTACTACTGAAAAATATACAGTATCAACCGTGCACAATAGGCTTAAGACTCAAATATTTCTTCTAAGAATGTGTGCACACATTCATACCATACTGGTAATGATTGTTGTTCAAGTATGTTTTTATGCATTATGTCTACACTACAACTGCATAGTGCATGCACACACACACACACACACACACACACACACACACACACACACACACACACACACCACACACACACACACAATTACACATCACCACCCACAAAAAAACACAATCACACCATCACACCATCATCCCATCAGTTTATTACCACACAATCATATTATATTCCATCGAGCCATACACACGGCTGCATTTTCCCAGCCATTCCCTCATTCTTTAATTGCGAGCCGGCATCGCCTGCGAGTGCTATTTTTGTCCAGGCAGGGTCGACCAAAGTCCGTATCACTATAGCGTGCCTTTGTGTTCTGGCACTACTGATAAAGAAGGAAGCTGAGTGCAGTTTTCTGTATGTTTTGTGAATTTGTGCAATGATCAGGGGTATTTTCATCACTTTACCTGTGTGCATTCAGCGCTGTGAATATTCATTGTTCTGAAGAAGTGATCTTTACTTTTTCAGATTACCTTGTCTTTGAGTTTTTGTAGAAATAACTAATGTGATGATCGACTGACATCTCCAGGTTGATCTTTGTTCAGTATAAAGTGAGATTATTTTCATAGCAGTGACAGAAGTATAGTAAAATTTACAATCTTTACATAAATTCCTCAGTTTTGGCAAGGTCTGATTCGTGGTCTTCAGTGCTTTAACTTTCTAAAATTTAAAAAAAAATCGCTTTTAGCTGTTTGTTTTCATTCTTTTTTAGAGGAAGTTACATTTGACTAAAATCGGGTGTTAGCTGTTGCACGACCAAGGCACGCGCTGCGCCGGCTACGGCCACGCGCATGTATTAATTAAGCCAGTCTTTATCCAGGGCAACCTCCAACACATCTCTCTCTCTCTCTCTCTCCCTCTGTCTGTCTGTCTGTCTGTCTGTCTGTCTCTCTCTCTGTGCATGCGTGTGTGTGTTCAAATGCATGTTAACCCTACCAGACTGAGTTCCCGCTATTGCGGGAATGACGAAAATGACTATATACCGAGTTCCCGCTATAGCGGGAATAGCACACTCACACGATCGTCACTTTATCAAGAGCTAAAAATAGCTACCGGACCGTTGCTAAGCATCGCGTGAGCGTGTGTTCAGCCTATTGCAACTGTCTGCCTTTGTGTTGATGGTATTTTGAGGTGATTTGGGTGCAAAATTGACCATGAAGCGAGCTAGTGATGAACCAAGCACTTCAACAGGTAAACGGGCGAGGCCAACTCGCTTCACAGTTCAACAAGTGGTGGACATTTTGCAGATTGGAGAATTTGATCAGGAATACGTTTCCGATTCAAGTGACGATGATTACGTTGATGAAGCATTGAGTGAAAGTGATGATTCTGACAATGAAAGAAGTAGGTCGAGACAGAGTGTTGGAAGAAGGGGCGTGCCCGTACCCCCAACCAAGTGATAGGGGAGATGTTTGTGTGATTGAGGGTTGGACTGGCGTTAGATGAAAGATAGGCCTATTTTCTACAATCTCTCCACGTTTCATATAATTCTAACCATTGGTGTGCATGATATGAACAGTTTTCTAACGTATATACATTTTTTTCAAAATTTTGCTCAGGAGGCCAGGCAGGGGGCACAATTACGCTCAGGGGCTAAGGTCTGGTAGGGTTAAATCCAGACCATATTATACGTATAAATCAACTCTGTGTTTGTGTGCGCGTGTGTGTGCGCGTGTGTGTGCGTGTGTGTGTGTGTGCGTGCGTGCATGTGTGTGTGTGTGTGTGTGTGTGTGTGTTTGTGTGCGCACGCGCGCAGAACGCGCGAGTATATACGTTATGATGCATCTCTCTCTCTCTCTCTCTCTCTCTCCTCTCTCTCTCTCTCTCTCTCTCTCTCTCCCTCCGATCCTCTCTACTGCATGCATCATGTGTGTGTGTGTGTGTGTGTGTCTGTGTGTGTGTGTGTGTATAACTGCTGCGCTCTTCCCGAGTACTGGAATCTAGGTCAATCTGGAGGCACATACCAAACTTAGTGGCCAGTAACTAACACGCGCGCGCCCCTGCTTCGCTCAGACATTTTGTCTGTGGCCTCACTATACGGCAGCGGGACGGGTGAAAAAGATGTGGGGAGTGGAAGGGAAGGGGAAAGATGCGCGCTATTTATAGCCGGCAAGGCAGAACCAGAACGGCCAACCCAAGTATCACGGATTTGTGCGCCGTGTACACCCCATGCATAATAATTCCATCACCAAAACAATTACCCGCACAGTAATATTAGTTTATTACCATGCTGTCAGACCCCCCTCCTCCAAAACGAAAACACAATCATAAAAAATTTATCAGCACATCACCATCACAACCATCACCTTCCTTTATTTTTTTAAATCACTTCATCATCCCATCCTGCCTCATATAATCACAGTGCCATCCATCACATGTGCACATGCATGCGCTCGCAAGCAAACACACACACAGCACACACACACACATGCACGCGCACACACATACCTGCACACATGTGCGCGCACACACACACACACGTACGCGCACACACACACACACACACATGCAGATCTATACATACACACACACACAATCATCTTGTCAGCATATGTGCGCACACACACACACACACATCCTCTCATCATCCCCCACAGAATCACGCTCATGTATACATACTAACTGCCATCCCATCAATGGGCCACAAACTAAATCAAGTAAGACGTCAAGACTTCCAATCAGTAACATCTGCAAGCACAATCCTTGAGTATCTCCCACCTGGTGGGCATAGGGTTCAGGTTTCCTAACCTCCAAGGTCAACATATGTGCAGACATGTTACTGCCCAAACACTGTTCATATGTACGCGCACATATGACGTCACAAATGCACGTTAAAATCCTGTAATTCATGTCAGTGTTTGCTGGCATGCATGCCCACCGACGATGGAACGTGTAGACTGTGTAATAACATATTAGCTGCACAGTGTGGGCAAAAACAATGTGCACACACACATCCGATAAAAATTTGGATTATTTAAAAAAAATAATAAAAAAACAAATAACTCGTTTTAAAAAATCCCAGAACTCCCACATTATCATATCATCATCCCATTGCCATCTCCATAATTAATCCTTTGACTCCTGCACCCTATCTATCAACAGCAAAAGCTCAACCCTTTCACTCCCTCACCCTATCCACCAACTTCCTGGGAGTCAAAGGGTTATGTTTTTGCTTTGCTAGCATGGTTGACAATGCAGGAGGCCTGTGGACAGGGTGCTGGAGGAAAAGGGATAAGTTACCATCCCAACTGACACACCGCTTCTTTCCACACCACAACGTACATTTCTTCTCGGTAAACTGGTGAAGCAAGCAGGACTTGCCAACGCCCATGTCCCCGATGATGATGTACTTAAATATGTAGCTGTAGTTGTATGGACCGGCTGCCATGATGGTTTCTCGTTTCCTGTAGACATAATGAACAGCTGCTAGAGCAATGTCATCAATAACGATGCATTTTTAAAAGTTTATTCAATTATAGACAAAAGTGGTAATGTTCAGCCAGGCAAGACTAAAAGAAAAAGCTCCAAGAACCTGAGCAGTGAATGGGGAATGAGGAGGTAGAGGCTTTGACTCCTCTTGGGGACACTATGGCAATGCCCATCTCCTCTCCCTCATTTCTCTACAGGTTAGTATGACAACACCAGAGTACAAGTCTGGTCATCGATCCCCCGTAGAATGAGAAAAAAATAATCCATATTTGTTCCTGAGAATATGTGCTCTAATTCTACATTATTCAGGTATGTAGGAACACACACACACACACACACACCAACACACACACACACACACACACACACACACACACACACACAACACACACACACACACACACACACACACACACACACACACACACACATATACACATTGATATATACATATAATTTTTTTTTTTAGACGAAAAGGAAATTTCTATTCGACTTAATTTAAGGTTTAACTCAAGCAATTAAAACAGCAAAAACAACATACACCCAGAATAACAGCAATCACAATATGGAACTGCAACTGCCATTACAAACTGCAACGCCATTACAAACAGTTTGAATCAGTGGCTTGCTTTTTCCTCCACATCAGCAATGGGACTGCTTCACTCAAGCTATTGACCAAGAGTGAAATCAATTTTCTCAATGTACACACCAAACCACACTGTCCACAGTGAGAAACTTGATTTCCACAATTCCAGTATCTGCATAAAGCAAAGAAAATGGTCACACTGGATTCCTTTTGCTTTGGCAGCCTGAAATGAAACTTACTGCAACTGATGATACAACTCTCCTCTACAATTGCTAGTATTTCAATCATTTTGTCTTAACAACAGTTGCAAACATTGTGACACAATAGTCAGCAAATCACAACACTGGATTTCAAAAATTTGCACTGCTAAGGTCAATTAGCCTATCAATTAACATCAGGAAGAGAGTTCTTGAATGTTATATAAAATCGATGTGTTACACCATTGTGAGGCATGGACAGTCAACATGCAAAGCCAGAACAAGACTGAGGCAGTCAAGATGTGGTTTCAAAGAAAAATGTTGAGAGTTCCATGGACAGCAAAGAAAATAAATGATACAGTCTTGATGGAGGCAGACAGAAGAAGATAATTCATAAGGAAGATAGGAAAAGACAAGTAACATTTATAGGCCATTTTATGAGGAAAGGGGAATTAAAGCACCTGGTCATAACAGGAAAACTGAAGGGAAAGAGAACACCAGGTAGACCAGAAAGAAAACATTGGACAGACTTGCAGGGTGGCTGAGGACAGAGAGGGAGGAAGATGCGCTTACGGCGACAAGGGATAGACACATATGGAGGGCCATGATCGCCAACACATGCAGCATGGCACTTTATGATGATGATGATGATGAAGCAGCTCAATTCCATAATCCAAAGCTAATGTCCAGAAATAGATTCTTGATTCATATGTTGTCTTAGGACTGGTCATGGTACAGCTGAACTTGGTTTTTAGTTGTGTAAGAGTCCAAAGTTAGCGTACACCTAGGTCTGTGAAGAAAACTGCTGAACTAAAGTGGCTGTACTAAAGTCCAAAGTTAGCACACACCAAACTCCCTGAAGTAAACTGCTGAGCTAAAATGGCTGAACTCAGGTCCAAAGTTTGCACACACCTAACTCCCTAAAGTAAATTGCTGAACTAAAATGGCTGAACTCAAGTCCAAAGTTAGCACACATCTAACTCTGTGAAGTAAATTGCTGGACTAAAATGGCTGTACCTAACTCTGGGAAGTAAATTGCTGAACTAAAATGGCTGTACCAAGTCCAAAGTTAGCACACACTTAACTGTGTGAAGTAAATTGCTGAACTAAAATGGCTGTACCAAGTCCAAAGTTAGCACACACCTAACTCTGTGAAGTAAACTGCTGAACTAAAATGGCTGTACTCAAGTCCAAAGTTAGCACACACCTAACTCCCTGAAGAAACTGATGAACTAAACAGTAAAATGGCTATACTCAAGTCCACACTTAGCACATACCTAACTCTGTGAAGTAAACTGCTGAACTAAAATGGCTATACTCAAGTCCAAAGTTAGCACACACCTAACTCCCTGAAGTAAACTGATGAACTAAACAGTAAAATGGCTATACTCAAGTCCACACTTAGCACATACCTAACTCTGTGAAGTAAACTGCTGAACTAAAATGGCTATACTCAAGTCCAAAGTTAGCACACACTAACTCCCTGAAGTAAACTGATGAATAAACAGTAAAATGGCTATACTCAAGTCCACAGTTAGCACATATCTAACTCTGTGAAGTAAACTGATGAACTAAAATGGCTGTAACTCAAGTCCAAAGTTAGCACACAACTTACTCTGTGCGAAGTAAACTGTAAATAATAAAGTAAATTCGCGCAACCTGTACACCAGCATCCTGCAGTGTCAACCATGCTAGCAAAGCAAAACTTAACCTTTGATTCCCTCACCCTATCCACCAGCCTCATGCAGGAAGCTGGTGGATAGGATGCAGGAGTCAAAGGGGCTTTTCAACACAGCTTTAATCAATATTGATGGACACCGTTAAGCAAACAAGTCCTTCAGATAAAATCTGTGCACAGGGAGGCACTAAATTGTGTAGTTTGTTTTGAAAATGGGAGTTATACCTCTTTTTTGTGTCTGTCTGTGTGCCTATATGTATCATGTATGTGTGTGTCTGCATGTGTGTACGACTGTATGGTGATGTTGAGCTGAGTGTGTGTGTCTGTGTGACTCTGTGTGTGTGTGTGTGTGTGTGTGTTGTGTGTGTGTGTGTGTGTGTGTGGTGTGTGTGTGTGTATGGTGATGTCAAGATGAGTGTGTGTGTGTGTGTGTGTGTGCATGCACGTGTGCATGTGTGTGCACATGTGCGTGCATGCATGCGTTGTGTATGCCCCTGCATATGTGTACTCTCTGCATGTGTGTACTCTCTGCATGTACTTATATTTCATTTTCCTCAACTGGAATTACTTTTGACATGATGCCTTTTAGACTTTCTTCTGTGTCCCTGCAGTGTGCATAAATTGGATCGTATATATACTTTGAATCAAAATGTGACTTTTTCAACTTTATCAACCAAATTATTTTCTGGAATATATATATGCTTATACAGAAATATTAATGAAACTGCTCACACTAGTCACAGGAAAAAGACTTGCACATCAACTGGTTGCTTAAAATCAAAAGATGGTATGGTTATTACAAAAAGACAAAATATGAGATGTGGAAATACATTAAAGACCTCTTTGACAATGACAAAAAGGATGAGCCCATCATTAGAAAGAATTGTGAAGGACCACCAATAATTAATGTTAGAGCAGTAATAGACAAGCTGAAACAGGCACAGCAACAGGATGAGACAATATTAATTAAATACAGAAATGATTGAGGCTCTATAGTCTAAATGAATTTGGTATTGAAAAAGTGACACTAAAAGTCCTCCTAAGTGAAATTCATGACACTGGAAATAGTCCTACAGATATGCCAAAGTAAATTCTTATTGCACTTCCAAAGAAAGTGGGAACTATAGAATGTGAACTTCATCGTACAGTATGTTGATGAGTCATGTAACAAAAATTTCTTAAGAATAATCATAAGGACAAGGAATAGAACCAAACCAAACACAGCAGATGAAGAATAGGCCTAAGGATTTGTTGAAACCATTATCCAGTAACTGTGGAAGGACACTAAAAAATTCAGCATGTTGTGAACCTTAATGTAGGTACACACACACACACACACACACACACACACACACAACACACCCCACACACACACACACACAAACATGTACACACACACACACCAGAGTCACACTCACACACACATACACACACACACACTTTTAAGGCTCATTGTTTATATGCATTACACTTAGTAGTTTGTGTGTAGAGCAGCAAGGACAAGCTGTAAGAAAGGTCCAATGGGACCTAATGCTACTAATACTATCCTTGAGTAAGAAAGTGTTCTGAAGTCCAAAGTCTATTTGCCTGAGAATTTTCTGCTAACATTGGACTATTTCTTTATAAAAAAAAAAAAAGATGTTTCATTAGCCTACTTTCAAGAAACTTACATGGGAGAAAACCTAATGAGTGAGTTTAGTTGAAAATAATACTTAATTGCTTATTGACAAACTGTAAGGTAACCAGTGTTTAGCATAATTCAGACTTAAATGCAGGCCTACTGTCCGTTGGTAAGAGAAAAAGTCTGTATTCCGAATAAACCTAGTCTTTATACAGTGGTAACCTACAACTTAGTGCTGGTACTAGTGGGAGATAGCACAGTAGCAGTCAACATGAATTTTAAAACGGTCTATTACGAGGTCAAACTCTGTGATCATAAAGATAGCAGTGCAATTCATGTCCCCCATGTTGGAGTGAGACCTCAACTGCATGAGCGAGACCAAAACTATAGGCAATCTTTTCTTCTAAATTAAGCACAATCTTGACTATACGTATACCGCTGGGATGATAAAGAGAAATCCACCGCACCATCCCTTTACCAATAGTATCCCCAACCCCATCCCACCCCGTACAAATTACAAAAGCCTCTAAGCAATTCTAAGATAATGTATCGTTTTGTCTGTCGTTTTTCGGCGAGAACCGCGGATAATCATACTGCCTGATGAAGTGGGAGGGACAGAAACGCAGTGAGTCGTGACAAGTCGAGACGGACCAGACCTGTCAAAATAACGACCAAAGCAGCAAAATCTTTCACACAGAAAGTGACCACTGAATGACTGACTTGCGTAGACTTAAACACTGAGCATTACACAGTAACTTAGTAGCCTAAGTTTAACTCGATCAGCTGAGACAACATGGCATCGAGTTGATTAGTCAGATTCTAAATTGAAGCCGAGAAAATGACGACTGCTTTGTTTTCAACTCTGTCTTTTTGTCTTTAATGGAAAGGTCTTGGTTGGGCATCTAATCGGTCATAATCAGCTGTGTTTTAACACGACACTGTAAGCTATCTGTCATTCCTGTATGCTGGCGAGTACTCACCTTTAAGAGCACGGAAAAACACGTCACACGTCTGTTGTTTATTCTGTCGCCAGCAAATATGGCCGCTGATTTTGATGTTAAGAATGCCATCTAGTAAAGGGGCGTAACACATGGGAAGCTACTCTCATTTTACTGTCCTTTCGATTTCTCCAGCGTACATGTTTCTATCACAATAATTTTTTATAACAAAAAGTGAAATTGTTAGAATGGCTTTTGTTATGAGGAATGTCTACACTTTCGTGCACTCGAATGTTGAAAATCCAGCCAGTCAGCTTTAGTTTCACGTTTGATCTTTTCTTATTTCTGGCCTCATCTTCTGCACCGCCCCTCTGTCACGATCCCCAAGACGCTCTCCGACACTCCCCTAACCCCAGTGAAATTGTCACTCGGACAATTTTTAGAAATGTTTCTTATGCTAAAAATCGGGATGATAGTGATGATGCTATGAAGTTGCATTAGGAGTATATATTTGTGATAGGACTGTACTATAAATTCGTATTTTAATAATAATACATTTTGATGTCAACCAAGTCAGAGAGATGCAGACACCTGCAGTGTTAGGAAATTCAGGGCGTACAACAGACATCAGTATGATGAAGTGGTTAGGGCAATGGACTTTTGACTGGGAGGTCACAGGAAAGAAGAACTACTGGACGTACATCTGTAAAAAAATAATAAATAAATAAATAAATAAAGCATCTGACTCCAAAAACATGTGCTTGTTGTGGGGGAAAAAAAAGAACTTGGTATCTACAAGTTTCTGTGACTTTTTCTTATTGGGTGTGTGCATGTATGCAGAAAGACAACACTTTGGATTTAACAACCAGTGAGGGGATTATGCGTAATTAACCCTTTGACTCCCGTACCAATCAACTGCAAAAAAATTAACCATTTGATTCCCTCACCCTGTCCATCAGCTTCCTGCAGGAAGCTGGTGGATAGGGTGAGGGAATCAAAGGATTAAGTTTTTGCTTTGCTAGCATGGTGGACAATGCAGGATGCTGGCGGACAGGGTGCAGGAGTCAAAAGGTTAACCTGACGCACTTTTGTGTACATAGGCCTACACAATGTGAGAGTGAGGGAGGGGGATAAACCAACGGGACAAAGGGAGAGCAGTTGTGAACAGCAAGCCTGGCATGTACTATATATATATAGATTGATATGAAGTAAGAACAAAGAAGGGGAAGGGGGGGGGAGGGCAGGAAGGCTGGAATGCAGAGTTTGAACCCCAGCTATCTATGTATACAGGTGGCTATTATGTCCAGTCATGAACGCCAACCAAACTTATGGCTGTCCATCAGAGCTATTAACAAGAAACACCATGAGGGTGCGGATGGGACCCAGAACACCACTGCCTCACCACTCTCCAGACAATCACCCCGAAGCCCCTGACACCACTGGCAGACATCTCATCAAGCAAAGGAGAGCTGTTCGTGCACTGCATGACCCACCCAGAGCCAGCCATCAGTCACCTTGTTTACAAATGGCAAGGTGAGGAGATGACAAAACCCGGAACATAGCCACACAGCGCGCACCAGCCAGGTCCAGCCCAGCCTTCGGGCCAAGAGAGAATGGAAGACACTTCTCTCGCCCCACTCTGGTCCCTATCTCCCCTCTCGGGCAGCCCACCTCGCCACCAGCCCGCATAGCTGCCAGTTCCTTTCCCCTTACTATAATCTCGACAGTTAGCAGTCAGAAGCTCCCAACGTTGCCATACTTCACAGGGTTGTTTGAACGGCCGCGAAAGTGGCCAGGCCTGATGCTCCAGACACAGCCCATTTTGCTGTTCAGCAAGGTCTGACAGGCCCCAAAGGGATCCCAAGTTTCCTGTCTTTCCGAGCAACCAGCAGGTCTTTCCCTGCGGTCATCAGACCTGATAACCTGAAGTCAGTGGCCAAGCCACAAATCGAAGTTAACAAGAAACACCACGAAGTGATGTGTGGTATAGGCCTGACGTACAAGTTTACCTGCTTTTCTGTGATATATGCATTATACTATTACCATAAAAACAATCTCGTTACGCAGATGACATCGTTCTTATTACAGAAAACGAACAAGACCTACAAAATCTTGTGTATATAATAGAAATAGAAAGCAGAAATAAAGGGCTGGAGCTAAATAACAAGAAGACTGAAGTCACGCTAAAAAACAACAAACAAAAACAAAAAAACAAAAACAAAAACAGAAAAAAGACCCCCACCCCCACCCCACACTTGCAAAATAACAGCAAATGGCGCTACATTGAGAAAGTAGATAAGTTAAAATATCTGGGAACAGTCATCTCACCAGACGGCAGATGCCAATCCGAAAATAGCCAGCAGAATCGGCCGAGCTAAAACAGCATTCAAGAAAATGAAATGCCTATCAATTAATTTAACATCAGGAAGAGAGTTCTTCGATGTTATATTGAACCGATAATGTTGTATGGATGTGAAGCGTGGATAGTCAACACACAAAGCCAGAACAAGATTGAGGTAGCTGAAATGCCGTTTCTAAAAAGAATGTTAAGAGTTCAATGGACACCAAACAAACGAGACAGTCTTGAAGAAATCAGACACAAAATGAATGTCAATGAAGTAGACTAGGAAAAGACAAGCAACATTTACAATTTTATGAGGCAAGAAAAATTAGAGCACCTAGTGTCAACAGGACAAATGGGCGGAAAAAGAGAACCAGGTAGATCCAGGGAGAAAATAGTGGACGGACTTGAAGTTTGGATGAAGACAGAGAAGGTCGGCGATGTACTTGCTGCGACAAAGGATAGATTCGTATGGAGGGCCATGATCGCCAATGCCATATGGCAGGGCACATGTTGATGATGATGACTATTACCTGATTTTGTTATTATCTGTTCTTATTCTTGATAAAATATATTCATACTGCATCATTGTCTATGTTTACTATATTTCAAGGACCAAGTACTCTTCTCCCTACCCCATCCCAACCTCTGTATATACGTGTGTGTATGTGAGTTTGTGAGTGTATGTGTGAGTATCAGCTACAGCAAAATGAGCAGCAGCAGCAGATCATTTCCTTAACCATGGACAGAAAGGGAAAACTACCATCTTTTGTCCAAAGAGCAACAAGTGCCCCTGATGAAACTCTGCCGGCACTGACAATAGGCTAGATGTCCAAATGAAATACAAGTAAAAACTGACACTTTCGCCAACCTGTCCCTGCAATCAACAGTCTCAGACACCTTAACCCTTTGTCTCATGCAACCTGTCCACAAGCATCCTGCGTTGTCAAGTATACTTGGATTTTCTCATCCTATCAGGAAACTGGTGGGTAGGGTGAGAGAATCAAAAGGTTAAGTTTAGGTGAGAGAGTCAGGGGTTAATTTTTTTTTTTTTTTTTGCAGTTGGTGGATAGGGTGCTGGAGTCAAAGTGTTTAAACCTAATAATTGCAGCCTTTACCAGCCTGTCCCTGCGATCAACAGGTTCAGACAGCTTTAACCCTTTGACTCCCGCAATCTGTCCACAAGCATCCTGCATTGTCAACTATATTTTGATTTTCTCATCCTATCAGGAAACTGGTGGATAGGGTGAGAGAATCAAAGGTTAAGGTTCAGCCGCCTCACAGGCACGGCTACCTCGCTGCGATTATTTGTGTGTGTGCACGGAGTTATATCGATTGTTGATGGCTAAAAGCAAGTGATTGTGTTTGTGAATGCTCCTGTTTCAGTATGTGGTGGTTTATGAATGCTTCGCTGCAAGCCAAGGTACTGTTTTCTTTGTGTATTTTATCTCTCCTACTCCACTTGAATTTTCAACTCAGCCCGCCATGTTTCTCGCCAGTGCACGTGCACCCTCCCCGCTCTGTCTCTCTCGCACTGCGTGCGTCTGCCTCATCACGCCCCGCTTCACAACCAGCTGTTGTGTCTACATATTCTTCCACTCGTGTGCAGTACAATCGGGACTGCTTGCTGTCATGTTGCCCCCCTGACTCGATCCTTGACCCTGACCTGGTTGAACACTTGAGATCGCTGAAAATCGGCCGAAATCTCCCCCGTCGTCGATCATGTCGTGGTGGAATGCGCAAGAGACGTACGATTCCAGTGGTCACTGATGTACATCAGCGTCATGGCAGCAGTGGTCTGCCTTCTGTTCCTGTCTATGATACCCATCCGTCCCCCAGACCGCTGTGCTCCAACCCTGATAACCTCATTCCTCTCACAGCCGGCAAAAAGAAACTACGCACTGACTCATTGACTCTTGCACTGTTCAATGCTCAGGCCCTCGGTACCAGACACGAGAAGAGATCCGCGATCAACTACTTCATCCATGACCACGTCGTCGATATTTTCGCCGTCAATGAAACCTGGTTTCAGCCTGTCGGGGATGAACCCAAGGAGAGGGATCTTGCTCCTCCCGGTCACCGTACACTCTCGTTCGCTCGCAAAACTGGTCTCGGCGGCGGCATCGCTTTTGTTGTTGCCGAGTCCCTCCTGCCCCGAATTACTACCAAGACTGACTTTAAATTCAAACACTCTACTTTTGAAATTGTCCAGCTCTCCCTCACTCTACCCCACCAGACTTTCCATCTGCTGTTCCTCTACCGTCCACCACCCAGCCCAAAGAACCAGCTTAAAAACCATGTGTTTGTAGAAGAGTTTCCAGACCTCCTTGCCTACTGTAACACCTTGAAAGGCTGTTTCATCATTGCAGGAGACTTTAATTTTCATTATAATGAACCTAACCAGACCCACACTGCTAAACTGATAAGCTCTTTGAACTCCTTTGGCTTGACCCAATCTATCGACACTCCAACCCACGAAAAAGGCAACATCCTCGATTGGGTTGTTCATAGAACTGACCAGTCCTTCATCAAATCCATTGAAATTGATTATACTCTTCCTTCGGATCATGTCTGTATCCTCGGCCAACTTTCAATGACCAAGCCTCCACCCCAAACTACCTATGTCATGGTCAGAAAACTAGTTGATATCAACACCGTCGTCTTCAACGAAGATCTCCTGGCCGCTCTTCAGTCCTGTCCTCCAGCCTCTGCTGACGACCTCAATCGGACTATTGGTGATCTGCTGGACATGCACGCCCCCGCCACCAGACGTAGGGTATCCCAGAGACCACCATCGCCCTGGTTTTCTGCCGTTGGCCCTGATCTTCTTAAGGCCAAGCGTGAACGCCGTCGTGCTGAAAGACGGTGGCTGAAGAACAGCATTACTATCAATAAACAGATTTTTCAGGCTGCCAACAAAACTGTCAATGCTATAGTTGACTCTGCTAAGTCTGCCTTTTACAATGCGAAAATTATTGCATGCTCTACATCAAAACAGCTATATTCCGTTACTAATACCCTCCTTGGCAAATCAGATAAATCTCCTCTCCCATCATGCTTTCCCCCTGCCCGTCTAGCACAACATTTTTCAGATTTTTTCATTGATAAAATTAGGTCCATCCGTTCCAGTCTTGACTCCCAGCCCATCTCTCAACCTCCTATTCCCGACCCTCTGTTTCAAGGCACACCACTTATTTCTTTTCAGCCTGCTTCTGAAACTACTATCCGCAATGTAATCCGCCATTCTGACATCAAGACCTGTGAGCTTGATCCTCTTCCAGCATCTATCTTAACACACTGCCTAGATACTTTGCTCCCTCACTTCACAACTGTCATCAACAATTCCCTGTCATCTGGTATCTTTCCCTTTTCCTTCAAATCTGCCCTGGTCAGACCTCTTTTAAAGAAACCTAGTCTTGACCCCAAATACCTCAAAAACTATCGACCTGTTTCCAACCTACCTTTCTTATCCAAAGTCCTTGAAAAAATTGTTCTCGCACAGATCTCTGATCATATCACCGCCAACAACCTCTCTTACCCTTATCAGTCGGCTTATCGCACTGGACACAGCCCTGAAACTGCTCTTGTAAAAATTGCAAATGATATTCTGACTGCTCTTGATCAAAATCAAATCTCTCTTCTATCTCTCCTTGATCTCTCGGCTGCATTCGACACCATCGACCATTCTATCATGCTCACACGTCTCCATAAAGTGTTCGGTATCTCTGACATCGCTCTGTCTTGGTTCCAGTCCTACCTTTCCAATCGCACTCAAACAGTCTCTGTCTGTTGTTCATCCTCTGCACCCGCTACCCTCCAGTTTGGTGTGCCCCAAGGCTCTGTTTTAGGTCCCATCCTATTTTGCTGTACACACAACCCCTCTCTGAAATTATGCGACTTCACTCTATGTCCCATCATAGCTTTTCTGATGACAACCAACTCTATACTTCTGGTTCCCTCCCACAACTGCCCTCTATAATCAGACAAACCCAAGGCTGCATTTCTGATGTTCACTCCTGGATGACTGTAAACAAACTTCAACTCAACCCCATTAAAACTGAACTTAGCCTTATCTCTCCCACCACATTGGCTAAGTGTTCTTCCCTTCCTCTGTCTGTCTCTCTGCTTGGATCTGACATTCCACTATCTTCCACTGTCCGCAATCTTGGAGTCACTCTTGATAACACCCTGTCCTTTGAAAAACACGTCCAGAATGTTTGCAGATTATGCTATCTTGAGATACGCAGAATTTCTTCTATTCGCAATATCCTCTCTGTCGAAGCCACCAAAACTCTCCTCTGTGCCTTTGTTCTCTCTCGTCTCGACTACTGCAACTCCCTCCTCTCGGGCTGTCCTTTCTCTCTCATTCAAAAGCTTCAAAAAGTTCAAAACAATGCTGCTAGGCTCATCTTCAGAAAATCTCGTTCCTCTCATGTCACTCCTCTTCTCAAATCTCTTCACTGGTTACCTGTTGAAAAGAGAATTCGCTACAAGATTGCTTTGTTATGTTTTAAGTCTCTCAACGGTCTTGCACCCCCTTACATCTCTGACCTCCTCCATCTGTACACCCCCTCTCGTCAACTTCGTTCCTCGGCTGATACTCGTACCTTCCGCATACCATTCTGTCGCACTAAAACTTATGGTCAACGCTCCTTTTCCTATCAGGCCCCTGTAATCTGGAATCAGCTCCCTGTCTCTGTTCGCCACTCTGCAACTCTCACTTCTTTCAAGTCCTCTCTGAAAACCCATCTCTTCCAGTCCCTCTCATGATACTTATAAAGACTCTACCACCTAACTTCCCCAAATCCCCCCTTGTTGTCTTTTGAGCCTTGAATGTCGGCTGGTGTGTGTGTGCGTGTGTGTGTGTGTGTGTGTGTGTGTGTGTGTGTGTGTGTGTGTGTGTGTGTGTGTGTGTGTGTGTTTGGTTGTGTCTGCGTGATACCTGTAAGCGCTTAGGGCTCTTGTTTTCATCAGATTAGGCGCTATATAAATGCTCTTTATTATTATTATTATTATTAAAGGGTTAAGTTTAGGTGAGAGAGTCAAAGAGTTAAGGGATAGGTTTTTGCAGTCGGTGGATAGGGTGCGGGAATCAAAGAGTTTAAAGCTAATCATTGCTGCAATGTCACCTCTAGCTGTATCAGTTGACATGGTCGATTACGCCTCCTCTGAACACCAAACTTCATTGCAGCTGGCAGAAATTGGGGAGAGGAGAGGGAGGCCATATTCATTGCTAGATGTGACCTGACCATGTAGATGACGAACGAAAGTGAATTAGACCAAGGCAGTCAAGCAGTTCTATATAATCTATCTTTTCACAGAAAAAAAAAGAAAACAAATATACATTCCTAACACATGCACTTCTTATTGCAAATCTCCGTGCAGCTGAGAAACGAACAGCACGGCTATGAGAAACCACCAGTATTATCATTGATATTATTTAGACAGCAGGATGGTCTCTCTTGCAATGGTACAAACAGACAGATTGACATTCAGTTTCAGTTTCAATTCCTCAAGATGAAGTCTCCGCACTCGGAATCAATTCCATATGCACTATCATCACAGGTGCCATGTAATGGAGAAGATCCAGAATAATCATGGCACAAGCCTTAAGCCTGCACATAAACCCAATAGCTGGCCAGAGGTCCTGAGGCCCTACCTAGATAGTTCCATAACCCTGAGGTCGTATGGGGACGAGGAGACAGAGACCTCAACTTTTCCCGGGCCAGCATTATGAGGCCAGCGCCCATCCCCTCTCCGTCTCTTCAAACTCATATTCATACATTCATTTTTTTTTAACCAAGACTTCAGAAAGGCAAGAAAGCTAATTGGTCTTCAAGGGGTGGGACCTGGGAAATCAACCTATCTCTCCAATGTTTCTACCAAGGCAGCTGGGCAATGCCTGCTCTTCACAATTTTCAACTGTCGTGGGATCTTTAGCGTGCGCAGCCAGAAGGCACACGGGGCCGACTCGTTTTTCATCCCCTTCCGAAGGACTAGACGTTTAGTTGGATTTTCCAGTTAAACTGAGGGGAACAAGTCGAGGTCTCTACGGGGAGCGAACCCTGGAACCTCGAGTTCAGTTACTGGCAGGCGAACGTCTGAACCATTCTGCCACTCTTCTCCCTTCACCGGTATTATAATATTATTTGACATTAAAAAGCAGATAAAATAGATCTTTCACTCGACGTGACAAACGGTCTGGTCTAAAATACAAAACAGAACAAAATCTTTGAGGCAGACAAAACAAGTCACCTGCTGGAACCAGAAAAACGCGAAAATAGAATCAGAACGCGTATTTAATACAACCATTTAATACACCTGTTTCCTGGTTGTATTTCGTGTTTTTCTGGTTCCTAGCGCCTGTCTTGTCTAGTTATATTAACTACGCGTTCTCGTTCTGTTTTGGTGTTTTTCTGATTCTTGCGCCTGTCTTGCCCTGTCTGGTTGTATTAAATACGTGTTCTGATTCTATTTTTGTGTTTTTCTGGTTCCTGTTTGCTTGAACGTGGGCAGCCACATTTCTTTTGGATGTCGCTCCACTGAGGGACCTAAATATTGACAAGAGCTTCCTAGGATAGTGTCCTGGGCTGCTCCCACCCCAGCCCTCAGCGGACTTTCTTCTTTTCATTTCATCATCATCTTCAGGTGACTTGCCACATGGCGTTGGCGTTCATGGCCTTCCATCTGTTTCTATCTCTTGTTGCCTCAATCACCTCTTCCACCCTCTTTGTCTTCAGCCACTCTGCAAGTCCGTCCAATATCGTCTTCCTGGTCTACCAGGTGCTCTCTTTCCCTCCAGCTTTCCCATTGTGACCAGGTGCTCCAATTCCCCTTTTCTCATAAAATGGCCTATAAATGTTGCCTGTCTTTTCCTAATCTTCCTTATGAGTGATCTTCTTGTGTCTGTCTCCATCAAGACTGTCTCGTTTGTTTTCTTTGCTGTCCATGGAACTCTCAACATTCTTCTTAGAAACCATATCTCAGCTGCCTCAATCTTGTTCTGGCTTTGTTGACTGTCCACGCCTCTTCAAGAACTCTCTTCCTGATGTTAATTGATAGGCATTTGTTGGTAAGAATGCTTTTCATCTTCTTGAATGCTGTTTTGGCTTGGCCGATTCTGTTGGCTATTTCTGATGTGCATCTGCCGTCTGGTGAAATGATCATTCCCAGGTATTTAAACTTATCAACCTGTCTCAAGGTTGTGCTGTTTGCTGTTATTTTGCATGATGGAATTTAATGTTTTTTACTGATCACCATGACTTCAGTCTTCCTGCTGTTTAGCTCCAAGCCCCTTACCTTTGCTTTCTATCTCTAGTATATTCACAAGGTTTTGTAGGTCCCTTTTATTTTCTGCAATTAGCATGGTGTCATCTGCGTATCGTATCATTTACCCCCCCTTGTACTGTTGTTGCTGTTGTTGTTACCCATCGTCATCATCTCATTATTATTATTATTATTATCATGTTTTATTGTTTTGTTTTTGTTACCCATTATTATTATTATTATCACTATTATTATTATTATTATTATTATTATTTTTATAATTATTATTATTATTATCATCATTATTATTATTATTATTATTACACAACAACATAACAACATTTGTTACATTTTAATTGATACTTCGCACTTCATCAACTTCAAGATCGGTGTACTCCTCACTTATTCAGTTGCGCTGTCGTGAGTTCACTCACGGCGTTGCGCACTGAAGCCAGTTCTCGACCTAGCAGTTGCGCTGAAGAAGTCGGCCGGATCGCCGATGAAAGCTACGCAGTAAGTAGCTTTTTTTTAAAAATTTATTTTAATTTTTTTTACTGAGAGACAGGTTCAGCCAGGTAGCCATTATTATTATTATTATTATTATTATTATTATTATATTATTATTATTATTATTATTATTATCACCACCATCATTATGTTGTTGTTATGGTGATTGTTGTTGTTATTATTATTATTATTTATATTCTTATTATTATATTGCTTTTGTCGTTGTTATGACCAGTACTATTATTATTGAATGGAAATAAGACTGGAGCAATGGTCACTGGCACCAAGCACACGTTTTCCACTATAAAAGTTTGTTCTATCTAACTAGGGGACAATGTCTTGTCTTCCTCAAATGCTTTTGTTTCATTCTGTATTTTAGATCAGACAGTTCAAGTTATTCTGTCGACTGAAAAGTCTATTTTGTTTGATTGTTTTTTTGTTTTCTTTTTTGTCTGTTTGTTCATGGAATTGCAAGAAAAGCAATTACTTGTGGAACTGCAAGAAAAGCAACCCTCCTTTCCCTCTCTTGGAAGTGTGGCAAACGTTACAAATAATACTCACATTTACTTTACTTGACAATGCATTCACTAGGAGTTAATCTCTCTCTCTCTTTTTTATGAATTAATCTGCTTGTTAACTAGTTTAATTATTTTTGGCTAGAATAAACAAAGTACAGTAAAGCAGATCTTCCAGACCAAGATTCTTTTATGCTGATAACACAATTTGTGTACACTCCGTTGACATCACACATATTTTTTCCCCATAACAACCCTGCGCTACTATCCGAAGTCAGTAAGGACAGTGGCGTCGACCTTTTGGCGTCTCTGTTGGCTCACCAAGACTACACAGAGACACGTAGTGATTGAGGTTTGAGATTCCTGTACGCTCATTTCCGGCGAAAAGAACGTTGGGAAACAACACAACAACACGCAACAGTCACGCTTTCTCGGTATTCTGATACAGATCAAGAAAAAACAATGACTTCTGAAGGACTAGACCTATCAGAAGTCGATCGAAAATTTCTTCAGGTCGACAATGAGCTTCCTAACTGTGACGCTTTAAACTCAGACATGGGTAAGTGATTTAGAGACTTGTGCAATTTTCAGTCTGTCATACTCATAGCATGATAGCCTAACCGTGAAAGCAGTACACAAATTCATTCACGAATCAGGTTGTTTTGAATTATCTTTTGATTTGTTTACATCTGATCGTAGACCTGCTGATGTTTGTTCACTTAGTAAGACTTGCGAGAAGAAGGTAGTGATAGTGAGAGGTGTATTAGTCTGCAACACCGCCAACGTGCCGGATCCTGTTAAGGTCTTAGCAGAATCTAGCATCTGTGGACATCTTGCAAACCACGCCCATAAGTATTGATCCTGACAGAAACTACCAGCGGCGTTAACATTAAAACTGCAGTTTTTCGATTAAAAAAAAAATTTAGATTCAAAAGCCTGCATAGTTAGGATGAATAAATTTTGTGTGTGCACAATTTGACTTTTATTCGAAATGAAATGGCTGTTGTTGACTTTGACTGGTTGACCTATAGAAAACTAACAAAGGATCCGAATTTCAAAACCACAACAACCCACAATTTCAGATCAGCTAGGGAACACTGGGGGTTGGGTTCTTGAAAAATGTTTACAGAAAGACATGTTACAGCCCTCCTCCCATCAGTTATCCAGAATAAATTTTTTAATAAAATGATACATGTAAACAGGCCTAAAGACGAGTTCTCACATCATCATGGCCATCTGTCATTCAAGTCACTGCCAGTCATTTAACAAAAACGAGTCAAAATGCACAACCAGTACTTATACTAGATAACAGAAGCCCTCGAGACAAGAGGAAATGCAGACAGCTCAACAAACAACTGACTTTTGTCAGGATCAGTTCATTTTATAATTCTTGGTGTTAAGTCCACATTTCCAGGAAAAAAGTGCTTGCTGTACTTATACTAATAGAACAAGGAAAGAAACAAACAAGCAAACCAGAAGCTATACTGCGTTGTGTTTATACTGTCTCAGTTGTTTCTTGTGGCGTTGTGCAGAGTGATTTGAATTTTTTTTTATTGAAATTTGCTGGGTGTCATCATGTGCAGTGCAATATAATAAAGTTGATAATCACAATGTATACAAATTTTACTAATGATACTTTGATAGTAATGATAATAATGATTATGGTAATAAGTAATTCAATTTGTATATAGCGCAAACAATTTATGTCAAAGCATGCTTATTGCTTTTTACATAATAACCTGTCATTAATGATTACTGCGTAGGTTGCATGTTCATGAAATGTTTTGTAGTATTATTGATATTTTTGGTGTTAAAGATTGTGTGCATGAAGTAAGGTCTTTTGTGTGCGTATGTGTGTGTTTATATGTGTGTGCTACTTTCTTCTTCATGCTTTACATGATTGCGTGTGATGAATTAGTGGAAGTGAGATGGATTCTAATTTCTACAATCTAAATATGATCATGACGTTTTCTCATTTTACCCTGAGGAAGGTCAAGGACCAGAATATTGGAAAACAACATTTAATGAACTTGAGTGTCTTTTCTTGAAGTTGTCTTTTCTTGAAGTTGAATGAATATAAAATGTACTGGGTATGTATACATTAACAGATATGTAGTCATCAAAATAAATACAGATAATAGCTTAAAACTGGTAGTAGGTAATAGTACAAATAAGCACAGATAGTGGCACAGAATTAGCAACTGGTAATAGTACCTGTCCATAAAGAACATATACTACACGTCATTATTGAAGGGCCAGGAACGTTTTTGAGTCAATTTTTGAAAGGAGAAATAACCTATTTTCTCTTACTCTTTTCTCCAATTCGTTGCCGTAACTGAATGGATAAGAGCTCAGACAACATTGCAGTTTCCTTTTGGCACGTGTTTGGGGATTTGCCGATTTGCAATGGGCGGCCCAAGGAAGACAATTTCCACACGAAATTGTCGAATCTTCAGCAGGGTCTCTCTGACGACGCAGGCAAGGTATCGACAAAATTCGCTTTGCACGTGCAAGGCAAGCCCTTTTTGAACACTACTCCAGCCAAAGTTGCCCGCAGACGAGGATAAAAAGGACCCGTTCTTGGTTCGTTTTAACCATGCTTGCAAGACGACGGATGACGGATGAGCAGCGGGGGAGAGCCCTCGCTCTGCTTGATGAAGGCCTAGCGCAGCGGGAAGTTGCTAGACGACTTGAAGTGTCGCATTCCACAATCCAGAGACTGCTGGAGCGCTTCAATGAGACTGGAGCAGTCCAGGAAAGGCGTCACACGGGTCGACCCAGAGTAACGACAAGACAGCAAGACCGCTACCTTGCCCTCTCCGTCCTGAGGGAAAGGGCATCCACTGCGGTGACCTTGAGGGGTCAGCTGAGGGACGCAACAGGTGATAACATCAGCTGCAGCACGGTGAGAAGACGGCTAACTGAGGCAAACTTGAGGTCACGGAGACCGGCCGTCCGACCCGTGCTGTCACCGGTCAACAGAGTGCGCCGCATGACCTGGGCCAGGGAGCACGTGACCTGGACAAGGCAACAGTGGGCCCGGGTCTTGTTTTCGGATGAGTCCAGGTTCACCCTGACCTTTAACGATGGCCGGGCTCGGGTGTGGCGACGTCAAGGGGAGAGGTTCGCTGACGCCACTGTCCAAGAGCATAACCGGTACGGCGGCGGGTCGGTGATGGTGTGGGGTGGCATGAGCCGTGGTACCCGGACCCCCCTGCTCCCCATTGACGGCATCCTGAACGGGGTCCGGTACCGGGACGAGGTTCTGGCGGCCGTGGCACTGCCTGCGCTTGTGGACCTTGGTCAAGGCGCCATCTTCCAGGACGACAATGCACCTGCGCATCGAGCACGCCTTGTGACCGACTTCCTGGAGCAGCATGAAGTCGTCCGTATGGCCTGGCCAGCGTGCTCACCTGACCTGAACCCAATTGAACACCTCTGGGATGTGCTCGGGAGGCGCATCAGGGACAACCACCCCCCACCGGGCACCCTGGCCAGGCTGGTCGACATCCTGCAGATCGAGTGGGCGGCCATCCCTCAGGACACACTCCGTACCCTTGTGGGGTCGATGCATCGGCGCTGTGAAGCATGCATCCAGGCTCGGGGCGGACACACGCGATATTGAAAACAGATTGGCCAAATCTGACACTTTCTGTTTTTTGAAAAGGGGGGGATGTTCCTTTAAATGCATGTGCTGTTCACTAATGGGTCATTGTGCTAATTTCTTTTTCCAAAACAGGTGTGGAAATGATGAAATAAAACATAGAATCAATTCTAAACATTGTCAATTATTTCAACTTAAAATTAGAGAGGAAGGAAGAAGTGGCCCTTAAATTATGATTAGGAGTATATATGCAGTTGTAAGGAAGAATAATCATAATCATAATGTGTATATGATTTATAAATCATTTGATAAATTGTATAAATCTTTTACACTCGAGAAAACACACACACACAACCACACACACACACACACAACCACACACACACACACACACACACACACACACACACACACACACACACACACACACACACACACACACACACACACACACACACACACACACACACAGAGACACAGACACACACATACACGCACACACACATCTGACAGACAGACAGACAGACAGACACACACACACACACACACACACACACACACACACACAACACACACACACACACACACACACACACACACACACACACACACACACACACACACACACACATACGCACACATACACACACACACACACACACACACACACACACACACACACACACATACGCACACATACACAACACACACACACAGTGTACACACATCACACACACACACACACACACACACACACACAACACACACACACACACACACACACACACACACACACACACACACACACACACACACACACACACACACACACACACACACACACACACACACACACACACACACAACACATACACCACACACACACACACACACACACACACCACACCACACACACACACACACAGAACAGTGCAATGCAGGCAGTGTAATGCAATACAGTGTGATAATGGTAGTGTTATAGTGCAGTGCTTTGAAGTGGATAATGTTGTTCCATGTTCATAATGAGTTAAAGTGGCAGTGACCTCAACGTGTTTCTCAGGGCCTGCATTTTGAGGGTAGTGTCTGTCTCTTCTTTAGAGCTGCCTATACCTTCCTCAACCTCAGAAAATGATTATATATCTACGTGTAGTTTGGCCAGTCACTGAACAGAGGCTATAAGTATAACAGTATGAGCAAAAGTCTTATGCTGCAATACAGTATACAGTAAATGCAAAACACAGTAAACAAATCTCTTCCTTAGTTTTTATAATGTAATAATGTAAGAAAAATATACAAGACAGTCTTGATGGAGACAGACACAAGAAGATCATTGGTAAAGAAGATTATGAAAAGACAAGTAACATTTGAAGGCCATTTTATGAGGAAAGGGGAATTAGAGCACCTGGTCATAACAGGAAAGCAGGAGGGAAAGAGAACACCGGGTAGACCCAGGGAGAAAATATTGGAAGGACTTGCAGAGTACGAGTAGCTGAGGACAAAGAGGGTGGAAGATGTGCTTACTGCAACAAGAGATAGATTCTTATGGAGGGCCATGATTGCCAACGCCCTGCGGCAGGGCACATGATGATGATGATGATGAATGATGTGATAACCCCTTTCCATCTTATGTCATTTAAGGTTGCGTACAGATTCCAGGTACCATGTTAGTGCTTGAGGGTTCCTTGACATGGTACCTGGAATCTATACATATATATCTTAAATTACGTAAGATAGAATTTCTAGAAAGGGGTGTTAATGCTTGATAGCTTTTTATTCCTCCATGGTGATGCCACATGTGTGCTCTTTCAGTATAAATAGTATCCCCATCTTCTGGAAAATCTGTGTCAGAAATTTCCGCTTTTCTGTCACTTTCTTTGTTTTCCTTTGTTTCTTTGCTTTCTGTCATTTCTTCCTATCATTTTCTGCCTGGCTGGCCATTCACCTGTATGTTTTCCATAAAGCCTTCCAGTTCCATACTTCCTCTTAGGATTGATAATTGAGCACATACATGTATGTATTCTGTTCATTTTTGGTTCTTAGGAATTGTGATATGCAGAAACAATTTTAGTTAATCTAGTCCAATTTTATATGTACGTATATGTTTAAGTGGTTTTTTTTAATTTTTATGAAAAATAATATATTTGTTTCTATTTTTTTAAATGCTTCAGTGATAAATTGGATGGAGTGGTCAACATCAGGGACATGCAGTGATGTACTTAGATTATGCTCAGAGCTGCTTTGATATATTATATATATGTGCTCATAATTTACTTTTCCAGTCCTATTTTTACAGGTGCAAAGAGGTCTTGAGATGGATATAGCCCTGATGTGGCTCTGCGCAGTCAGCTGGGCTTTAACCCTTTGACTCCCGCACCCTGTCCACCAGCATACTGCGTTGACAACTATGCTAGCAAAGCGAAAACTTAACCCTTTGATTACGTCACCATATCCACCAGCTTGCTGCAGGATGCTGGTGGATAGGGTGAGGGAAACAAAGGGTTAGCTTTTGGCAGTTGGTGGATAGGGTGCAGGAGTCAAAGGGTTAAACAATAATGATAAAGAGGGTTCCGTGACTTTGAAGTTGGTTTAATCTTTTTGCATAAACTGAAACAGTCAAAGACAAACATGATTAATAGCCCAGTGGTTGGGACAGTGGACTTTCATTGGGAAGAAGAAAAAGAAGAACACAAAAATAGAATCAATATGCATATTTAATACAACAAGACAAGACAGGCACAAACCCTCGGCCAACTGGCCTTTGTCAAGCGTGAATGTATGATCACAAACACCAAATATAAAATTATGAGAAAAAGACTGAAACTACCCTGATGTTTGGTCCAGTGGGAGAAGAGGACGGAGCAGCAGTGAACTTTCAGTCTTTTTCTCATTATTTTATATTTGGTGTTTGTTTGTGGTCGTACATTCACGCTTGACAAAGGCCAGTTGGCCGAGGGTTTGCGCCTGTCTTGTCTTGTTGTATTAAATACGCATTCTGATTTTATTTTCGTGTATACTGGTTCCTGTTTGCTTGAACGCGGGCAATTGCGCTTGTTTTGGATTTCATTGGGAAGGTTAGAGACTGAATCTGCCTGGAGTGGGTGTGGTAGGTAAAGCCCTTAACTTTTTCACATCATAATGCTAGCCTGCTAGCGTTCTCACGGAGAACCGCAGGCGCCGGAACGCTAGGGGTATAGCGTTCAGCAAGCTTGCCGCTGACAACGTAACGCTAGGATTCTAGCGTCTTGCGTTAGAAAATTCCTAAGTGAAGCCAGTTACAGTCTAACGAAAAAACCCTCTATTATAGTATCAAGTAACCATTTCTAAATAATGTGAGAGTGATTTTCTGAGTAAAAAGTCTATTTGAAGAATTTTTCGGGCGCGAGAACAATGTCACCCGAACCGCGTGCTTCTCTGAAACAAAGGCAAAATGGAGCGCCCTGCGAATGCGCGATGTCGCTGTTCACTCAGGATTGTGGAATTTGTGTGTGTGTGTGTACTTTTATGAGCTTCTGATCAGATGATACAAGTCATGGAGAATTGGTGTCTCTTTTTTCTGTTTTGTTTACATCTGCTCAATGGATGAAATGCTTGTCTGAAATGCTCCTCAACCATGATATTTCATTGCACAAATAACCTCAAACTGAGTCAAAGCATGTCTGAACAAACCTTATACTGTAGATATCCTAAAAGAGGATTAAATTACCTTTCTAACCATACCCTACATGTTGATGTTAGTCATTTGGGGCGCCTGTGAAAATTAATTCAAATTGGCCTAAAAATGCACGTTTCCAAGGAAAGTAGTCAGTGGCAGCTGGCATGTCTGCAAGGAAGTAGGTCAAATAGCCAGCTGACGGTGCCAAAGTGTTAAGGGTGAATGTTCTTCCATCTCCCAGGTAAACGCATGTGCTGATTTACTAGTGCCTGAACCCCTGTCATGGCTGCACAGAACATCAATGTCATGTGAAAAGATCTCATGTCAGTGTTTAATAACCTGTGGAAATGAAAAAAAAAAAAAAAAGACCCAGCATGCACACCCACCAAAGATGGAATATGCGAACTGTTATTGTGTTAAGCAACATAATAAACATGCGCACAGGTATCCAAAATCAGTTACTCAAAATGTAGGGGCAAGGAGAAAGGAAAGAATGGATAGGGAGGGAAGGGAGGGAAATGTGAAACAAACAAGTCAGAACTAGCCAGTATCTGAACAGTCATTGGTGCTGACCAGAACACTTAACCCTTTCGCTCCTGCACCTTATCCACCAGCAGTAAAAACTTAACTCTTTCACTCCGTCACCCTTTCCACCAGCTTCTTGCAGGAAGCTGGTGGAAAGGGTGAAAGAGTGAAAAGGTTAGGTTTTTGCATAGCTATCATAGCTGACAATACAGGAAGCTGATGACTAGGGTGAGGGAGTCAAAGGGTTAAACAGGTATGCTAATTTGCTTGAAAATTTTTCCTGTCACACTGATCTTCACATTCACATGATTCAAACCATAGAATGATGAATAGTATTATGAATACATTATCAGTTGATCTGCATTTCATTGTCAAAATAATTAGAGTGGTAAGTCTAATGAGATGTAGACAATGGGCAGTTTGAAATTCAGTTTGCAAAAGAATTAATTCATTTGATGAATATACTTTTACAGTTCAGGTACAATCGTAACAATGGTATGGTATAGTTAATACCATACAATTCAGTGCAATATTAATTGGCATATTGACATGGATTGTGTGGATCAACTTTTCTTTTGTTTTAGCATGAATATGTTCTTTTTGCCTCTGTCTTCCTTGAGTTTAAACTTTAAAAAAAAAATGTTATGTGGTTGTTTGATTTGCGATGGGGGTGGGGTGGGGGGGGGGTTGGAGATGAGTGGGTGGTCATTATCATGGAGCAATGTACTGAACTGATGTCAATGTAATTTATGAAATTCTGTAATTTACAGTTGAATTAAAGCAGTCAGACATCCATCAGGTTAACCCTTTGACTCCTGCACCCTGCTCACCAGCGTCCTTCATTGTCAACCATGCTAGCAAAGGAAAAAACTTTATCCTTTGACTCCCTCACCCAATCCACCAGCTTCCTGCAGGAAGCTGGTGGATAGGGTAAGGGAGTCAGAGGATTAAGGTTTTGCAGTTGGTGGATAGGGTGCGGGAGTCAAAGGTTAAAGTGCACTGGCTGTGTTATTGAGACTGAGAGGCAGAGAATGTTGCAGCCATGAAAACTCCTTCAATGTCTGAATGTGTCTGTGGAGAAACTGATACAGCATATTAACCAGTCTGTAAATTAGTGTAATGATAAAGATAATGCTAATAGCACATACATTTACACCAGTGT
>JAPXFY010000028.1:27258801-27296301 GCA_030674185.1 Monoplex corrugatus
TCTTCTTATTTTTTTTTGGGTTAAATTGTTAAATTGTTTCTTTGTGGCAATTTTCTTGTTTATAAACTGTGTGGTCTTACCAATCTTCTCAACAGTCAGCGTAATTCATTTGTTCTTGCATCTGCTCTTACAGTGTCGAAAACAATCTTATTGAGCTACCGGGTAGGGGAATTCATTTGTTCTTGCATCTGCTCTTACACTGTCAAGGACAATCTTGCTGAGTTACCTGATAAGGATACCAGGGGCTCTTTCAGTATAAATAGTATCCCCACCTTATGGAAATTCTGAGCTAGAAATAAGAGACAGGTTAGTAATGGTGCCAGTGTGAACTTGGGTTTACATGGGCGTTGAGTGGTTTGTGACCTATGCAGAGCTGAATCAGGACTGCTCGCTGCTGTGTGGACAGGAGATGGTAGTCATCCCTCTGTGTCTGTGGTTTAACCCTTTGACTCCTGCACCCTATCTAGCAACTGCAAAAACTTAACCATTTGACTCACCCTATCCACCAGCATCCTGCAGGAAGCTGGTGGATAGGGTGAAGGAGTCAAAGGGTTAAATTTTTGCTTTGCTAGCATGGTTGACAATGCATGATGCTGTAAGACAGTGTGCGGGAGTCAAAGGGTTAACCCTTTCACTCCCACATGCTATCCACCGCCTGCAGAAACTGAACCCTTTCACTCCCTCACCCTATAGGGTAAGAGAGGTGAAAGGGTCAAGTTTTTGCTTTGCCATCATGGCCGACAGTGCCGGATGCTGGTGGGTAGGGTGGGGGAGTCAAAGGGTGAAGAAATGATCAGTGATGATGCTCCTTATCTCATTGTAACTGATGCTGCTGTCAAGGCTTAAAACGTTCCGCGTCTGGGCAGAATTCCGCGATTTCGGTTTTCCAAAAAACCCAAAAAACAAACGAAAGGAGCAAGGCATCCGTGATCAGCTTGTAAGCGTTCATAGCAACGGCGCACAAGTTATGGCCCCTGATTTTTCTTGGAAGAAGTTTCCGGTCGGACTTCTTGGAAAAAAACAAAATGGCAGAGCGCGCAGACATTGTTCAAACGGGTCAGACTTTTGACGACTCTTTAATTAAAAACAAGTGGAAACGGGAGTGGACGCTTCAGAAAGTTGACGAAGAAGTCATTGGAGACTTTACCCAAATATATCTTCCTGTAATAATTATGTGTTTACAGCAATTTTTATGCACTAAATATCTCTTGAAATTATGTCCAGAAAGTGCGAAATGGCATAGATTTACACTTGGTTTTTAAAACATTTTCCCAGGGGAGCATGCCCCCGAACCCCCCTAGTTTCAGTGGCTTTCTCCTCCTCCTGTTTTAAGCCCTGTGCTGTGTGGTTGGTCTTTCTGGGCTCCTCTGCTAGCTCATCTACCGTCTCGCTTTTCTGCCATCCCACACTGAGAAGGGATCCATTGGAGGACTGTTCTTGTGTTTCTTCTTACTTACTGGAAGTCTTTGGTCAGATGGGGAAGCTTTTGTCATTTTCCTGGCCAGTCTTTTGTTGTTTTGATACTGTTTGACCAGAACAGTCTTCTTCTCCACTACAGTAGTTCGCATGTTCCTGCATTTGTTGTTCTTGAAAAACTGACTGTTGCACTGTTTTCAGAATCTTGTTTTTCGAACTGTTCAGTACAGCTGTTGAGTTAAAATGAAGAGGACAGCGGTTATTTTTTCTTTCTGAATTGTTTGGGCGTCTTCTTGTTCCTGTTAAAATGTGTCCTTGGCCATCTTCTTTTTCATCCGGTGTATAGAAGGGACAATCCCCTCTGATGTAAACTGCTGGCATGTACATCTGTTTTTCGGACCATTTCATGCAAATCTGGTTGAAGTTGGCCTTGACCTTTTCAAGGACAGGTCATGTTGGTCTTGACTTTTCCTAGAACATTTTGATCCTGACCTTTCATAGGACAGGTCATGTAGGGTACTTCTGTAAAGTCAGGTTGCACTGGTCTTGACTTGTTATAGCGAAAGTCGTGTTAGTCTTGACTTCTTTTGGGACAGGTCATATTAGCTTGACCTTTGGCTGGGTGGGCTGTCTACTTTGGCTTCATTGAGAATTTAACATATTACATATAATATTTGTATTGGAAAATCAGACCTCTTCTTCTGGTGTTTGAAGTCTGCAAAGTTGGGCCACCTTTCGCAGTGAATGTGGCTGCTGTGAAACTTGGTGGTCAGAGCAGTTGCAGTCGGCTGTGTCTCCTTTCGTTACATTTGACTGAGGCGACGTCGCTGCAGAATATATTCAGTTGTTGGATCCTGAATCACGGCCAGGTTGGTCAAGTATCAGTTTGAAGTTGTGGTCCATATTGGTGTTGAGCTGGGTGCACAGTCTCATCAGAATCCTTTGCTGCTCTCTTGACAGAAGATGGTATCAGAATGTTGAAAATCAAGCGAATAAACAAAAATGGCGTGTAAAAATAGTGTATTTCAGTCTGAGATAATATGTTGTGTAACCTTTTTCTTTTTAAAATGAAGCAAGAAAGTGGAAAAAGTGAGTCAGTTGGGACAGCATATCGCCATCTGGTGGTACTCTTAAAGTCACCACTTTATCGATCAGTTGTTTGACAGCCGCCTGAAACTTGACATCATCCTGCATGGGTCGTGTAAGTGTTTGTGATAATTCAGAAGAGGGATTAGTGGTATGATACTGAACAGTTCCAAGATACTGATGTAACAGACTCTGACAGATGCACAGTACTATCGAGCGCAATTGAGTGCGGGGAAAAAAAAAAAAAAAGACGGGGCTCGTAGGATATCCATGTAAAGAAAAAAACGGTGAAAATAGTGAGATGTATGCACGTAACATGTACTGTGTTCAATCAACAAAGAAAGACGGACTGTACGCAGTGTACGCAGATGTGTGTAGCTTGACTGTTGAACGCGTTTCTAGGAGGTTTGAGTGTCCTCAGTTGAGAAAGAGTTAATTTAAAGTGTGTCTGTAACATGTGAGAAAGGAACATTGGCGCCTTCCACTGAAATCATGTCTTCGAAGGCTGTACAGTACAAATATCTGTACAACGGCCATCATGAGGAACCAGATGCTGGTGATCAAGTCAAAATTTGCATGGATGGTGAGACCTTTGTGTTCCTCCCCTCCCTCCTCCTTTCCAATCTGTGTTTGTTTGTGTGTGCGTGTGTGTGTGTGTGTGTGTGTGTGTGTGTGTGTGTGTGTGTGTGGTGTGTGTGTGTGTGTGTGTGTGTGTGTGTGTGTGTGTGTGTACTTATTGAATATAGCATAATTATTACAGCTCAGCATTCAAATGATGAACTACTTCAGAACAGTGGCTTTAATTTCATTATGGACGTTAAACTAGTCACAAGTAGTGAATTTATATGATTGTGATTTTTAGCTTTTAAGCTTTGTCCCCTGTGGTATACACACACATCGCATGCTTGCATGCATGTGATGCATAGATGCATGGTTGTATGAACATGCGTACTTGCACATGCACACAAACATGCATGCATGCATGCATGCTCACACACACAAACACACACACACACACACATGCATGCAGATACACTTGTGTACAAAGACACACACACATACACAGACACATACTCAAATACATAGACAGACAGACAGAGAGAGAGGAGGGACAGACAGACAGACAGGCAGGCAGGCAAACACGCATGCACTCACACATGCATGCACACACGCATGCACACACACACACACGCACGCACGCACGCACGCACGCACGCAGCACGCACGACACCACCACACACACACACACACACACACACACACACACACACACACGCACGCACGCACATATACACACGTGCCTACACACACATATGCACACACGCACACACACACGCACTTGCACACACATGCACACAAGCATGCACATACACATGCATGCACACACACACACACATGCATGTATGCATTCATGACACACATGTGACATGCACATACATGCACGCGAGCACTCACCATACTGGCAGACATTTTAATATCACGGATGAGCAGAAACATTAAACAAACACAGTCATGATGATTTAACTGTCACATGCCACTGAAAACAAGATAAAAAGATATGCAGTGTGAAGGTGATAATTGATCAGGGCAGTCATCGTCAGTTAATGGTTTGTCATGTTTGTGAGGCCATAGACATGGGTAGGCCAGGGAGGCAGGTAGCAAGATCTGTTGCACCCTGTGACATGACCAAAGACATGAATAGGGAGGTAGGCAGGTAGCAAGATCTGTTGCACCCTGTGACATGACCAAAGACATGAATAGGGAGGTAGGCAGGTAGCAAGATCTGTTGCACCCTGTGACATGACCAAAGACATGAATAGGGAGGTAGACAAGTAGCAAGATCTGTTGCACCCTCTGACATGACCAAAGACATGAAATGAATAGGGAGGTAGACAGTTAGCAAGATCTGTTGCATCCTGTGACATGACCAAAGACATGAATAGGGAGGTAGGCTGTTAGCGAGATCTGTTGCATCCTGTGACATGACCAAAGACATGAATAGGGAGGTAGGCAGTTAGCAAGATCTGTTGCATCCTGTGACATGACCAAAGACATGAATAGGGAGGTAGGCAGTTAGCAAGATCTGTTGCATCCTGTGACATGACCAAAGACATGAATGGAGGTAGGCAGTTAGGAGTAGGCAGTTAGCAAGATCTGTTGCATCCTGTGACATGACCAAAGACATGAATAGGGAGGTAGGCAGTTAGCAAGATCTATTGCACCCTGTGACATGACCAAAGACATGAATAGGGAGGTAGGCTGTTAGCGAGATCTGTTGCATCCTGTGACATGACCAAAGACATGAATAGGGAGGTAGGCAGTTAGCAAGATCTGTTGCACCCTGTGACATGACCAAAGACATGAATAGGGAGGTAGGCTGTTAGCAAGATCTGTTGCATCCTGTGACATGACCAAAGACATGAATAGGGAGGTAGGCTGTTAGCAAGATCTGTTGCATCCTGTGACATGATCAAAGACATGAATAGGGAAGTAGCAGTTAGCGAGATCTGTTGCACCCTGTGACATGATCAAAGACATGAATAGGGAGGTAGACAGGTAGCGAGATCTGTTGCACCCTGTGACATGACCAAAGACATGAATAGGGAGGTAGACAGGTAGTGAGATCTGTTGCACCCTGTGACATGACCAAAGACATGAATAGGGAGGTAGCAGGTAGCAAGATCTGTTGCACCCTGTGACATGACCAAAGACATGAATAGGGAGGTAGGCAGTTAGCTCTGATGCGTTTTATGATGTACCGTAATCACCTTGTTGTGCTACAGGGTTCATGGACATGCAGAGATGTGTTGTTCATCTGGCTTTAGCTTTTCTGCCCTACTGGTCCATTCACCTTTCTTTGTTCGTTGAAGTCTTGGGTATTTTCTCTTCATCATCATCATCAGGTGCCCTGCCGCATGGCGTTGGCGACCATGGACTTCCAAACATCTCTATCTCTTGTTGCCCACAGCATCTCCCCCACCCTCCTCATCCCCACTACTCTGCAAGTCCGTCCAGCGTTCTCTCCCTGGGTCTACCTGGTGCTCTCTTTTCCTCCAGCTTTCCTGTTGTGACCAGGTGCTCCAAATCCCCCTTCCTCATAAAATGGCCTGTAATTGTAAATGTTGCTTGTCTTTTCCTAATCTTCCTTATGAGTGATCTACTTGTGTCTGCCTCCATCATTTTCTCTTAGGATTGATAATTGGGTACATGTATTGATTGCATGTTTGGCTCTTAGGAAATGTGCTGCGCAGGAGCAATTTTAGGAAATACAGGGTGTTTCTTATGTGTGCTTTAGTGTTCTTAGTTGAGTTCACATTTGTAATCAAGTTTGTTTTTTGAAATCCTCTGGTGATAAATTGATGGAGTGGTCAACGCCATGGCCTATCCTTAGATTATGTGCGCACATGCATTGATATATATATTTATTTTTCTTTTCCTTTTTCTCCCTGTTGGAAGTATTGTGTATGTTTTGAAATGGTTGTAGCCCTGATATAGCTCTATGCAGTCGACTGGGCTTTAACTACTTTAAGCAAAAAGTAACAGTAACAGTAACCAAGGTCTGTGGCATCCGGCAGGAACAAGAAAAAGCGGCCACATTCACTGTCAGGTTTAACCTGAGCATGTAGATAGCATGTAAAAGAAGAACAAGAAAGTACTATATTGTTTACGAAGCAACAGTCTTTAACATGTCTGAATGTTATTTGAAATTATGAAGGCATTACTCTGAGACTGACTGACTGACTGACTGACTGTTGGTGACATCATTTTAAAAAATTTTTATTTGTTTTTTTTGGTGACATCATTCTTGATGGTATTGGTAGCCACTGATGCATGCCCTGTCAGCTGTCTCCATCCCCTTCTGTCTACAGTCCTTCTGTAAAGTTCATCTTTCGGCAACTTCGTCCACTTGGCTATGTTCTCTACATAGGAAGTTGGTGGTCTTCCTTGTCGTCTCTCTGAGAAAAGAAATGAAAATCGACGCTAAGCCTGACATGAACCTGAAGGATGAATGCCGACCTGCCGTTCTGTATAGTATACAGATCTTTGGTCATACTCATAGTATGTGAGGGGTGTGGCAGAAGCTGTGTAGCACAGGGTGTGCCTCAACAGAGATCTCTCTCTCTCTCTCTCTCTCTCAGACCCACAAGCCTGAGTATCACACAGTGGAAATAAGGCAAGCTAAAACGCAGCAGAAGCTGATAGTGAGAGAAAGCCGTCTTGACATAAAGATGCAGTCCTCTGCCATTGATGATGCGTGATCAGTCTTAGCGTTCATTTCAGAATTCATGCACAAACACATATTACTTTAGACATACTTGTATATTGAAATTTACTTGCTCTGCTTTTTCATTGTAATGTAAAGTGTAACCCCATGCTTGCGCTCTTCTTTGCTGTGGGTGTCGGGTGACGGCTGACATTAAATATTGCCATTGCTTGCTGTAATCATGTCACGGTGTAATATGACAACCCAGAAACAAGAACTACGTGTTTGTAAATGTTCTTTATTGTGGTTATTTTTCTGTCGTTTCTAAACTGAATTATTTAACCTATTTAACCCTTTCACACCCCCTTCCACCCACCGTCTCTTGCAGCTTGCAGGAAGCTGGTGGACAGGTTGAAGAAGTGAAAGGGTTAAATTTTTGCTTTGTTGTTGTGGCTGATAATGAAGGAAGCTGGTGGATAGGGTGAAAGAGTCAAATAGTTGATTGTTTGCCTGTTTCATTATGATTGTTTGCCTGTTCCATTGTGTGTCTGTGCCTGTTTGGTTATTTTTCTGGATCAGAAGATATGCACGAATAATGAATTGTTGTTGTTGTTTTTGTAGAGTAATGATATAAAATGTGAATTTCTATACTGCCATTCAACAGCGCACACTTCAGATATTTGTTGAATTCTCTCTTCCATCGAGTCGTGTCTGATGAAATGTCTCCAGCTGGGTGATCATGGCATGGATGGTCATGGGGAGTGGGGAGTGGGAGGGGAGGGAAGAGAGAGGAAGGAGGAGGTACATTTTTGATTTTGAACAAATTTGATGTTCGATTTTAAACAAATGCGTTTTGATGTTTGATTTTAAACAAATGCGTGATCAAGTCTTTATTCTGATTTCAAAATGCGTGCACAAATACATCTTACTGTAGCCATATTTTGAACGACTGGCCATAGTATGATAGCATGTAAGATTGTAGAATAATGCCCATTTCACTGTCATGTGGGTGATCAACTGTGCCTCTCCTCCCCCCCTCCCCCCTGTGGGGATGCGGGGGGCTTTTTCAGTAAAAATAGTATCCCCACCTTCTGGAAATTCTGTGCTAGAAATTTCCTCTTTTCTGTCACTCTCTTTGTTTCTGCTTTGTTCTTTTGCTTTCTGTCATTTCTTCCTATCATTTTCTGCCTTGCTGATCCATTCACCTGTATGTGTTCGATAAAGTCTTACGTACTTTTTCTGAGGGTTTATAATTGGGTACATGTATAAGTGCATTTTTGGCTGTAGGGAGATGAGATATAGGGAAGCAATTTTAGGTAATTTGGGCCCGTATTTATATATGTTTTGGTGTCCTTAGGTATGCTTAAGTTTGTATTCGGGTGTGTTTTTTTTAAATCTCCTGTGCGATAAATTGTACAGAGTGGTCGGCGCCGGGGCGTGTCCTTAGATTATGAGCGCAAATGCATTTCTATATGTAGTTAATTTTCTTTTCTTTTTTGTTTTTGTTGTTGTTTTTTTTTTAAGTTTAGTGTGTGTTTTGAAGCGGTTATAGCCCTGAAGACTCAAGTCATGGTGATCAGTAAAAAACATGAAATCCCCTCATGCAAAATAACAGCAAATGGCACAACCTTGACACAGGTTAATAAGTTCAAATACCTGGGAACGGTCATTTCTTCAGATGGCAGATGCACATCAGAAATAGCCGGCAGAATCGGCCAAGTCAAAACAGCATTCCAGAAGATGACAAGCATTCTTACCAACAAATGCCTATCAATTCACATCGGGAAGAGAGTCCTTGAATGTTATATAGAACCAATACTGTTATACGGATGTGAGGCGTGGACAGTCAGCAAGCAAAGCTAGAGCAAGATTGAGGCAGCGGAGATGTGGTTTCTAAGAAGAATGTTGAGAGTTCCATGGACAGCAAAGAAAACAAAGGAGACAGTCTTGATGGAGGCAGACACAAGTAGATCACTCATAAGGAAGATTAGGAAAAGACAGGCAACATTTATAGGTCATTTTATGAGGAAGGGGGATTTTGGAGCACCTGGTCACAACGGGAAAGCTGGAGGGAAAGAGAGCACCGGGTAGACCCAGAGAGAAAATGCTGGACGGACTTGCAGAGTGGCTGGGGACGAGGAGGGTGGGGAGATGCTGGGGGCAACAAGAGATAGAGACAGATGGAAGTCCATGATTGCCAACACCATGCTGCAGGGCACCTGATGATGATGATGATGATAGCCCTGATGTGGCTCTATGCAGTCAGTTGGGCTTTTAAACAATAACATTGAAAGTGCCGCTTGAGTAAGTATTGGCCAAGGACATTTGACAATGTCAAGTGATATATGTACAACCTTTGCCATCAGGGAGTGATGCAACATTTTGTTCTGATACAATCTGTCAGACACATTTATGACAGTTGCCCTCTCTACACTGTCATCTTTGCATATGTACACTGGGGGGGGGGGGGGGGGGGGGGGGAGAGGTGAGGGGTGGTGGTGGTGGCATCCTCACACTCTTAAATTATACAGTCTGCTGATATGTCTTATTAACAGTGTAAGCTTGAGTAAGAACATGTAAACAGCATATGCTTGAAAGAGAGAGAGAGGGAGAGAGAGAGGGAGGGATTGAGAGAGAGAGGGGAGAGAGAGAGAGAGAGAGGTGATGGTGGTGGTGGTGGCATCCACACACTCTTAAGTTATACAGTCTGCTGGCATGTCTTATTAACAAAGTAAGCTTGAGTAAGAACATGTAAACAGCATATGCTTGAAAGAGAGAGAGAGAGAGGGAGAGAGAGAGGGAGGGATTGAGAGAGAGAGAGAGAGAGGGGGAGAGAGAGAAAGAGAGAGAGAGAGAGAGAGAGAGGAGTGATGTACCCTCACAACACAGGTATCAACATACACACAGACACATGTGTGCGCACTCATATACTTATACACACACACATTGTGACACAAACATGTAGCGACAAAGACACACACACACACACACACACACACACACACACACACACACACACACACACACACACACACACACACACACACACACACACACACACACACACTGCTTTTCTATCTGTATCTCCCAATTTTAGACTCACACACACACACGAACACACACACACAACACACACACACACACACACACGTACACACACACACACACACACACACACACACACACACTCACTCACTCACACACCACACACACACACATACACACACACACACACTACACACACACACACACACACAAACGAACACACACACACACACACACACACACACACACACACACACACACACACACACACACACACACACACACACACACACACACACACACACCACACACACCACACACCCTATGCACATTGTATGATACACACGCACACACACAAATCATGTGTACTCACACACGCATACACACACGTACGCAAGTACTAGTTTGTGACACTGAAAGCACAAAAGCACACATATGAACAGACATTAAACGAAATGAGAAACTTGCTCGCGTAAATATGATCTACCACAGCATGAAATAGATACGAGTGGAGAGGTTGTTATAAAAGGTAGACACTTACTGAGGTGTGAAAAACAATGTATTATGTGCATACGTATTGACTGAAAGTCATAACCATATGAAATGTAAACAAGCTTTGGTTAATCCAAAACAAGTGTGACTCCCCGTATTCAAGCAAACAGCGATTCCCTTTCTCACACTGGACCCAGCAGCAGGGAAGTTTTAGTCTTTCTCTCCTAATTTTTGTATCTGGTGTTTGTTTGTAATCTTACGCTTGACAAAGGCTGGTAGGCTGAAAATTTGCACCCGTCTTGTCTTGTTGTATTAAATGTGCGTTCTTATTCTTTTTTCAAGCTTTTAGTTACTGAAGAAGGGGTAGGGGGAGGGAGTTGTAAACTTGTGTTAACCAGTCACCGTGGTGTAGCGGTTAGCACAACAGACTACTGACTGGAAGGTTGTGGGTTTGAATCCCAATCAGTCCCTTCAAGAATCATTGGATTTTTTTGCTCTAACTGGCTCCTACCCAGAGTTGGGCATACTATGGGCTCACTGGAAGACTGGGACCACACAATCGAGCCTCATCCACTTCACGGATGCATCAATAAGAGTGTTGCTCAAATCTTCTGACCAGCACCGCAGGTGTCTGTATCTCTCAGGCCTGGTTGACGCCAAGATATATCATGATAGTGAGTGTAGAGTACAGCCCTCTCATGCGGTCTCAATCCTATATGGAACTCCATAGCATCATGGTTATCATCCTCACTGATATCATCATCTTCGCATTGTAAAAACTGTTTCAGCTTCTGTAGCCATTAAGGTGGCATAGAAAATGAGACGAAAAAAAAAAAAAGTAAGCACAAAGGTAACCTCCCTGAATGCAGTAGTGCAATGATAAAAAAAGCAACAACAAAAAACGAAAAAAAAAACCCCCCCCAACACCCCCCCCCCCCCCCCCCCCCCCTGTAAGCATATTTGATTTAATCAAATTAATGGTAGAAAAAGAACAAGACACATTAATGAAAAACGAATGTCAAAATATAGAATAATGGCTCTGTGGTTTGTTAACCTTTTTGATTCTTATCCTCTCCGTTAGCTTCTAGCATTATCAGGCATGATAGCAAAGCTGCTGCTTCTTTCATTTGCTGTCCACATGGTTGGGATAAATCATAATCAACCCTTTGACTCCTGCACCCTATCCACCAACTGCAAAAGCTTAGCCTTTGACTCCCTCACCCTATCCACATTGACAGTGCAGGATGCTGATGGACAGGGTGCGGGAGTTCAGTTCTGTCCTGAACCCAGCAGTTCCCCCCTCCTCTCCCCCAGGTAGCCTCAATGTTGTCAGACATCGTGGCGTCCAGTTGTGCATTTTTGTGCCAGATCTTCAGGAGCCAGATAGACTGTTTATATCTTTAGGGTTAATGTTATATGTAGGTGTCACAGGAGAAACTGGAGTCCAGGAAAATCTGAGATTTTTCTTATGTGGAATTCTGATGTGTCTCAGGACAAACTGGAATCTTCTTCCTTCTGCTGCAATCTGGATTGTTTGATTCTACATTGTTTTTATTAGAAACTAATTTCATCTTTCATCAGTAACATGTATACTGTTCTTTTGCTCATTACCAATAATGAGAAGAATTTTTTCTAAAGGCAACTACTGCATATAGTAACACTGAATAAGTGAGCCTTGCCTGAACTTTGCTTTGGAAAGAAAACCCACAGCACAATTTTCCATTATATCCTCAGAAAAACAGTCATACCTGGACATGAGCAACAGAATACCATCTGTGTTATTGACGATAGATGAGATTAGGTTTTACTAAGACACAGTACTGTATCAAGTTCCAGTTTGTACAGTGGGGATCAGTCCAATTGTTTTTTTTTTTTTAAAGGAAGAACTAAGATTCCAAGTCACATGAGGGACATTTAAGATTTTCTGGTATTCTAGTTTTAAGGAAGAATTACAATTCCAGGACACATGAGGGACATTTATGATTTTCTTGCATTCTAGTGAACTTTGTGACATAGGCATCATTCAAAACTGCTGTGTCGTGTTGGTCCTGTGTGACTGAACACTCAACTCTTTCATCCATAGGCATCTTTCAAAGCTGGTGTGTAGTGTTGGTCATGTATGACTGAACACTCAACTCTTTCATCCATAGGCATCTTTCAAAGCTGGTGTGTCGTGTTGATTCTGTGCGACTGAATACTCAAACTTTTTCACTTGCTTCGGCAACAGCTGGTGCCTATCGATCTGCAAAACTACTGTGGTTATAGGCGCTATGTAGGGCATTGATTTCTTAGTGAGAGAAAGTAAAGATGGTGGGATGGGACTATATAGAGAGGGATAATTCATTTGGGGGTGGGCGTTTGTTTGGGTGGGTTATTCTTTTAGCATTAGATTTTTTTTTACCCTTGGACACACTACATAGATGGAGTTTGGAGTTTGTTCAAAAGGGATTCATCACACTCGGACAATTCCATATGTGCTCCACCCAAATCTGCCAAGAATTATGTGGCAGACTCCTTAAGCCTGTGCAAAACATAGAAAATGTAAAAGCAAACATTGGTGGTAGATATATTCATTGACCGAGAGCAGACAAAGCTTTTTCTTAACCCTTTGACTCCCACACCCTGTCCACAAGCATCCTGCATTGTCAACCATTGCTAGCCAAGCAGAAACTGAACCTTTGGCTCCCTCACCCTATCCACCAGCTTCCTGCAGGAAGCTGGTGGATAGGGCGAGGGAGTCGAAAGGTTAATTTTTTTCAGTTGGTAGATAGGGTGCGGGAGTCAGAGGGTTAATGCAGTCTGGCTGGCTCTGTCTTCTGAGCCACAGGCTCAAGATCTGACGTCTCAACCCACCTGCAACATGAAAATGGCCTTATTCTCTCTTATTTATTTGTTTGTTTGTTTTTTAATTTTTGGGGTGGGTGGGGAGGGGGTGGGAGGAGTCACAAAATAAGTGGGAGAGAGGGAGAGTAGTTATCTGTATTTCTGATCACATTAGTGCGGAGTTGGGGAAGGGAGTAGTTGTCTGCCCTCAAATTTAGTTGTCTGCGCTCAAATTTAATGTCTCTTGTCTGTTAAAGTTAGGGGGAGCCTTTAAAATATGATTTTTTTTTTTGGTAGAGTGTAGGTGGAGGAGGTTGAAATGATCGAGGAAATATGACTCTTAATGTGTGTGTTGACATTTCACTGAATGTGGATTTGCTTTCTCCACTTTTATTTTTCGTCTGCTTTTTTCTCTGTGTCTCTTTCTGTCTCTGTGTCTGTGTGCATGTCTGTCTGTCTCTCTATGTGTGTGTCGTGTGTCTGTCTGTCTCTCTCCCCCCCCCCCCCTCTCTCTGTATATATATAGATATGTGTATATATATATCTCTGTCTCTTAGTCTTTGCGTCTCTGTCTGTTCTCTTTCCTTCTGTCTCTCTCCTGAAGTATGTTTGTGGATGTGTGTGTGTGTGTGTGTGTGTGTGTGTGTGTGTGTGTGTGTGTGTGTGTGTGTGTGTGTGTTTGTATGTGTGTGTGTGTGCATGCCTTTGCATTCGTGCATGCATGTGTGCGTGCGAGCGTGCGTGCGTGTGTGTGTGTGCGCGCGCATGTGTTTGTGTGTTTATATGATATATATGTGCAGGAATACACACACACACACACACAGTATAAATATATGTGTGTGTGTGTGTATATATATATATATGTATACATATGTTTGTATACATATATATATATATCTCTGTCATTCTTTGCTAGTGGTCACTAAAATGTGGAACATGACCAAAAATTTAAAACACTTCGAATGAAGCTGTTATTTGGTGTTATCATACCTATATCTTTAGTCTTTATAAATTTGCAAAAAGGAAAGCAGCAGCTAACAAGGTTTTAATGCGGCAGGGTAATTAACATTTCTACTCTAAAAAATTAACACGCATTACACTGGGACACTAACTTGGATAAAACTAGAGATGTTATTGTAATATTTTATAGTTACTTTTCATTTAAAGTTGTAGAGGATGTTGTATGAAAGGTTTGATGAATAATTTGTTGATTTTGGTTTACATCTAATACTTCGAAAACTGGCATAACACATGGGACACGGTAACTCCAGTGACCTACTCATTTATATTTTTCACAGTGCACACAAAAATAACAGTTTTTCAATCATCATTCACGCACGTGTACAATGCAAGAACAGCATTACTCTCACATGCTTTTATTTCCCAACAGCCAAATACAGAGGAGTTGTGCAAATGTTGTTTTGAAAGGTAACTGTGTTACATGGGACACACTCAAACAAGAATGAAAAAAAAAAAGTTTTGTTCTTCTATGTCTTTTAGTTGAAAGTGAAAGCCAGGTGTCTTCCAGGCACAAGGCTTGGTCACAGTTGGTGGTGGCACAATGTCTTTGATTTGGGATGTGGGATGCCAGGCCTGGTCTTCCCAAACAAAGACACCGTCCTTCTTGACCAAATAGTGAAGCAGGCAATAGCTGCCATCCTCCATGTCAACAACCTCCAGAACCTGACAAAAAGACATAAAAAAAAAAAGTTAGAAGTGAGACATGTTCTTCTTTTACAGGCAGATGTAAAATGTCTTTATCTGATCAGTGTCCCTTGAAACAGAGTTACCAATGATCCATTATTGCCAATCATCGAAAGGATTCATGATAATAGAATACAAAGCTAAGCTCAAGTTAAAACTACAAAACGGACCATGCACAACCACTCTTTGGATCATTATAAGACACAACAGACTTTTTGCAGTAACTGGCGTATCATGGGACAGCAGACAACAAAGCTTGAGGCACAGTGCCTTTTGTACTTAAGTGGTATTGAGCCAGAAATAAAAATATCAGCAACACTATTTGGTGAATAATCATCTAAAACCATTTTCCTTACCTTCAAACGCTGAAGATTGTTCACAAACCCTCTAAACAGGCGATATTGCGATGAAAATTGGAAATGATGTACAGAAAATTAGTGTGTGTGAAACGGAGAAAGACTTGGGAGTTACATTTGATAGTGAATTATCTTTTGACCTGCACATTAAAAGAGTAACAAATAAGGCTAACCAAATGATAGGAATTATCAAAAGAACATTTTTGTACAGGAATAAACATACATTTTTAATGTTGTATAAGGCTTTTGTTAGACCACATTTGGAATACGCAAGTGTTGTTTGGAATCCGTATTTGATAAGACAGTCAAAAATGATTGAAAATGTACAAAGAAGGGCAAGTAGGTTGCTTATAGAGTGTAAAAATATGAGTTATGAAGAAAGGCTTAAGTTTTTAAAACTTCATTCACTAAAAGGTAGGAGGGTTAGGGGGGATTTAATACAGGTATACAAAATAATGAATGGGATGGATAAGCTATCAGTTGAAACATTTTTTTCCTTTCCACAAGCTAGTATAACAAGGAATGCTTAAGGTAAAATATTTGTTAAACACAGAAATACTAACACAAGAGCGTTTTGTTTTTCTAACAGAATTGTTAAATTGTGGAATAAAATTCCTTTTGAAATTAAATTTACTAACAGCATTAACAAATTCAAAAATTTCCTGGACGATGACGCAGAATTCAAAATGTTATTTAAAAAAATAGACTGAAGCAGATTGCTCAAGTATGAATATTAAGGCATGCTTTTCAGACCCCGAAGAAGAAAGCGTAAAACAAAAAAGATAGGGCGTTAAAAGGCCAGAAGGCCTAGGCTACGAGCCAGCCCTCAGCTACTACTACTACTACTACTACTACTACTACTAAACAGCGAATGGACGATTGAATACGTTTGTGATAACCGTGTTTCCGATTACACAAACATGGGACACATCACGGTTTTTGTGTCCTCATGACCCACAGAGTTGCGCATTTTCACGGGAAACGTCATCAATCAGTGCGTAAGAGCAAATGTCACTTTCATTAAAAGTGTTTGAACGGAACTTTCGAAGCGCGTGGTGGAAAACTGTCTTAGAAGTTTTGAGGTAACTGTCGTTTTTATTTGGGACACGGTGAAAAATAGCCGATCCTATTCAAATAGGAATGCAAAATCGTTCTAAAATATTACATTAGAAGTAATTACTGTGATACAAACTTGCGTTCTGTCTGGCTTGGGGTTTCCAAATTAGCTGTCAAGAAGATAGAAGTACATGACTTGGATGCTGTGTGCACGGGACACCATGTATGATGTAACGCGGTTACCGTAATTTTTGTCGTCCGAATTAAAAAGCCAGAATGAAAATTTGATAATTTTAATCATTTGAACCGCTTATTAAGCTTATTGTTGTGACATAAGTACATTGATTTAGTTAAATGATTGACCTACTATCTTGAAAACACTCTTGACAGTCTCGCTACTGCGAAACTTCAGGAGTAAGCTCAAACAAACCCAAACACAAACTCAACTGTCCTGTATGAATGTGAGAGTGCTTGGTCAGGTAGGTAGTGGTTAGGGGGTGTGCTGGTAGGAGGGCCGCTGCGGCGGGGGGTGCCGGGGGCCATCATTAGGATGCCTACCCGTCACTTCTCGTCCCCTCTGATCCAGTTAGTGGGCAGGGAGTGTGTGAATTTTTTAAATTTTTTTTTTAAAGTCGGGCAGCCGGTTCGTGAACCTCCTGTTCTATTCTGTGGCAAAATAATCAAAGTGTTGATTGTGGCCACACAACAGAAGAAGAAGAAGAAGAAAACACACTTTTGAAAAAGTCAGGTTAGCCATGTCATAAAATCGGATGCCATTTTGACCACTATTTCTGCATTTTGTTTTCATTTTCTCTAAAAATGTTCACACTACAGTATCAGCCTTGCTCATGCTGTTTCTTTATTATTTCACCAAGACAATCACATTTATTTCACATGAATTGAAGCAAAACATATGTTAGTAAATTATGTTCTTGTATGCTGACCCCCATTTGTGACCACTAGCAAAGAATGACAGATACACACACACACACACACACACACACACACACACACACACACACACACACACACACATATATATATGTATACACACACACACACACACACACACACACACACACACACACACACACACACACACACATATATATATATATATATATATATATATATATATATATATGTGTGTGTGTGTGTGTGTGTAGTATGTGTGATACTCATCTGTGAATACATAAAATTACTGGTGATAGCTGACAATCTTTGGTGTTATGTCATCTGTAGTTTGGAAGGTCTCTGTATTGTGTAGAACAGCACAGTGCTGTTTGGAAGGACTCTTCCACTTTATTGTGTAGAAGCACAGTGCGTTTGGAAGGACTCCTCCATTTCATTGTGTAAAAGCACAGTGCATTTGGAAGGACTCTTCCACTGTATTGTTGAGAATCAGTGTGTTCGGAAGAACTCTTCCATTGTATTGTTGAGAAGCGCAGTGTGTTTGGAAGGTCTGTTCCGCTGTATTGTTGAGAAGCGCAGTGTGTTTGGAAGGTCTCTTCCACTTTATTCTTGAGAAGTGCAGTGTGTTTGGAAGAACTCGTCCACTGTATTGTTGAGAAGCGCAGTGTGTTTGGAAGGTCTCTTCCGCTGTATTGTTGAGAAGCGCAGTGTGTTTGGAAGGTCTCTTCCACTTTATTCTTGAGAAGTGCAGTGTGTTTGGAAGAACTCGTCCACTTTATTGTTGAGAAGCGCAGTGCGTTTGGAAGGTCTCTTCCACTTTATTGTTGAGAAACGCAGTGTGTTTGGAAGGACTCTTCCACTTTATTGTTGAGAATCACAGTGTGTTCAGAAGAACTCTTCCACTGTATTGTTGAGAAGCGCAGTGTGTTTGGAAGGTCTCTTCCACTGTAATGTTGAGAAGCGCAGTGTGTTTGGAAGGTCTCTTCCACTTCATTCTTGAGCAGTGCAGTGTGTTTGGAAGAACTCATCCACTTTATTGTTGAGAAGCGCAGTGCGTTTGGAAGGTCTCTTTCACTTTATTGTTGAGAAATGCAGTGTTTGGAAGGACTCTTCACTTTATTGTTGAGAATCACAGTGTGTTCGGAAGAACTCTTCCACTGTATTGTTGAGAAGCGCAGTGTGTTTGGAAGGTCTCTTCCACTGTATTGTTGAGAAGCGCAGTGTGTTTGGAAGGTCTCTTCCACTTCATTCTTGAGCAGTGCAGTGTGTTTGGAAGAACTCATCCACTTTATTGTTGAGAAGCGCAGTGCGTTTGGAAGGTCTCTTCCACTTTATTGTTGAGAAATGCAGTGTTTGGAAGGACTCTTCACTTTATTGTTGAGAATCACAGTGTGTTCGGAAGAACTCTTCCATTTTATTGTTGAGAAGCACAGTGCTGAGTAAATTCTTTGCTGCGCCTTGATGACTGTGCTAAAGTGAAGGTCTTTTGGATGGGAGGAGGGTTGGCGTGGGGGGGGAGAAAAATCTGACCATTGAGATGTTGAATGCCTTTATTCTCAGAACCTCACTCCAGTAATTTTTTATGTTGCAGATCTGTTCGCCGCAGATTTCATGAGCCCAGACTTCGGTTTGTCATCCGATACTAATACAGTGAGTGTTTAGTTCTTTTATTTTTTTGTTCCCCCCCCCCCCCCCTTATTATGTAAATGTCAGTTTGTGCCTGTTTTAAATGGTGGTTGCTATTTTGCCATCCAGGACTGTGCACGTATAATAACAGTTTTAATGAGAAGGTTGTTTTGCTCTTGCCATTAAAAACAATAAGGATTGGCCTGGTGGTGCTCGACATCTGTGGATCCTGTGGGCTTCTTGATACTGGGACTTTGACTGAACGAATATGGAGTTAGTGGTGTGTTGTGGAGCCGGAATATGCGGCATGGGACCAGTGCCGTGGAGATGGTGCTGAAATTGGTACAGAAAAATAAGCCATTGAGGATTGAGATGGCACAGAAATTGGTACAGAAATTAAGGCATTGACTATGATTGAGGATTGAGATGGCGCTGAAATTGGTGCAGAAAAATAAGGCATTGAGGATTGAGATGGTACATAGTTCGGCACAGAAAAATAAGGCATTGAGGATTGAGATGGCACATAGTTTGGTACAGAAAAATAAGTCATTGAGGATTGAGATGGCACTGAAATTGGTACAGAAAAATAAGGCATTGAGGATTGAGATGGCGCATAGTTTGATACAGAAAAATAAGCCGTTGAGGATTGAGATGGCGCATAGTTTGATAGAGAAAAATAAGCCGTTGAGGATTGAGATGGCGCATAGTTTGATAGAGAAAAATAAGCCGTTGAGGATTGAGATGGCGTAGAAATCGATACTGAAATATAATCCATTGAAGATTGAGATGGCGCTGAAATTGGTGCAGAAAAATGAAGCCATTGAGGATTTAGATAGTGGAGAAATTGATACAGAAAAAATAAGGCATTAACTTAAGGATTAGAAAAAAAAAATCTTCAGCTCATGCTTGATGCCGCCAGTAGGGTTAACCTTTTCTCCGTCTTTGGTGAGTGGGTAATTTTCTGCTACATCCTCCGAGGCTGTGATCACTGTAGGTTTAAGTTAACCTTTTGACTCCCGCACCATGTTCATCAACATCCAGCATTGTCAACCATGCTAGCTAAGCAAAAACTTAACCCTTTGACTCCCTCACCCTATCCATCAGCTTCCTGCAGGAAGCTGGTGGATAAGGTGAGGGAAACAAAAGGGTTAAGTTTTTGCGGTTGGTGGATAGGGTGCGGGGAGTCAAAGAGTTAAGCGTCTTGTTGGTATGTTTGAGAGGGGTGGTGCTTGTATGTATGTGTGCTCTTCTCAGTATTAAATCGATACGAGTGTGTTGGTGTGTTCATGTGTGTGTGAGTGTATGTCTGTTCTTGCCACTCCATGCGTTGAAGTACCCTGACGAAGATCGTTCAGTCCAAATATTTGGAAAAAGAAAGTGAGTGTGTTTTACTATTGTTCGTATTCTTTATGTGTCTGCTGTCTTTGTCTCAGTCTGTCTGTCTGTCTGTCTCCCTCTCTCTCTCTCACGCACACACACACATACAAAACCGCGCGCACGCACGCACGCACGCACACGCACTCTCTCTCTTTCACTGTCTCTCTCTCTCTTATGTATATACATCAATAGCTATAGCTATATTTTATGTATATATCGATGTCTGTATATAATGACACATTTTACACCAACATGATTAATAGTGTCTTTATTATTCTGTAAAGTGCAAAGTGCCTTCGGGCTTCCTTCTAGGAATGTTGGAATGTTGAAGCATAGAAAAAAAATGTGTTGGAATCGTGAGCTCGAGATCTGGTAGCTCAAGTTCAGTTTCAGCCTGCAGAAAAACAAAAAAACAAAAAAACAACAACAACAACAACAACAAAACTGGCCTGTTCGCTGTTCATCATTCTTGTGGTATCAGCGTAGTGCTTTGTAGGACCTTCTGCCCTCCTCCCCATTTCAAGACCTTGCCAGTGCATAGGGTTTCATGCAAGTTCAGCAAGTCTGCCAGATACTTGCTGGCAGGCTTTGGTGGAGCACATATGGATTTGTTCAAGTGCGATGAATCCCTCTTGGAAAAAAGAACTTCCAAACTCGGTAAGTTCTTGATGTATACTATGCATTGCTCTTGGAAAAATGAACTTCCAAACTCGGTAAGTTCTTGATGTATACTATGCATTGCTCTTGGAAAAATGAACTTCCAAACTCGGTAAGTTCTTGATGTATACTATGCATTGCTCTTGGAAAAATGAACTTCCAAACTCGGTAAGTTCTTGATGTATACTATGCATTGCTCATGGAAAAATGAACTTCCAAACTCGGTAAGTTCTTGATGTATACTATGCATTGCTCTTGGAAAAATGAACTTCCAAACTCGGTAAGTTCTTGATGTATACTATGCATTGCTTTTGGAAAAATGAACTTCCAAACTCGGTAAGTTCTTGATGTATACTATGCATTGCTCTTGGAAAAATGAACTTCCAAACTCGGTAAGTTCTTGATGTATACTATGCATTGCTTTTGGAAAAATGAACTTCCAAACTCGGTAAGTTCTTGATGTATACTATGCATTGCTCTTGGAAAAATGAACTTCCAAACTCGGTAAGTTCTTGATGTATACTATGCATTGCTCTTGGAAACATGAACTAACAAACTCGGTAAGTTCTTGATGTATACTATGCATCCCTCATGGGAAAACAAAATACGAACTCCCAAACTCACTATTAATTTAAGTTCTAGTACTTCTAGACATGTGTAAAAATGTTGACCCTGAGTTTTGAAGACAGCACTCATTATTAATTTAAGTTCTAGTACTTCTAGACATGTGTAAAAAATGTTGACCCTGAGTTTTGAAGACAGCACTCATTATTAATTTAATTTCTAGTACTTCTAGACGTGTAAAAAATGTTGACCCTGAGTTTTGAAGACAGCACTCATTATTAATTTAAGTTCTAGTACTTCTAGACATGTGTAAAAAATGTTGACCCTGAGTTTTGAAGACAGCACTCATTATTAATTTAAGTTCTAGTACTTCTAGACATGTGTAAAGAATGTTGACCCTGAGTTTTGAAACAGAAATCTGTGATGTTATTTAACTCTTTCACCGCCAAGTTTCCCCAGAAACGGCACTCCTCAGTGCCAAGTATATTTTGGGCAGCCAATTTTGCAGTGCAGTATGCATTTTTAAAAGCTTATCTCTCAAACACTATTAAAGATTTTCACTTACTTTTTGTTTTTGCTGTGTAAAGAGCAGATGTTGTCTATATATAAATGCTTGCTTATGTTTATGTGCTTGATTGATTATATCACAGATAATCTTATTATAAAGAAAAACAAACAATTTTTTTTCATACGGTTTATTAGTTGTACGACCGACCTTATTTTGTGAGTTGTGCGCCAGATATCATTATAATAAATGAGGAAAAGCAATAGAAAATCTACACACAAAGTCAGCTGTCTGCTTATTCTACTCGGAGTGGTAGACAATGCATGTCGATTTGCGGCCATTTTGGAGAAAACGCTTCAGAGAAAATGTGAGGTAAATTCCGACAGTTAACAAAGCCACACTTCGGCCTTACTGCTGAAAAACTAGGTCACTGGTTAAAGTTTTAAAATAGCACAGTCGCCTGCATTCACCAGTGCAGCTGACAGAAGCTTTGTACCCGAGTTAAAAGTTATCATTTAGCATGACTCCTCCAAGTCGCACAAACTTTTGTTAAGTACATTGTGCATGAATTTTAGTTAGTAGGAAAGTTTTGATGACTGTCTTATCTCGTGATGTAAACTTGTTTTTGGTGTGAACTAATTAATTTAATTACCACACTGTTCATCGCACTCCCCCATGGGGATGCCTGGGGCTCTTTCAGTATATATAGTATCCCCCGCTGGAAATTCTGTGCTAGAAATTTCTCTTTTCTGTCACTGTCTTTGTTTCTGCCTTGTTGCTTTGCTTTCTGTCATTTCTACCTATCATTTTCTGCCTTAATGGTCCATTCACCTGTATGTGTTCGATAAGGTCTTATGTACTTTTTCTTAGGATTGATAATTGGGTACATGTATTAAATGCATTTTTGGCTCTAGGGAGGTGAGATATGCGGAAGCAGTTTTAGGTAATGTATGCCTGCTTTTATGTATGTTTTGGTGTCCTTACGTGTGCTTATATTTGTATTCAAGTGTGTTTTTTAAATCTCCCCTGTGCAATAAATTGGACGGAGTGGTCAACGCTGGGGGCATGTCCATAGATGATGTGCACGAATGCATTGATATGTGTACTTCATTTTCTTTTTTTTTCTTTTTTTTTTCCCTGTTGAAGTTTTGTATGTTTTGAAGCAGTTATAGCCCTGATATGGCCCTACGCAGTCGGCTGGGCTTTAAACAATAACAATAACAGTTCATCGCATGATATAAACTTGTCTTGCTGTCTTTGCCAGATGATGGATGACTATGACGTGATGAATTCATGCGATTTCTTGGAGCTGCTTCAGGGAGAAACAAACCTCAGCGACAGCTCCGACAGTGGTCAGTAGTCAGCTCTCTTTTTGCTTCATTATTCATTGTCTCTATTATGTGTGTCTCTCAGCCTTGATATGAGTGTATAATTTAACCCTTTGACTCCCTCACCCTACCATGCGCAACACACACACGGTTGTGAAGTGGTACATTTCTTCATCCAGCAGACATTTTATCAATGAAGGAAGACCCAGACCCTAACACATGGCATTGGAATTTTCAGGTCAAGTGGACACTTTATTCTGTTACCATTTAGGGCATTAAGTCTAAAGCTACACCAGGAAAACTTAACTCAGTCCCTTAGCTAAAACTGCTAAACAGAAGTAATGGTTGTTCTGATAAAACATACAGGGAAAGCTAGCAGAATTTTATGTTAAATTTAGCTCGCACTTCGTTAGCTGGCACCGTGTTAGCCTGTTCAGTTGAGAGTACAGCTGCCTTACTGGCACTAGGGGTGTGGTGCGGCAGGAGGGAACTTTTTCGGCAGCGGCTCTGGCCTCACATTAAAGGTAATGGCCATAAAAGCTGACAGTTTTTACAATGTGTGATGATAGCGATGAGGTTGGTAATCATGATGCTATGGAGTTCCATCTAGGATTAAGAGTGTGTGACAGGCTGTACTCTAAGCTGACTATCATAATATAACCTGACATCAACCAGGCCTGAAAGATAGACACCTGCAGTGTTGTTCCAGAGATTTGAGCGACACCCTCAATAATGCATCTGTGGAGTGGATTAGACTCGACTGTGTGGTCCCAGTCTTCCCAATGAGCCCATAGTACGCTCAACTGTGGGTAGGACCTGGTTGGAGCTGAAAAATCCCACAATGAGTTTTGAAGGAATTGATATGGGGGTTCGAACTCATAACCTTCCAATCAACCTCGGTACCATATTTTTCGAGTCAAGCTAGTCATGAAGTCTGTGTCAAAATGACAGAGTGGGTTTTACCACTCGTAATTTGGTCAAGGAGTGAAGAGTTGTATGTGTTTATTTGTGTGTGTATCCATATCCCCCCCCCCCCCCCCCCCCCATGTGGGGATGCCGGGGCTCTTTCAGTATAAATAGTATCACCACAGTCTGGAAATTCTGTGCTAGAAATTCCCTATTTTCTGTCACTTTCTTTGTTTTTGCCTTGTTCCTTTGCTTTCTAACATTTCTTTCTATCATTTTCTGCCTTGCTGGTCCAGTCACCTGTATGTGTTCAATAAAGTCTTACATATTGTCTTTTAGGACTGATAATTGGATGCATGTATTAAGTGCAGTTTTGGCTCTAGGGAAATGAGATATGCGGAAATAATTTTAGGTAACTTAGGCCTGTTTTTATATATATGTTTTAGTGTCCTTAGTTTATAAATGATTTACCTGATTCACTGCACTGTACTTGCAAAATTTTTGCTGACGATACAAAACTATATGACAAGTTTGCCAATGTTAATTTAATTCAACAGGACTTGCTAATACTACAAAACTGGTCAGATACTTGGAATTTATTTTTAATGTTTCAAAATGCCATGTAATGCATGTTGGTAAGAAGAATATTAGACGAGAGTATTTCATGAAAATTGGAAATGATGTACAGAAAATTAGTGTGTGTGAAACGGAAAGAGACTTGGGAGTTACATTTGATAGTGAATTATCTTTTGACCTGCACATTAAAAGAGTAACAAATAAGGCTAACCAAATGATAGGAATTATCAAAAGAATATTTTTGTACATGAATAAACATACATTTTTAATGTTGTATAAGGCTTTTGTTAGACCATATTTGGAATACGCAAGTGTTGTTTGGAATCCGTATTTGATAAGACAGTCAAAAATGATTGAAAATGTACAAAGAAGGGCAAGTAGGTTGCTTATAGAGTGTAAAAATATGAGTTATGAAGAAAGGCTTAAGTTTTTAAAACTTCATTCACTGAAAGGTAGGAGGGTTAGGGGGGATTTAATACAGGTATACAAAATAATTAGAATGGGATGGATAAGCTATCAGTTGAAACATTTTTTTCCTTTCCACAAGCTAGTATAACAAGGAATGCTGAAGGTAAAATATTTGTTAAACACAGAAATACTAACACAAGAGCGTTTTGTTTTTCTAACAGAATTGTTAAATTGTGGAATAAAATTCCTTGTGAAATTAAATTTACTAACAGCATTAACAAATTCAAAAATTTCCTGGACGATGACGCAGAATTCAAAATGTTATTTAAAAAAATAGACTGAAGCAGATTTGCTCAAGTATGAATATTAAGGCATGCTTTTCAGACCCCGAAGAAGAAAGTGTAAAACAAAAAAGATAGGGCGTTAAAAGGCCAGAAGGCCTAAGCTACGAGCCAGCCCTCAGCTACTACTACTAGTTATGTTTAAATTTATATTCAGGTATGTTTTTTTTAAATCTCCTGTGTGAAAGATTGGATGGAGTGATCAACGCCAGGGGCATGTCCTAAGATTATGCGCTCGAATGCATTGATTGGGTACTTAATTTTCTTTTCCTATTTTTTTGTCCTGTTGAACTGTTGTGTCATGTTTTGAAACAGTTACAGCCCTGATATGGCTCTATGCAGTCGGCTGAGCTTTAAACTAAACCAACAGTAACAGTAATCCATATCGTCATGTGAGTAAGCATAAGTATGCACTTGTATACTGCAGTGTGTGTGTGTGTGTGTGTGTGTGTGAACAGGTGTGAACCTTATGGCAGGTGGCATACAGTTGAAACAGGAGGCCCAGTCCAGTCCCTCGTCTCCCTCTTCTGAATGTGGATCGGAAGGATACATCTCTGTGAGTCCCTCTCTTCCTCTTCCTCCTCTTCCTCCTTCTCCTCGTCCTTGTTTTTGCTCTTATTGCTGTATTTGTGGGCTGCAACTCTTGTGCACACTTGTGTGTGTGTGTGTGTGTGTGTGTGTGTGTGTGTGTGTGTGTGTGTGTGTGTGTGTGTGTGTGTGTGTGTGTGTGAGTGTGTGTGTGTGTGTGTGTGTGTGTGTGTGTGTGTGTGTTGTGTGTGTAATCTATATATTATACCTCTATCTATCTGTCTGTCTATCTGTCTATCTGTCTGTCTATCTCTATCTCTCTATCTATCTATCTATCTACCTATCTATCTATCTACTGTCTATCGGTCTATCTATCTGTATCTTTCTAAGTGTATCTGTCTGTCTGTCTGTTGTCTACCTACCTACCTGTCTGTCTGTCTGTCTGTCTGTCTGTCTATCTATCTATCTATCTATCTCTGTATCTATCTCTATCTCTATGTGTTTAGTAAGTTTTACATTGTAGAACTTGCATTTGGAAAAAAATCTGAAAATCACACATTTCTGGGCTCAGATGGGTTGTCCCAGCATAACTCAAAGTGAGGACCACCAAATTTCTCACTGTCACTTCTTAGAGTCCTGTCTCAGTAGCAGACCATACTAAATGCTTTCAGCTTTGCTGTACTTGTTTAGGCCTCCCAGATAAAGCTTTCAGAAATGCCACCAAAGACATGCTCATGAAAACGGAAAGAGTGATGGTGGATATTTACAAGTTGCTGGTGGGTAGGTTTGGGTGCCTGTTTGTTGAATCTTTGGATGCAGCACTCGTGTGGCAACTGGCCTTGGTGTCTGTAAAACCTGGATCTTCAGTGCTCTGATGTTAATTAACTTATCCAGTGAAGGTACCAGAGATGCATGTAGATAGTCTTTTAGAATGGGAATAAACATTTGAGCATTGCGCTGACAGGAACCAGAAAAACATGAAAAATGAATCAGAACGTGTATTTGATATAACCAGAGAAGACAGGCGCAGATTTTCGGCTATCTGACCTTTGTCGAGCTTGAATGTAAGATCACAAACGAACAAAAATGCAAAAATTAGGAGAAAAAGACTGAAACTTCTCTGCCGCTTTGTCCAGATTTTTAGTCTTTTTCTCCCACTCGATGAAGCAGCAAAGAAGTTCCAGAGTTTTTCTCCTAATTTTTGTATTTGGTGTTTGTTCGTTTGTGATCTTACGACTACACTTGACAAGTGCCAGTTGGCCGAAAATTTGCGCCTGTCTTGTCTGGTTGTATTAAATATGCATTCAGATTCTATTTTCGTGTTTTTCTGGTTGCTGTTTGCTTGAACATGGGCAGTCACACTTGTTTTGGAATTCACTGACATGTAAAATGGAAATACTTTTAACAGATCAAAGTAGTTTTAGATTCAACCTTAGTGAGTAAAAAAGTGACACGACCTACACCATAGTCACTGCTTTTGAAAACAGAGAAATAACACAGATGTAGTTTTAGCTAAAAACTGGTTTGAAAACTTGTAAAATACTTAAAAATTGTATGCTCTCTTTCCCGTATTAACGTATACCGTACTAATCTCCATGTTTGTATGCATGCGTGTGTACTCATGAGTGTGCATTACATATCGTTACATTTTTCAGGGACAAGATGCTTTCATAAACACGGTCATAAAGACAGAGGACGCCATCATGAGCAATGTTTCAGACCCTTCTTCTATAACCTTTACCTCCGACTATGCCTCATGCCTCTCCTCGACCTCTTCCTCATCTGCCTCCCACTCCCCAACCTCCCTCTCCCCCATCGACCAGACGCTCATCTTCATGCCACAAGACGAAGGTCACGACCCGGCAACACAGCTGCTGCTGCCCTCTGACCTCTCCCAGTTTCCAGGCAGCATTCTGTCACCCAGCGCCTCATCTTCCCAGGGGCCAGCATCGTCACTGTCTTTTTCATCCGTCTCATCGTCATTGTCTTCGTCATCAGTGCCGTTTCCTACTGTGCCTGTGCAGATGAACTCTATCTTGAAAAACAAGGTGCAGATTCTGCCCAAGCCGAAGCAGACGGGTGTGAAGACGGCGACCAGACCACTGCCAACAGTGTCTGTGGGAGTGGCACCCGGTGGGGCCACGTCGGTGCCAATCAGTCAAATAGTTGTGCCCAAAGTGGAACTGAAGCCAGTGTCGGCTAAACCAGGTGTGTGAGTGTGTGTGTGTGTAGTGAGGGAGGGGAGGGGATGGGGTCGGATGGTGGTGGGAGGATGTAGGCGCATGTGTTGTGTGTTTGTGTATGTCAGATAAGTGGTTTTGTCGACAGAGAAGCTTGTGTGTGTGGGTTAAGTGGATTTGTCGACAGAGAAGCTTGTGTGTGTGGGTTAAGTGGTTTTGTCGAGAGAAGCTTGTGTGTGTGGGTTAAGTGGTTTTGTCGACAGAGAAGCTTGTGTGTGTGGGTTAAGTGGTCTTGTCGACAGAGAAGCTTGTGTGTGTGGGTTAAGTGGTTTTGTCGACAGAGAAGCTTGTGTGTGTGGGTTAGGTGGTTTTGTTGACAGAGAAGCTTGTGTGTGTGGGTTAAGTGGTCTTGTCGACAGAGAAGCTTTTGTGTGTGGATTAAGTGGTTTTGTCGACAGAGAAGCTTGTGTGTGTGGGTTAAATGGTTTTGTCGACAGAGAAGCTTGTGTGTGTGGGTTAAATGGTTTTGTCGACAGAGAAGCTTGTGTGTGTGGGTTAAGTGGTCTTGTCGACAGAGAAGCTTGTGTGTGTGGGTTAAGTGGTTTTGTCGACAGAGAAGCTTGTGTGCGTCATTTGAGTAATTTTGTCAACAGAGCAGCTTGTGTGTCTCACTTAAATAATTTTGTCGACAGAGAAGCTTGTGTGTGTCAGTTAAGTGGTTTTGTCGACAGAGAAGTTTGTATGTGTCAGTTAAGTGTTTTTGTTGACAGAGAAGCCTGTGTGTGTCAATTAAGTGGTTTTGTCGACAGAGAAGTTTGTATGTGTCAGTTAAGTGGTTTTGTCGACAGAGAAGCTTGTATGTATCAGTTAAGTGGTTTTGTCGACAGAGAAGCTTGTATGTATCAGTTAAGTGGTTTTGTCGACAGAGAAGCCTGTGTGTGTCAGTTAAGTGGTTTTGTCGACAGAGAAGCTTGTATGTATCAGTTAAGTGGTTTTGTCGACAGAGAAGCTTGTGTGTGTCAGTTATGTGGTTTTGTTGACAGAGAAGTTTGTATGTGTCAGTTATGTGGTTTTGTCGACAGAGAAGTTTGTGTGTATCAGTTATGTGGTTTTATCGACAGAGAAGTTTGTGTGTATCAGTTAAGTGGTTTTATCGACAGAGAAGCATGTGTGTGTCAGTTAATGGTTTTGTCGACAGAGAAGCATGTGTGTGTCAGTTAAGTGGTTTTGTCGACAGAGATTCTTGTATGTGTCAGTTAAGTGGTTTTGTCGACAGAGAAGTTTGTGTGTGTCAGTTTTAGTGGTTTTGTCGACAGAGAAGCTTGTGTGTGTGGGTTAAGTGGTTTTGTCGACAGAGAAGCTTGTGTGTGTGGGTTAAGTGGTTTTGTTGACAGAGAAGCTTGTGTGTGTCAGTTAAGTGGTTTTGTCGACAGAGAAGCATGTGTGTGTCAGTTAAGTGGTTTTGTTGACAGAGAAGCTTGTATATGTCAGTTAAGTGGTCTTGTTGACAGAGAAGCTTGTGTGTGTGTCAGTTAAGTGGTTTTGTTAAGAGAGAAGCTTGTGTATGTCAGTTTAATGGTTTTGTCAACAGAGAAGCTTGTGTGTGTCAGTTAAGTGGTTTTGTTGACAGAAGCTTGTGTGTGTCAGTTATGTGGTTTTGTTGACAGAGAAGTTTGTATGTGTCAGTTAAGTGGTTTTGTCGACAGAGAAGTTTGTGTGTGTCAGTTAAGTGGTTTTGTCGACAGAGATACCAGTGTGTGTCAGTTAAGTGGTTTTGTTGACAGAGAGGCTTGTGTGTGTCAGTTAGGTGGTTTTGTTGACAGAGAAGCCTGTGTGTGTCAGTTAAGTGGTTTTGTTGACAGAGAAGCATGTGTGTGTCAGTTAAGTGGTTTTGTCGACAGAAGCATGTGTGTGTCAGTTAAGTGGTTTTGTTGACAGAGAAGCTTGTGTGTGTCAGTTATGTGGTTTTTTGACAGAGAAGCATGTGTGTGTCAGTTAAGTGGTTTTGTTGACAGAGAAGCATGTGTGTGTCAGTTAAGTGGTTTTTTGACAGAGAAGCATGTGTGTGTCAGTTAAGTGGTTTTGTCGACAGAAGCATGTATGTGTCAGTTAAGTGGTTTTGTCGACAGAAGCATGTGTGTATCAGTTAAGTGGTTTTGTTGACAGAGAAGCTTGTGTGTGTCAGTTAAGTGGTTTTGTTGACAGAGAAGCATGTGTGTGTCAGTTAGTGGTTTTGTTGACAGAGAAGCTTGTGTGTGTCAGTTAGTGGTTTTGTTGACAGAGAAGCTTGTGTGTGTCAGTTAGTGGTTTTGTTGACAGAGAAGCTTGTGTGTGTCAGTTAGTGGTTTTGTTGACAGAGAAGCTTGTGTGTGTCAGTTAGTGGTTTTGTTGACAGAGAAGCTTGTGTGTGTCAGTTAGTGGCTTTGTTGACAGAGAAGCTTGTGTGTGTCAGTTAGTGGTTTTGTTGACAGAGAAGCTTGTGTGTGTCAGTTAGTGGTTTTGTTGACAGAGAAGCTTGTATATGATGCCATCTCAAAAGGTGACATACAAAATGTGACATCACACCTAAAAATACAACTTTATCTAAAATGAACAATCTTAGAGTCATTTGATTGCTTGAGCTCTGGAGAATTGAGGACAGTAAGTGAAAAGATAGTCGGATGATTAGAAGTTGCATTTTTGCATGACCTTTTGTGCAGCAGTGTACATTGTCGTATGTGACAGCAGACAAAGTGTGAGCGCTGAAAACATCACATAAAAGCAGAAGAAGTAGAAACCTGCACATTACCAAAGAAATTAATCAAAATGTCTGCAAAATCAGATATTTGCATATAATTAATTCAACCATGGATTTTCTGAAATTAAAAAAAAACTTTGTCTGCCGTCACATACGACACAGAGAAAGGAGAAGCAGTTTACATAAAGAAGACACAAGCAACACATGTACTCTAAGTTCAACATAGATTTATTAGAGTCATTATCATTATTGTATTGAACACATTCAGATCTCATATTTTTAAGTTTCAAGTTACAAAGCAGGAGAGGTTCATGTCGTATGTGACATTTATACCAGAGACCAAGCACACAAACTATTTAAAGGCAGTGTGGGTGACCAAAATCATTTGCAAACAACTGGGTCAAACTGAAACAAACATAATGAGCAAATGGTCATGACAATCAACATCAAAAGCCTTCAACTATTTCTCAGATCAGATTTTTCAGTCGTATGTGACGGTGTCTGAAGACAAAGTCAGTCGTATGTGACGGTGTCTGAAGACAAAGTGAATTCAATAAAATGTTTTAAGTTCACAACACCACATGATATATTGTCTGTACCATTAACTAGCTGAACAGAAAACTTCACTACCAACAGAATATATGATTTAAGTTAATTTTGTTCATTTTTAACATAGATTATGAAAATTATAACAAGCTTCATCAGCTGTAATGCAACAAAATTGAGAAACTATTGCACAAATTAAAAACAAAAATCAGCATAATCAGTTAAAGACATAAAATACACTGACTTTTATCAATGGCATTTGTATTCAACACCAACAAACTCCATATTCTTAGATGAAAATGTTATGTAAGCACATTCACATGTTGTATGTGACATTCATAGCGGAGACAAAAAGTACAGTAATTAAAACATTGACACGAATTATCCAGATGACTGCTAATGTTGAATACATGATTACAGTGATGTAAAATAACACTAACAGTTGAGTAATTAGCAAAGAACATCATAGTTCAGCATAAGGAGGGAAAAAATGAATAAAAAAAAGCCAGCATATCCGGAAAGTGGAATGAGCAGCTTTCAGTTGTCCCAGAAGACTTATTGGACATTGTCACCAGTGCACGTACTCAATGCAGTATCATATATAACTTTATTGTTATTGCAACCCAGTTAAAAGAATCAATACAAATCAGCAATTTTTAAGTCAGTTGAAGCTTTTTTTTTAATAAGTCAAAATTATGTTTTGTCTGCTGTCATATACAACGGACAAGTATGGGCAGCAGTTACACATCAAAAAAAGAAAAACACGATTTTACTGCTCTAGTACAAGAAGCCATTCTTATGTACAAGATACTGTTGTATCGGAGCAGAGACAAAAAATGACAAGAAGGCCAAGGGCAGAAGTTTAGTTAATATAAACAACTGTAGTTGATTGACAAATAAATGATGTGCATAAATGTCCCACTAAACATGCAGTGATAGACAGCGAGGAAGTCCAACTCCCTGTAGAGATTCCCTCAACTCCTAACAAGCTGACCAATTTCAGCATAATAACAGACAAAAAACCCTTGAGGCAAAATTCAAACCAGCTTGAAAAACTGTTTCCGTTGTGAACTCTTGCTGGCCACAAGCTCTATGTGAACTCTTTCTTTGAGCACATTGGTGCTTTCATCAGATGTATCTTGTTCGCATGGCCAAAAGAAGAGACCTTTTTCCATCTCCATACAGCTGATTCTGATTGTGCCCTCTGGATGAATCATTGTTATTTCGTATACATAGTCTTCTTCTCGCCAAGTTATGAGGAACTGGTCACCAACAGCGACATCTTCAAGTGTGAACCTGTTATAAACAGTGAAGTCCCCACTGACAGTGACGGCATCATTCACACTGTTGATTGGCATGAGTGGTACAAAATGATTTGCCGTCCAGTGTCTGTCCTCAACATCATCCCTGGTTGTTGTCCACATGATGTAGACAGGTATGTCACTGCCGAATCTTGGCTTCAGTATACGGTTGTGAAGTGACTGGTAATGAGCCCATCCCTTCTGTGGGTACACCGAACAAATGGCAACACCAAGAACATTGGCTGCTGCAGCAAGTTGCCATAACCCCATGTTGATGCTTCGGTGCCGCACATACATTATTTCTCTGATAAGAGATGTCCTTACCATGTCGTCGTCAATGGATGATTCCGGGGTAAGCCCTGACCCCTCTGCAAGGATGGCAAGGTGTCTGACCACCCATACCCCTCCCATTCCCTCACCCTGGATGTATCTTTCTAGGCTCTTTGTAAGTTCGCTGACAATCCTGCATCGCACTCAATGTGATGTGTATCTTGCCCATAAACAGACTCAAGCACCTTGGCAGGCAATTGCCATCAGCACCAGTGATGACTCGTGGAGTTGGTGGGGCAGTGGTCTTGGGGCCAATGCGTACACGTAAACCTGACAGAAAGAGATAGTAATTTTCTTTAAAATATGAAATCTGAATAGGAACAGCACAAGACAAATTACTTAAAAACTGTCACATACATTTTTGAGAAAGGGGTGGGGAAAGGGTTACTCTAAAGGCCCCATAGAACCTTCTGCGTTCACAGGCTAAAACTCCTGCGGGCACTCCCTATCTAAGCATGTAAATTGACACAACCTAACTACCTCATAGAGGGAGTGGATGTTTGCGTGCATGGCCCTTTTTTTATCCAGCCATAAAGGCAGCCATACTTTGTCTTCGGGGAGTTGGGGAGAGAGTTTGGAAAAAATACAGGTGAATGGGCTTGAAGGCAGAAATACGAGAGCATGACAGGAAAGAGGAACTCCTAACTACCTAACACAGCAAACTAGATAGCTCCTGTGGTTCCAAAACAGGAGGGGACCCTAATTTCTCAATCCGCAGTACCCCACTGCGGGGCCCATAGAACCACTTGGTCTGTGTTGTGAATGTCACATACGACCAATCAGTTAGGGCATATCAGAAAATAATAGGTCTCATGTATGTCAGTATTATTCATTACAATATCATAATAGAGCACTTTGTAATAGAAACACCTGGGATGCAAAGCAAGTAACAAAACTAAAATTGCATTACTTCACAGTCGTTAGTGACATAAGACCAAGTGAGTACAAACCTAGACACTTGGTCTTCCGAAAGATTAGTCACGACCAACCATGCAAATTGCTGAAGCAAAATTATGAATAAAGAGATCATGGAAACTTCGTTATAATTGTTAAAATGTTCGTCAGGCAAGTGCAATACATCGATAATCTGACCTATGGTTGTCAGTAATGATTGTCCTGTGAAATATTTTAGGTTGTTCGTGACACAGACCAAGCCGGAAACTTGGTCTGTTGATAAAACGAAAGTCGTTCGTTCAACCTTCGTTACCATAGCAACATTTTCAACGCTTACATTATCAATCAAAATAACGTTCTGCTGAAACAAAAGCACAAGAACGTCCACTAGATGCTTAGGAATAGGTATTTAAATGTTGTTTGGTTGTTCGTTACTTCTGATCGTACGTTACATATCGTACACCAAAGACCAAAACCAAAAAACTCACCTTCGCGCTTTCTTCCCTCCATCTTGGCAAGAAAAGAATCACGTGACCGTACCGCGAGGTTCCACGGAAGATAATTCTCGATTGAAGCAGACGACGCAGTCGGTGCAGTTTTTCCGAGGCCGAAATTGTCGTACGTGACGAACAGACCAAGGCTTCGGTCAGTGTCGGAAAATCGACCGGACAAGTTAACTACTCAAAAACGATCCGTGTGTGTGAAATATTTTGAAAAGAGATCCATAATACAGTTATAATTTACACATGGACTTCGTTTCATTGGCAATTCATAGCCTTTGAGGAGTATATTTTTGATAAATTCAGCGTGACAAAGCATGTCACGTACGAGCATACGGGTTTTGAAATCACATTATTGTTGAAAGAAACGTTGTACACTCATGATTCTTGTGGAAAATCATGATATAATCTTCCATCAGTCACACAAATAACACCACATTCGCTCATATACTGTTTACTGACAACCAAGTAAACACATGATGAATGCTATGTGCAATGTCACAAATTGGAAGATGGATTTACACAACATTGATGAATATTTTCGTTATTTTCACCCACAAAAACATAATACAGCAATTTGGATTTATCATATGTATCTCTCAAATGCTTTCTGAGGCAAATTATATTAAAAATGTGTGTCAAAGGTTCAAAATTATTTATTATTGAACTGTTGAATAACCATAGTAATAACAGTGGCACCTTTTGAGACAGCATCATATGTCAGTTAAGTGGTTTTGTCGACAGAGAAGTTTGTGTGTATCAGTTAAGTGGTTTTGTTGACAGAGAAGCATGTGTGTGTCAGTTAGTTGTTTTGTTGACAGAGAAGTTTGTGTGTGTCAGTTAAGTGGTTTTGTCGACAGAAGCATGTGTGTGTCAGTTAAGTGGTTTTGTCGACAGAGAAGTTTGTGTGTGTCAGTTAAGTGGCTTTGTTGACAGAGAAGCATGTGTGTGTCAGTTAAGTGGTTTTGTTGACAGAGAAGCTTGTGTGTGTCAGTTAAGTGGTTTTGTCGACAGAAGCATGTGTGTGTCAATTAAGTGGTTTTGTTGACAGAGAAGTTTGTGTGTGTCAGTTAAGTGGTTTTGTCGACAGAAGCATGTGTGTGTCAGTTAAGTGGTTTTGTTGACAGAGAAGCATGTGTGTGTCAGTTAGTGGTTTTGTTGACAGAGAAGCATGTGTGTGTCAGTTAAGTGGTTTTGTTGACAGAGAAGTTTGTGTGTGTAGGTTAAGTGGTTTTGTCGACAGAGAAGCATGTGTGTGTCAGTTAAGTGGTTTTGTTGACAGAGAAGCATGTGTGTGTCAGTTAGTGGTTTTGTTGACAGAGAAGCATGTGTGTGTCAGTTAAGTGGTTTTGTTGACAGAGAAGCATGTGTGTGTCAGTTAGTGGTTTTGTTGACAGAGAAGCTTGTATATGTCAGTGAAATGGTTTTGTCGACAGAGAAGTTTGTGTGTGTCAATTAGTGGTTTTGTTGACAGAGAAGCTTGTATATGTCAGTTAAGTGGTTTTGTCGACAGAAGCTTGTGTGAGTTGAGTGGTTTTGTCGATGAAAGCTTGTGTGTGTTAGTTGAGTGGTTTTGTCGAGAGAGAAGCTTGTGTGTGTCAGTTAAGTGGTTATTATTGTTGTTATGAATATTATTATTATCGTTATCTCTCTTGAAGAAATTCCAAGTTCAAAATGCTGTTGCTTCAGCTGCTGCCAAGAAGCTGGTGCTGACACCGGAAGAGTTCACAAAGCTCACGGCATCGGGAGCTCTACGATTTCAGCCCCCAGGTTCAGACCCGTCTGCCCTAGCCCCAGTAAATAATGTGTCTGCCGCTTTCCCGCGAACTCTTACCAGTTCTGCGCCCTCCATCACTGATATGATCAGTGGTGATTTTAGTGGTTGCGGCGAACATGTAAGTGCTGATAGCAGTGACAATGTTTGTAGCAGTAGTTGTTGTGGTTGTGGTCGTGTGAATGTTGAACACGGAGCTGGGAACGCATTTATTTGTCGCAAGAACTGAAAATGGGATTGTGAATATAAATCTTTTGTCATGACCGGTGATGTGTGTGTGTTGTGTGTGTGTGTGTGTGTGTGTGTTGTTGTGTGTGTGTGTGTGTGTGTGTGTGTGTGTGTGTGTGTGTGTGTGTGTGTTGTTTGTGTGTGTGTGTGTGTGTGTATGTGTGTGTGTGTGTGTGTGTGTGTGTGTGTGTGTGTGTGTGTGTGTGTGTGTGTGTGTGTGTGTGTGTGTGTGTGTGTGTTCGTTCGTTCGTTCTTTGATTTAACGTCTTTTCACTGTAAAGTGTGTGTGTGTGAGGGGTGTGTATGTGTGTGTGTGCGTGTGTGTGTGAGGGGTGTGTGTGTTGTGTATGTGTGCATGTGTGTGTGTGTGCATGTGTGTGAGGTGTGTGTGTGTGTGTGTGTGTGTGTGTGTGTGTGTGTGTGCGTGCGTGTGCGTGAGGTGTGTGCATGCGTGCGTGAGGTGTGTGCATGCGTGCATGAGGTGTGTGCATGTGTGTGTGTGAGGGGTGTGTGTGTGTATGTGTGTGTGTGTGTGTGAGAGAGAGAGAGAGAGGATGACAGCTCTGTTTAAAGGTCGCTTATCTAACAGGCTTGTGTGTACCCTAGCTTAGCATCTTGTGTGTGTGCGCGCGCGCGTGTGTGTGTGTGTGTGTGTGTGCGCGCGTGCGAGAGAGAGAGAGAGGGTGGATGATGGTTTGGGTCAGGGGTTACACGCCCCATTTCCCTCCCGTCTTACCCTTATTAGTTTGTGTGTGCTCTGTGCCCTGGAGTTTTTGGTCTTGGTTGGTGGATTGATTTGGTGAGTGGTTAGCTCTTTGTCGACGGGCTACTTCGATCATAGTAACAGCTGAGCTCTCACAGAGGACGGGCTACTTCGATCATAGTAACAGACGGTCTAGGGTATATAACTCCCTCTACTTTTGTTATGCTAATGATTTAGTAGTTGGCAGTTGCTTCCCTTGTGGAGGGAACTTCCGTTGAACGGTTCAGCTGCGTTTTGCCGGTTTCTTTGTCGAAAATCGATGGATAAGTTCACTTGCACCCGGTTCTCAGTGATTTCACTGTGGCAGCCCTAGGCCAGCAGGAGAGCTCAGATGTGG
>JAPXFY010000028.1:27301301-27311301 GCA_030674185.1 Monoplex corrugatus
CGTGTCGCCACACAAGAAAGCCTTGCTGTTGGTCATGGCTGTCTTCATCACCTTCAACTTGAACGCTTTCAGGTATCAGTGCAAACCATGATATCCTATCATCATCATCATCATCATCGTCATCACCATCGTCGTCATCATCATCACCATCATCGCTGTCACCAGCGTCAGCATCAGCATTGTCATCATCATTGTCACATTTTCATCATAACAATTCATCATCGTCACCATCATCATGCAATGTTGATGTCAGTGTCGTCATCGTCATTATTGTTGTTGCTGTTGTTGTCAGTATTCATTGTCATTTTTCATTTTTCGTCATCGTGATTCATCATTGTCATCATCGTTTTTTTTGTCTGTTAAAAAAAAACGTGTGTGTGTTTGTGTTGTGTTGTGTTGTGTTTTGTCGTGTTGTGTGTGTGTGTGAGAGAGAGAGAGAGATTTAAGCATTTGTGAGAAATGGTGATCATTAAAACCAATTGTAATGTAAAAATGGGCGTTTTCATGCTTAAGTCTTTCACTCCCAACTGCGGCTATAGCCATAGTTCATTTGTCTTCAGTACAAATATATTCTTTAATACAGCCTTATTTGAATTTTTGAATTTTTTTTTTTTTTGGTGAGGTTGGTGATTTTTTGTTTAGCAAAATTTACTAATAATTTTTGAAGCCAAAAGGTTAAAACTCTTTGATTTGCAGTTTCAGTGGAATCCAGACATTTGGTCCTTTATCACCTGGTATGGGTCTTCAAGTGGGATCATCATCGTCATCATCATTATGTGCCCTGCCACATGGCGTTGGTGATCATGGCCCTCCATATGAATCTATCCCTTGCTGCTGCAAGTACACCTCCCACCCTCTGTCTTCAGCCACCCTGCAAGTCTGTCCAATATTTTCTCCCTGGGTCTACCTGGTGTTCTCTTTCCCTGCAGCTTTCCTGTGGTGACCAGGTGTTCTAATTCCCGTTTCTTCATAACATGTCCTATAAATATTCCTTGTCTTTTCCTAATCTTCTGTATTCATGATCTTGTGTCTGCCTCCTTCAAGCCTGTCTTGTTTGTTTTCTTTGCTGTCCATGGAACTCTGAACATTCTTCCTAGAAACTTGCTGTTTTGAAATCTGAAGTTGTCCATCTTCTTATTCTTGTTTGTTTTCTTTGCTGTTCATGGAACTCTCGGCATTCTTCCTAGAAACTTGCTGTTTTGAAATCTGAAGTTGTCCATCTTCTTATTCTTGTTTGTTTTCTTTGCTGTCCATGGAACTCTGAACATTCTTCCTAGAAACTTGCTGTGCGTGAAATCTGAAGTTGTCCATCGTCTGATTCTCGTTCATTTTGTTTGCTGTCCTTGGAACTCTGAACATTCTTCCTAGAAACTTACTGTGTGTGAAATCTGAAGTTGTTCATCTTCTGATTCTAGATGGATTGCCTTGACAGGGCAGATGAGCTTCCTCTACCTGGGTTGGATCTGAATCCTTTCTGTAGACTTAACACTAACTTGGTGCCACCTGTCTCCATTCCAGATACTGTAAGTTGCTCCTGGATCATTTCTGAAGGTTCCAAGGAGTGGGGATGAGGAGAAGAGAATTGTGATAATTTTTTTCTTTACTCGTTATTTTGTAGTGGAACAATCAGGATTCTGCCTGGATGTTCTGAACTTGTCACTTTTGTGGGCAAATGCTTTATCCATTTTGCAGCAGACCTGCTCTCATTCTGCTGGATCACCAGTTGTGAAGAGAAGTCAGTCACGCTTTATTTATTGGGTATTTCTATGTTGGTCTGACGTGTCTCACTATCGGTGCGAGTTCGGTGTTGGCCACTGCACACCAGGACACCACCATCTCCCTGCAAGCCGTTCTGTCTTGACTTTTGTGGACAGTTTCTTGAATGTTTAGGCCCCAGATGTTGGTTATGTTCTCCGTGTATGAGATTGGAGGTCTGCCTTTCTTCCTTTTTGTTCTGTTTTTCCTTGAAAGATGGCTGCCCTGAGGTCCATGTTCTTGTTGCGTGACACATGGCCAATGTATTTTAGTCTTCTCTTGTTGATGTCTGCGAGTAGTTTTCTGATGGTATCAAGTTCTTTCAGGACACTTTCATTAGTTCTTCTCATGTCTGTAATGGTACTGAACTGAAATACATTGGCCATGTGTCACACAGCAAGAAGACAGACCTCATGGCAACTATTTTTCAAGAAAAAACAGGCAAAAAGGAAGAAGGCAGACCTCCAATCTCATACATGGAGAACATAACCAACATCAGTGGCCTAAATATTCAAGAAATGTCCACAAAAATCAAAACAGAGCGGCCTGAAGGGAGATGGTGGTGTCTAAGTGTGCAGCGGCCAACACCAAACCCGGTGACGCCGACAGGTGAGATAGGTGAGACTGAACTGATTGTCTGTTTTTTTTTTGTTAGTTTGTTTGATTTTTGTTATTGTTAATCCTTTTCTCCATTTTTCTGTTCTTATCATCTCCTGTTTCTCTTCTTTCATTCCATGATCCTTTCTATTCTCCGATTGGTATAAATACAGAAGACACATGTCCCTGGTGTCAGTATTTAGAGATGGAGATTAGAGAATGCGTGATGGAGGACAGAAGAGTGTGTTTTTGTCGTCAACAGCTCCTTACTGTCGTGGGAACCGTCCCAGAATGCCGAGGTGTCTCCCAAGGCCTGGGCCCCCCCTCCGCCCCTGGCCATCAGGGGACGTCACTTGCTGTCCTTCGCAGAGAACTCTGTGGACGCCGATTTTGAGAACATGGGCAGTAATGCAGGTCCAGAGATGGTGTGGAAGGCGGAGCAAGCGCGACGCATGCTGCAGTTTGACGAGGACCTCCAGCATTTGCTGACACGCGGCAATTTGAATGAGTCGGTGGTGGCCGCTCACTTCTGTCCTATCTATTTCAACAGCACTGAATCATCCAGGTGTGTGTGTGTGTGTGTGTGTGTGTGAGTGTGTGTGTGTGGATGTGTGAGTGTGTGTGTGTGTGTGTGTGTGTGTGTGTGTGTGTGTGTGTGTGTGTGTGTGTGGTGTGTGTGTGTGTGTGCGTGCGTGCGTGCAGATCTTCTTCATTCAGCATGTGTACCTTTTAGTACAAAGATGGCGGGTTGGCCTAACCTGAAACGGGAAAGATATGCTGTGTTGTAGAACTGTGCTGTCTTCATCATTGGTAGTTTTTTTTTTTCTTTTAAGTGTTCTCCCCTTGTAGTAATGCCAGGGGCTCTTTCAACATAAATATTAACTCCACCTTCTGGAAATTCTGTGCTAGAAATTTCCTCTTCTCTGTCACTGTCTTTGTTTCTTTCTTCCGCCTTTGCTTTCTGTGATTTCTTCCTATCATTTTCTGCCTTGCTGGCCCATTCACCTTGTATGTGTTTGATAACGTCTTACATACTTTTTCTTGGGGTTGATAATTGGGTACATGTATTAAGTGCATTTTTGGCTCTAGGGAAATGAGATATGTGAAAGGAATTTTAGGTAATCTAGGCCTGTTTGTAAATATGTTTTAGTGTCCATAGTTATGTTTGAATTTGTATTCAGGTATGTTTTTTGAATCCCCTGTGTGATAAATTGGATGGGAGTGGTCAGCGCCGTGGGCATCTCCTTAGATTATGTGTGTGAATGCATTGATATGTGTACATAAGTTTCTTTTCTTTTTTTCCTGTTGAAGTATTATGTATGCTTTGAAACGGTTATAGCCCTGATACGGCTGTACGCAGTCGGCTGGGCTTTAAACAACATTAACAATAACAATTTTAAGTGTTTTGATTTTTGTTGAATGCTTGCATGCACATTGTTTTGTCCATACTGTGAAGGCAGTGTGTTGCTGCACAGTCTGTATACTCCGTTCTTCAGTGGGTGTGCATGATGGGTGTTTTCATGTTTCTGTAAGCCAATCGCTGGCGTATGTGCATATCTGATATCCAGCATAGGTATACACATTAACCCTTTGACTCCCTCACCGTATCTGCCGGCATCCCGCATGGTCATCTGTGCCAGCAAAACAAAAACTTAACTCAATCGAGTCGCAGTCTTCAGGGTCATTCTGCCCCCTCAATTCGGAGGACTTTTAGCACATTTTAAAAAAATATAGAAAAACAAACAAATAAAGTAGACAAAGTAAAATGATACAAAAAGACCAGGATTAGATCTTTATAAATAATCTTATTTATTTATGGTATTCCATGTACTTGTAAATGGTGAGGTATCCAAATAGGTATCCAAAGGGGGGTAATTTTTTTTTTTTTGATGGATATGAACACACACTGTGAAACAGTTTTAGATGAAGTCCAGAACATAATTTCCATGCCATGGATGTTTAAAATCACAAGATTACTGGTAGTTGTCACTTTTTGCATACAGTTGCTCCAGAGCACAAAATATTTACAAAATTGTGAGGTTCGACTTGCTTTCCTTGATGCCATTTGCGAAATTCGTATGTCGCCGGTAGCGCTGAAAAAGGCTACTGTTGTCTTTGTTTCACATTGCCACAAATGGTCTAAGGTAAATAACTGCTGTAAACATACCCAAGTTTTGGTTCCCAGTGAGTTTTCACTATAACTGACGCTTCTGATGTAAAAAAAAAAAAAAAAAAATGTCCGCCATCGATAAATCGACGTCACGTCTCCAAGCAGTAAACGGAAGTGATGGAGATTTTCTTCCGGCACGAAGCGATTGATTTAACCCTTTTTTTCCCTTGCCTTATCCACCAGCTTCCTGCAGGAAGCTGGTGGATAGGGTGAGGGAGTCAAAGGGTTAAGTTTTTGAAGTTTGAAGTTTTTGGATAGGGTGTGGGAGTGAAAGGTTAAGAGGGAAGTCTCACATTTACTCACCTGACTACCTCGCCCGACATATGATTTTGATGTTAATTACAAAAATTGCATGCTGATATCATAGTTGAAGTAAGTTTGAAAGTGATTTCCTCTGCTTTTTTGTTTTGTTTTTAAAGTTCTGTGAGGAATACTCAGTATTCAGCAAGCCAGCCATCGCTGAATAGAGACGTTGGACTTGAACTTCCTGCTTTATAATATAAACACATTTTTTAATTTTACACCACCTGATCACTATTCTTCCTGCAGAGACAACTCTAGCGGCACAACCGGCTACTTTTTTGTGTTTTGGCTTGTGCACATTTATGTGGGTTTTTAAAATTTTTTTATTAGAGAGGGAGTGTGTGTCTGTCTGTCTGTGTTCATTCACTGTGTGTTATCATGCAGTGTATTGATAACTGTCAGGTAAAACATAGTCTAGGTAGGGCCTCAGGACCTGGCCAGCTCATGGGTTTATGTGTAGGCTTAAGGCTTGAGCCATGATCACCATACACATGGCACCTGTGACGTAAGTGCGTATGGAATTCGTTCCGAGCATGGAGACGTCATCTTGAGAAACTGAAACTGAAACTTTGCATGAAGGTTTTTGCGTTAAATGTTTGATGTCATGAATTGCGGCTGCTGTTTGTTTTTATGTGAACGATGACCGCTTTTAAATAAATAAATAAATAAATAAATAAATAAATAAATAAATAAATAAATAAATTATGTATATATATTTCTTAATTCTTTAAAAAAAAGTGTCTTGGCGTAACCACAAGGCTTGAAATTTGAAATGATACACTAGTTGGGCATATATATATATGTAGATATATATTTTTTTCCACATTGACTGAGAGATGCTCCCCATGGAGATGCCAGGGGCTCTTTCAGTGTAAATAGTATCCCCACCTTCTGGAAATTCTGTACCAGAAATTTCCTCTTTTCTGTCACTCTCTTTGTTTCTTCCTTCTTTGCTTTCTGTCATTTCTTTCTGTCATTTTCTGCCTTGCTGGTCCATTCATCTGTGTGTGTTCGATAAAGTCTTACATACTTTTTCTTAGGATTGATAATTGGGTACATTTATTAAGTGCATTTTTGGCTCTAGGTAGGTGAGATATGTGGAAGCAATTTTAGGTAATTTAGGCCTGTTTTTATGTTTTGGTGTCCTTAGGTATGTTTAAATTTGTTTTCAGGTGTGATTTTGAATTCCTTTGCGATGAGTTGGACGGAGTGGTTGACGTCGGGGGTGCGTCTTTGGATTGTGTGTGCGAATTCGTTGGTGTTTGTACTTGATTTTTTCTTTTTAAAAAAAAAGTTTTGTATGTTTTGAGGCGGTTGTAGTGTGCACGCGCATTGGAGATGGTTTATGCAGTCTATGCAGCAACATGACACCTGCACAGTGAACGCCAGGCAATGTACGCACATGTGTCCAAGAAAGGATCTCTCAGAAACAAAGCGATGTAGAACGAAAACAAAGCAGTAAGACATGATACATGTACTATGACGTTTGCAGGCTAGCGGAGCAGCTTCGTGGCTGGATGATCCGCGAAGAGGAGGTGAAGCAGAAGAAGCAGACACCCAAGGCACGGTCTGGGAACAAGAAGAAGGCCTACCCCCCTATCAACACTCTCAAGGCCGCCACGCAGGGTCACTTTGCCCGTGACTTTGACGACGCTGCCTACAGGTGAGATGACACGCCAGTAAGACGTAGTTGTTAAGAGAACATCTCAGAAGCTGTTGAGTAACATTGAGTGTGGTTACCTAATGGATGGCTGACCAGGTGTAGACCTTATCTTGAAAACACATTGAAACAGAAAAACATGAAAAGAAATGATTTCATTTAGTCCTCTTCTCCCACTGGACAAAGCAGCAGGGAAGTTTCAGTCTTTTTCTCCTAATTTTTGTATTTGGTGTTTGTTTGTGATCTTGACAAAGGCCAGTTGGCCGAAAATTTGCGCCTGTCTTGTCCTGTTGTATTTAATACACGTTCTGATTCTATTTTCATGTTTTTCTGATTCCTGTTTGCTTTAATGTGGGCAGTCGCACTTGTTTTGGATTTGAAAAAACATTGTTTCAGTCAACAACCACTTAATAAACAGTTGACAAGAGGAGTTGGCCCTTGAAAAGTTGAAATCTGTACCACCTTATTCCCTTAAGTTTATCTGACAACCTTCATCTTTTTGTAGGTTCATTGTGTTTGTCATTTTTATAAGGAGTTGTAAAAGATAGGACTGCAGAAGTGTAGGAGGAGTGATGCTTTAGCGAACGCCTGTCGTGATGTATTTTGCAGTGCGGAAGAGAGGGGCAAGCAGCAGAAGTACCAGATACAGATTTTCCAGCACAATGATCCGCGCCAGAGACTACTTAGCGCCATTCCTCGCCGCAATGACACCTTCTACATCCTGTCCTTCAATACTGTACGTACATCTGTCTGTGTCCTTCAACATTTAGTGCCCACCTACCCCCCACCCCCAGTGGATATGCCGGGGGCTCTTTCAGTATAAATAGTATCCCCACGTTTTGGAAATTCTGTGCTAGAGATTTTATCTTTTCTGTCACCCTCTTCGTTTCTACCTTGTTCCTTTGCTTTCTGTGATTTCTTGTGACCATTTTCTGCCTTGCTGCTCCATTCACCTGTATGTGTTTGAGAAAGTCTTATGTACTTTTTCATAGGATCGATAATTGGGTACATGTATTAAGTGCATTTTTGGCTCTAGGAAGGTGAGATATGCAGAAAGAAGGTTAGGGAATTTATGCCCGTTTTTATATGTTTTGGTGTCCTTAAGTATGCTTTAATTTGTATTCTGTTTTTTTTTCAAATTGGACGGAGTGGTCAACGCCAGGGGCATGTCCTTAGATTATGTGTGCGAATGCATTGATATGTGTATTTAATTTTCTTTTCTTTTTTCCTGTTGAAGTTTTGTATGTTTTGAAGTGGTTATAGTCCTGATATGGCTCTATGCAGTCGGCTGGGCTTTAAACAGCAATAACAATATCATTTAGTGCGTGCGTGTGTGTGTGTGTGTGTGTGTGTGTGTGTGTGTGTGTGTGTGTGTGTGTTTGTGTTTGTTTATTTGTTTGTGTGTGTGTGTGTATATGTGTGTGTGTATATGAGTGTGTTTATGTGTGTGTATGTGTGTGTGTTTGTTTATTTGTTTGTGTGTGTGTGTGTATATGTGTGTGTGTATATGAGTGTGTTTATGTGTGTGTGGTGTGTGTGTGTGTTGTGTGTGTGTGTGTGTGTGTGTGTGTGGTTGTCCATTAAAAACTGTATGTTCATCTGTGTGTGTGTGTGTGTGTGTGTGTGTGTGTGTGTTTTAACATTGTATGTTAATCTGCCTGTCTGTCTGTCTATGATAATATACTTTAATGCTTACGTATATCCATCTGTGTGTATGTATGTGTGTGTGTGTATGCGTGTGTGTGTGTGTGTCTGTGTGTATTTTAACACTGAATGTACATTCATCTGTCTGTCTACCTGTCCTTTTACACTGTATGTGTATCCATCCATCCGTCTGTCCTTGAACTCATTCAAACCGCAACGTTTCGCACCGCGAAACCCCTCCAAATCACAGTATTTTTGGTGATTTTCAAAAACAAATTAAAATTAACAACAAATGTCACACACAAAAGGAAAACAGTTTTGGAAACATTGACGTGTTCACATACAGGCTTATTCACCTCAAAACTGGTTGTCTATTCATCTTGATAGAAGGGGTGAAGGAAACAGGTGACCATAAGGGGGTAAATACCCCTCTTGCCGAGTCCTTATTTACACCATATGTTGTTTTTTTTCACCAATGAAAACGATTATCCACAGGAATATTTACATAAGAAGTACAGTTTATGTACAAAAACACAAACACCGCCTCGTATTTACTTGGTGTAATCAAGAACAATGTGGAAGACCTCAAAACATGCAAATCGGCAGGTGCTTCTTGACGCCATCTTGACAGTCAGACGAAAACAAAGAACCACATATAGCATTGAAAAACCGCTACTAAAGCAAAAATACAGCTTACAATATGGTCTAAGGAAGGAACTGTGAAATAAAAGACCCAAGATCACTCTAGTGCATGATTTACTTCCCTTATTTATTACGGCCACAAAAAAAGTTGAAACTGACGTAAACCTGCATACGGCACAGCTCCATTGAGTTAATACTGAGTGTACATCCATATGTCTGTCTGACTGTCCTGTAACCCTTTGACTCCCGCACCCTATCTACCAACTGCAAAAACTTAACCCTTTGACTCCCTCATCCTGTCCACCAGCTTCCTGCAGGAAGCTGGTCGATAGGATGAGGGAGTCAAATTTGTGCTTTGCTAGCATGGTTGACAGTGCAGGGTGCTAGTGCATTTTATTATATTGTTTTATGTTGAATTGTATTGAATTGTATCACATTGCATTCCATTGCGTTGTGTTGCGTTGCATTGTGTTGCATTGCATTCTGTTGCATTGCATTCTGTTGCATTGCATTCTGTTGCATTGCATTCTGTTGCTTTGTTATATGTTGAACTGCATTGCATTGCACTGCATTGTATTGTATTGTTGTATGGTATTGTAGTGTATTGCACTGTATTGTGTTTTATTGCATTGTACTGTTGTCTGTTGCATTGCATTGCACTGCATTGCATTCTGTTGCATTGTTATATGTTGAATTGCGTTGCAGTGCACTGCATTGTATTGCATTGTATGTGTTGTTGTATTGTATTATAGTGTATTGCACTGTACATGTATTGTGTTTTATTGCATTGTGTTGTAGTTCTTGTATTACATTGCATTGCATTGCATTGTATTGTATTGTGTTGTATTGTATTGTATCGTATTGTATTGTATTGTCATTACAGGATTATTTTCTGGTGCCGGCAACAGCCCACAACAAAACGGCACGACCTCGCATGTCCCTGGTGATGCCGGTCGTCAGTGATGCCCTGAACGGTAAGTCAGCCTGCTGGAACCTGTATATATTCTTTCAAGAAGGATTTTTTGTCCTCAGACAGCTCCATACGCGCTCCATCCTAATCTGCCAGCAGTCGATCTGGCAGACCCCTTAGACTCTTTATGCTGGCAAGTTTGAAATGAGGAGAGGAACAAACAGTTTATGCTGGCAAGGTTTTGAAATGAGGAGGGAACAAGACTGTTTATGCTGGCAAAGGAGGTGAAAAAGATGTTTATGCTGGCAAAGTCTTGAGG
>JAPXFY010000028.1:27316301-27346301 GCA_030674185.1 Monoplex corrugatus
TTAAGGTTTTGCTTAGTTAGCATGGTTGACAATGCAGAATGCTTGTGGGCAAGGTGCAGGAGTCAAAGGGTTAAAATGTGCTGAAGCACATTCCAAATTTAAGACAAGGGTTACAGATTACTCAAAGAATGTCTTCTCTGCATTATTCCCTGTAGCTGAGCCTTGTCTGCAGATAGACAAATTTTGTGTTCATTATGATCGTTTACAATTTATTTTATATTTTTATCTTCTCTTATAATTGTTACTATTCAAATGCATAATAAAAGAAAATAAAAGAAATAAAAAAAACAAGGAAGGAGTGAGTCACCTTGTTTACAACATTCAGAATTCATCCCTTAACCCTTTGACTCCCGCATACCCTGTTCGCCAGCATCCTGCATGGTCAACCATGCTAGCAAAACAAAAACTTAACCCTTTGACTCCTTCACCTTATCCACCAGCTTCCTGCAGAAAGCTGGTGCATAGGGTGAGGGAATCAAAGGGTTATTTTTTTTACAATCGGTGGCTAGGGTGTGTGAGTCAAAAGGTTAATGATAACTTTTGATTTTATGTCTTTGTATAATGTTTCTGTAAACTTGCATGTATTTTCTCCAAAGCCATACGTTTTTTTAAGCTTTGCAACAAACATTTGCCTGTCCATGGAATCAAGAGATTTCTCAAAGTCCAGACAAAGTAAGAGTCCAGGTAATTTGTATTCAAATGGTTAATTAAAGCTTGAATTAGTCTGATATCATTTCCAAAAGTATCTACAAAGAAGGTCTTTTTGATCCTCGCAAATTAGGTTCAGAGGGATTGTTTTAATTCTGTTTATATTATGCATGTGTTGCCTTGATTTGTGAGGTTTTGGGATGCAGGGTACAAGTCCTCCTTTTTGGATTGCCTTCATTCTCCTTCTCTGAATGACTGGTTTAAAACCCTTTGAATCCCGCACCCTGTTCACCAACTGCAAAAACTTAACACTTTGACTCCCTCACCTTATCCAGCAGCTTCCTGCAGGAAGCTGGTGGATAGGGTGATGGAATCAAAGGGTTAAGTTTTTGCTTTGCAAGCATGGTTGACAATGCGGGATGCCGGTGGGCAGAGCGCAGGAGTCAAAGGGTTAAAGCTTGTTTAACTAATGGACCAAGCTTTCTCTAAAACAGTTTGTGAAGTTTAGTCCAGAACCCATCTGTTCATGTACTCCTTTCTCAACTTGAGACTTGACTTTGTTTAGGTGAAGAATTTTTGTTAAAAAAACAAACAAAAACAAAACGACAGCAACAATAAAAAAAAATTATTAAATAAAATCAGGCTAGTCCCAAACGTGTTTCAAGCATATTTACCTGTTGAAATTGTTGGAAATTCAGCAGAAAGGAGGACATTCTAGGGCAATCTCAAGAAGCTTAATGTTTCGTTCTGAAGAAGAGTTCGGGTTTCTAAGGGGGCAGAATACTTGACCCAGTCGTCAGAACCTTGAAAACATTTCTGACCACCCCTGAAAGTTGCAATATTGAATGTTTATGCAGAGAAATTGTTGACATTTTTTACGGAGATTCGTTACTTCTAACTACAGAATATGAGACCTTGTGTGAAGATTTGTATATATATATAACATATAACATGTTTATGACTGTGGGTATGTGTATGTAGTTTTAGTTTCCTTGAGTGTGTAATGAAATATTTGCGCATTTGTGAATGTATTTTTGATATTAGAGTGTGAGCGGTGGTGGGAGCGATATTATTAGTTCTGTTCATAGTACCTTCTGTGTCTTGTGAGTCAGTGCATAATGCACAATGAGTCCATATGAGTTTGGGTGTCAGCGGTAGACACGAATGATGTATTAGTAAGAGTAGTGATACGTTTCTAGTACCTGTTATATAGTAATTTATTATTAAGAATAGCATTTGTGTAAGTATTTTTGATATCTTTGTGTTTGGTGGGAGAGGTATTAGTAATTTTCTTCTGTAACCAGAAAAAAACACGAAAAACGAATAAGAACGCATATTTAATACTACAAGACAAGACAGGCATGTTCTTATTCCTTTTTCGTGTTTTTTTTCTGGTCGTGTTTACTTGAACGCGGGCAGGCACACTTTTGTTTTGGATTCATAGTACCTTCTGTGTCTTGTAAGTTGGTGCATATGCACAAGGAGTCCAGATGAGTTTGGATATAAGTGCTAGACAGGAATGATGTATTATGAAGAGTTGTGTTGCGTTTCTGGTACCTGCTAGATAGTGCTTTATTATTAAGAATTGCATTTGTGTAAGTGTTTTTGATATCTTTGTGTGTGGTGGGAGAGGTATTAGTAATTCTCTTTGTAGTACCTTCTGTGTCTTGTAAGTCGGTGCATAATGTGCAATGCATCAGATGAGTTTGAATATTAATGCTAGACAGGAATGATGTGTTACTAAGAGTTGTGTTATGATTCTGGTACCTGCTAGATAGGAATGCGATATTAAGAGTAGTGTTACGTTTCTGGTACCTGTTAACTGGGAATTTATTAGTAAGAATAATGTTACGTTTCTGGTACCTGTTAGGTAGAATTTATTAGTAAGAATAGTGTTACGTTTCTGGTACCTGTTAACTGGAATTTATTAGTAAGAATAGTGTTACGTTTCTGGTACCTGTTGGGTAGGAATTTATTAGTAAGAATAGTGTTGCGTTTCTGGTACCTGTTAGGTAGGAATTTATTAGTAAGAATAGTGTTGCGTTTCTGGTACCTGTTAACTGGAATTAGTAAGAATAGTGTTACGTTTCTGGTACCTGTTAACTGGGGAAGTGTTGATTAAGTAAGAATAGTGTTACGTTTCTGGTACTTGTTAATTAGGAATTTATTAGTAAGAGTAGTGTTACGTTTCTGGTACCTGTTAGGTATGAATTTATTAGTAAGAATAGTGTTAGTTTCTGGTACCTGTTGGGTAGGAATTTATTAGTAAGAATAGTGTTACGTTTCTGGTACCTGTTAGGTAGGAATTTATTAGTAAGAGTAGTGTTACGTTTCTGGTGCCTGCTAGATAGGAATTTATTATTTGTAGTAACATTACGTTTCTGGTGCCCTCCGCAATGTGTGTTTCAGTATTTTTGACTGTTCAAAACTTACATCACAATTCAAACTCTCAGACAATTGTGGCTGAACTGTGCCTGTACTTTGTGTTAAAACACATTTTTTCTTTGTCTTTAGTTTTAACAAAGTACATGGCATTACATTTGTTACCATGACTATATTTGTGTGAAAATGTCGACCGTTACAAAAGCCAATACTGGGGTGAGTTTTACATAAATTGACAATGCAACCCCCGTGGGGATGCCGGGGGCTCTTTCGGTATAAATGGTATCCCCACCTTCTGGAAATTCTGTGCAAGAAATTTCCTCTTTTCTGTCACTCTCTTTGTTTCTGCCTTGTTCCTTTGCTTTCTGTCATTTCTTCCTATCATTTTCTGCCTTGCTGGTCCATTCACCTGTATGTGTTCGATAAAGTCTTCAGTACTTTCTCTTTGGATTGATTGGGGAGGGGGGGGGGGATAGAGTGGGGTGGGGGAATCTGTCCCTTTGACTTCCTCACCCTATCTACCAGCATCCTGCAATGTCAACCATGACAGCGAAGCAAAAACTTAAACCCTTTCACTCCCTCGTCCAGTCCACCTGCTCCTTACAGGAGTCTGCTGGACAGAGTGAGAGAGTGGAAGGGTTAAGCTTTTGCAGCTTACAGACTGGCTGCGGGAGTGTAAGGGTTAAAGTGCCTAAGTTAAAGTGTTAAAGTGTAAGGGTTAAAGTGCCAATTTGTCATGAACAGCCGAGAATATTCAGAATTTGTTTTCACTGTGGTGACAGTCTGCTTTGCATATCAAGTTTCATTTCAACCGAAGCCTTCAAGATGGCGGTGATCTTGAGAAATACGAATTTTGCAAACTAGTCCATATCTGCAGGGAGCTGATGGATGGGATGTGGGAATAAAAGGGTTAAAAGTTTTGCAGATGGTGGATACGTTGACGGATAGAAAGTGTTAAAGATGTAAGTCACCATCATCAACAACAATAACAACAACAAAACAACCACAACAACAACAGCAACAACAGCAATAATGGAAAAAAAAAAAAGAAGAAATCACACTGGTTGTGTTAATGTTATTGTGGTTGTTATATTTCAAGTATGCTCCATACATTGAGGATTGTTTCATGAACTTGTGTTTTTACAAGTGAACTTGGTTTCTGTTATAGAAGCATGGCGCTTCGTTTTGTGTAAATAGCGAGTGGAGATGTGTGCAACTGTTACGTCATTTCTTTTAATGTTTGTTTCACGTATCTGCGTTTTAATACAACCAAGTTATTTGACTTAAAAAAATTCATAATAAAGGTGTGTGTGTGAGGGGAAGGTTATGCTTGTGAAGTTTAAAAAAGTTACTGTACCATGTTTGAGTAGTACCATAGGTAGTGAAAAAGCTGTGTGTGTATGACAATACTTTTGTTGTGCAGATGTAGATTCATGTGTAATTTTCATGCCAGTGTCTGCTTTGTGGGTTCTAGTTTATTTTAAATTTGATTCTATTTCATTTTTTTGGCCTCAGGTACATAATGCCTACTTTAGTCAGTTGTTTTTCCCTGCAAACTCTTGGATGATGGCAGTCGCAAGCTGTTGAAACCTCGCGGCGGACATTCGAAGATTTAACCCTTTGATTCCTGCACTTTATCCGCCAACTGCAAAAACGTAACCCTTTGATTCCCTCACTTCCTGCAGGAAGCTGGTGGAGGATAGGGTAAAGGAGACAAAGGGTTAAGTTTTTGCTTTGCTTGGCGTGGTTGACAATGCAGGACGCTGGTAGACAGGGTGCGGAAGCCAAAAGGTTGGAGAGGTAAAGAATGATTTAGTATTGTGAAAAGAGAATTGGGGGAGGGGACTGTCTTCGTAGCTTTGGTGATGTTTGTGTTGTTAACCCTTGGACTCCCGCACCTTATATACCAGCTGCAAAAACTGAACCCTTTGACTCCCACACTAGGGAGTCAAAGGGTTCAGTTTTTCCTTTGCTGGCATGGTTGACAACGCAGCAGACAGGGTACGGGAGTCAAAGGGTTGAATTATGTGTTTCTAGAGAGTTTTGACAATTGTTTGGTGCCGCTTTTTGTATGCTAGCCCTGTTGGGACCTGTAAGGAGTGGTAATCACTCACATATTTTGTACGTTTTGAGCTGCTTTCCTACAGCTGTTGGCATTTTGTGTTACCAGGTTAACAATTTGCGTTTTGATTGAGTTGAAAAATGTATGCGTCACGTAGAGCATTTATGGACATGACAGTATTTGAGAAATATGTGTGCGTCACCAGGAAGCTGGTGGATAGGGTGCGGGAGTCAAAGGGTTAAAATTATTTCATATGTTCATCAGAGTTGAAGTAGTATGTTTTGTTCATTCATAGTTAAGTAGTTGCGCCGTTCGTTCATTCAGTACTGGAATCGTAATCCTCTTGATGAATGTGATCTGAATTCTCCTGACGAGTGTGATCTGCATGTGGGTTGATGTTTAGCGGAGGTTATAGAATTACAAATTTGATGTACGGGTCTGTTTAATAGCCTGTGATTGGAACAGAGGTGTGCTTTGTATAATGCCCTTTGACCCCATCCACCCCCCCTCCCAACACACACACACACACACACACACACACACACACCCAGACCAACAATGTGAACATTCCTAGCCTGGCCCCAGAATGCCTGTGGACAGACTGCGGGAGTCAGAGGGTTAAATTAAACAGAACATACAAGATAAGATTTGCTCGATTTAAAAAAAATAAAAAAGGAATATTGTGTTGCATTGTTTTAGTGTTTTCGTTGATATCTGTACGTTATTCCTAGCTCGAGAAAAAGTTCGTTTTTCATGACTTGTGGTCCATCCCGCTGTGACCTGACCTTTTTCTGGGTCGGGGAAGATCAAGTAACAAGGGAGGGGGAGAGGGACACTGCCCCTGTGATAGAGAGAGAAACGCAGGTCTCTGCCTCCTTTTGTGGGCCTCAGTAACTCAGTTGGTTTGAGCATCAGGTTCACATGCCTAATGGTTGTGGGTTTGAATCCTGGGGTGTGCTATATTAAAACTGACCTTTTTACTGTCCCATCTTAACATCATTGTTGTTCTGGTGGTGTCACTATAGGATTAGATAAGTTCCCCCTTCCCCCACTTCCCTGGGATGGTTATCCCCGTCGGCCGTATCACCTGAGGTGGGTGTCGACGTAAAAACTGAACCAAATCAATCAATCAATCAGTCACTCTATCTCCTCACTCCCCTTTGACCTCAGGACAATGGGGTGACCTTTACATGGTATCTCCCCCCCCTCCTTCCTCCCATGGGGATGCTGGGGGTCTTTCAGTATGAATCAGGCATGGGAATTCTCCTCGGATCCGCTATTTTCAGCGGAAATCAACCTAGCGCCCTCGGGAAAAAAAATTGAGCTCCTCGGATTCTCGAGAAAGGCACAAAAAAAAACAACATTTGTAACCGTGCCGATCCAGAATTTTATAGTGCGCGATTTCCGGTGTAGCGTTCAATCTTTGCAGCTGCCCGCTAATGCTGCTAGCAGCGTCCGCGCTTTCTATAGGTAGTTGCATCGCCGGGCACATCTGCTTTTGCGAGTGAGTCAGCGGCTTTGAACGCAGCAATACTATCCCTTCAGCGGCCATTTTTCTTTTTGAAGCATTCGAGGCAGTGAGCGGTTGCATGATTTAAAAACAGTCACACATTCCAGTGAGCGATTGAAGATGTCATCAGTGGCAAGAATTGTTAATCGAATTTGAATAATTTTACAATGGAAATATGCCTGAAAGTGATGCCCAGATATGCCCAGATTGCGCAGATTTTAATGTAGCAGAAAAAAAATTTCCCGGGGGGCATGCCCCCGGACCCCCCTAATTTCAGAGGATTCTCCTTATACCAATTCCCATGCCTGATGAATAGTACCCACACCTTCTGGAAATTCAGTGCTAGAATTTGTGTCACTCCCGTTGTTTCTCTGTTGTTCCTTTGCTTTCTATTTTCTCTCCCTATCATTCTTTCATCTTGCTGGTCCATTGACCTGTATGTTTTCCATAAAGCCTTGCCTACTTTCTCTAAGGATTGGTAATTGGGCACATGTGTAAGATACATTTTTGGTTCTTGGGAATTGTGATATGCAGAAGCAATTTTAAGTAATTTTGCCTATTTATTTAAAAAATACGTTTAAGTGTACTTCTGTTTACGTATTTGTATACAGATTTGGTTTTTTAAAGTCCCTGGTAATAAGTTGGATGGAGTGGTTGAACATCAAGGGCATCTCCTTAGATTATGTGTGCAAATGCATTGATATCTGTACCTGATTTTCTTTTCTTTTTTTTTTTCCAGGTCCAAAAAGATGTTGAAATGGTTGTAGTCCCGATATTGTCTTTGTGCAGTCAGCTGGGCTTTAAACAATAACGATAACTTTACATGCTACTGTTGTTGTGTGGTGCGATCTTATTAGTAGTTTGTTCATATTCTTAGTTAATTTAGCTTGATGGTAATGTATTTTTTTGAATCGTATTTCATTTTTGCTTTCCATGTTTGGCATTTTTGTTTGTTTGTCATGGTTGTTGTTTCCCTTGATATGTGACATTTGATGATGTTATGATCTTGTAGTGTGATGTTAGTGGATTTTTCACTCTCCCTTCCTGTGGAACAAAGGGATATTGTTTTTTTGTAATCTTCTTCTTTTTCTTCTTGGTGTACGCTGCTATACAATCAGCAGAGTCCGGGTGATCATTCTCGTCTGAACTCGATGAGTGTGTAGCCATTATGTGATAAGTGCATGGTACCGTGGTTTGTTAGAAGGCGCACGCTGGCCCAGTACCTTTGTCTTCAGCCTTCTAGGTTTTCTGTAGGGGTTGCCCCGTCCTTAGCTCCTGGCCCGTACGTCCTGCCCTGGGAGCACAGGGGGGATTGTTTCTCCGGGGATCCCACCCCGTAGCTAGGGCTTATAGCGGCCCTTTCCCGCTGATGAACCCGTCATAGGACACCTGGGCATTTTTTAAAGATAGCTGCGCCACCTGCTACCCCATCCCGTCCTGATAGAAACACCGCCAGTTTGGTCCGGGACTGCTTATTTGCTAGCAAGCTAGCTTATTCACAGCCACCCTCCATATCTAAAGGGCTTCACTATCCGCCACTTGTGACCCGCCTGGGTTGGGGATGGTCGCCCCGCCGCTGAATTGGAAGTCGGCCTTTTCCAGGTTTTTTTGTAATAAACTTGTTTTTATTCATCGTTTGCTTCACAACAAATGGACTACAAACTCATAATGTGGCAATGAAAAAAATGACAAAAAGAATTATACACATATGAAAAGTCATTGTTGACATATGAAGTCAATATAGCTTACAGAATATACGTAATGATATTTTATACATAAAAAGTTTGGAAACGAACATCAAGATCTAAGCGCATGTCAACATGCCTTGTTACTTTGCTTTCTGTCATTTCTTCCTATCATTTTCTGCCTTGCTGGTCCATTCACCTGTATGTGTTCGATAAAGTCTTACATACTTTTTCTTAGGATTGATAGTTGGGTACATGTATTCAGTACATTTTTGGCTCTAGGGAAATGAGATATGCAGAAGCAATTTTAGGTAACTAGGCATGTTTTTGTATATGTTTTAGGGTCCTTAGTTATATTTAAAAGTATATTCAGGTATGTTTTTTAAATCCCCTGTGCGATAAACTGGACAGAGTAGTCAACGCCAGGGGCATCTCCTTAGATTATGTACACAAATGCAATGGTATGTGTAGTTAATATTCTTTTTTTTTTGCTGTTGAAGTGTTGTGTATGTTCTGAAATGGTTATAGCCCTGATATGGTTCTGCACAGTCGGCTGGGCTTTAGACAAAAATTAATAGTAATACAGTAAGAACAGGAAACTAGTCGCAATTTGTATATCATGTCTTGTACATGAAATGCAGTCACTTTGTGGGAAATGTACTGTCTGTCACAAGTACATGTGTGCAATCATTTTATTGGAAGTTTGAAAATGGCTATCGTGCGAAAATGTCTACTCACATTGGAAGTTTGAAAATGGCTATCGTGCGAAAATGTCTACTCACATTGGAAGTCTGAAAATGGCTATCGTGCGAAAATGTCTACTCACATTGGAAGTCTGAAAATGGCTATCGTGCGAAAATGTCTACTCACATTGGAAGTCTGAAAATAGCTATCATGCGAAAATGTCTACTCACAGTGGAAGTTTGAAAATAGCTATCATGCGAAAGTGTATTCACACTGGAAGTTTGAAAACAGATATGCGAGAATGTCTACTCATAGGGGAAATCTGAAAATAGCTATCAATCAAAAATGTCTACTCACATTGGAAGTCTGAAAATAGCTGTCATGCGAATTGCGTTATCCTAATGTCTACTCACATGAATGCTTTTAGACGATATGTCTTAGTCTTACTATCATTTCTTTGGAAATTTAGTCGCTATCACATGAATTACATTGTCTCTCACATGTAGGCCTACATAGTTTTTAGTCATTTCTTAGGAAGTTTTTAGTGGCCATCATATGAGTTATGTCGTCTGTCTCTTGTGGGCAGTTTGCTGGGAAATTTACAGTCACTGTCATCAAACAAGTGACGTGATAACCAAGCTAGTTAGGACATCCCCCCGTTGGGATGCCGGGGGCTCTTTCAGTATAACTAGTATCCCCACCTTCTGGAAATTCCACTTTTCTGTCACTCTTTTTGTTTCTGCCTTGTTCATCTGCTTTCTGTCATTTCTACCTATCATTTTCTGACTTAATGGTCCATTCACCTGTATGTGTTCGATAAAGTCTTACATGCGTACTCTTAGGATTGATAATTGGGTACATGTATTAAGTGCATTTTTGGCTCTAGGAAGGTGGGACGCAGAAGCGATTTTAGGTAATTTAGGCCTGTTTTTATGTATATGTTTTGGTGTCCTAAGGTGAGCTTAAATTTGTTTTCAGGTGTGTTTTTTAAATTCCCTGTGCAGTAAATTGGACGGAGTGGTCAACGTCAGGGGCATGTCCTCAGATTATGTGCACGGATGTATTGATATGTGTACTGTAATTTTCTTTTTTCTTTCTTTTCTTTTTTTCTGCTGAAGTTTTGTATGTTTTGAAGCGGTTATAACCCTGATATGGCTGTACGCAGTCGGCTGAGCTTTAAACAACAATAACAACAACCTGTGGTCGGTTTACAGGGAAACTTACGGTCGCTGTCATCAAACAAGTGACACGATAGCCAAGCTAGTTAGGACATCAGACTTACAGTGGGAAGGGCAGAGTTTTGACCATCGCCTGGTCGGTAAAGGTGGAGATTTTTTTCTCATCCCCCAGGTCAGTGTATGTATAACTCTGCATGCACCTGCACCTCCTCCATGCTGTGTGCATATATGTGACCTCCCACACCAGTTCAGTCTGAGCTCGCAGTCAGTCGAACAGCACTAGGAGCTGAAAAGGTGACTGAGGATCTATCAGGGGTGTTTTGACTTTTCCTCAAAATTGATTTCTGTGGACTATAATCTATCCCCCCACAGAAGTTTTTTTCTTGAAAAAATATCATGATGATGAAAAATGTTATTTTAATGCACTGATCATAGCAGAAAGAAAGCTATTTCTTACCAAAAGTAAAGCAATTTCTTACCAAAAGTACCTATTTTTGTCTCATATTGTGAACTAGTAACCTGTACAGAACCTCCACATGTAATATTGACAGAGAGCTCTTTGGCACGACTTTTTGGTAGAAACAAACTTGGTCAAAGCCACCAAATAAAGAAATTTAAGGAAAATGTGTAGGAGAGTACATACAAACTTTAGAGGCCATTTTCTCAAAATGCCGTCATACGATGTAATGACTTTAAACGTCTACACATTTTTGTTCAAGTACCAAAATGATCAGTAGAATGCACACTTTCCAGTGATATGTATATCTCAAAATACCCAAAATGCTAGTAAAGACTGATTTCGTGCTGGGAAGTCACAATTATAGAAGCTAGTGGAACGTCGAATCTCACCTTTCTCGCCTGTTGGCGTCTCTGGGTTCAGTGTTGGCCGCTGCGCTCTTTGACACCTGCCACTCCCCTCCAAACGGCTCTGTCTTGACTTTTGTGGACAATTTCTTGAATATTTAGGCCACTGATCTTGGTTATGTTCTCAGATGTTTGAGAGTGGAGGTCTGCCTTTTCTTCCTTTTTGCCTCTGTTTTTCCTTGAAAAATGGTTGCCATGAGGTGCGAACATCAAATACACAAGTATTCTGTAAGCTCTATCAGTGTTTGGTAGGTTATGGAAAAATGAAAACTCCCTGTATATATATATATATCATCAGAAGAACATAATTTGCATATGCATGTATATTATGTATACATACAAGTAATAATGATTCACCAGGGCACTGAATTTCATATTCATCAGAACACAATTTGCATATATATATTATGTATACATACAAGTGATAGTGATTCACCAGGGCACTGAATTTCATATTCATCAGAAGAACATAATTTACATATGCATATATATTATGTATACATACAAGTAATAGTGATTCACCAGAGTACTGAATTTCATATTCATCAGAAGAACAGAACTTACATATGCATATATATTATGTACATGTATACATACAAGGAATAGTGATTCACCAGAGTACTGAATTTCATATTCATCAGAACATAATTTGCATATGCATATATAGTATGTATACATACAAGTAATAGTGATTCACCAGGGCACTGAATTTCTCATTCATCAGAAGAACATAATTTGCATATGCATATATATTATGTATGCATACAAGTAATTGTGATTCACCAGGGCACTGAATTTCATATTCATCATAAGAACATAATTTGTTGCATATGTATGCATACAAGCAATAGTGATTCTCCCGGGGGCACTGAATTTCATATCCATCAGAAGAACATAATTTGCAATCACTCTGCATGAGTTGACATCACCATCACTACTACAGCACATGGTATCATTAATCAACCAAGTATTTGCACTGTGCTGTTGACTACTTTTCACGAGTGTGAAAACAGCAGCAACGTTTTGCAAATAATGAAGGGCAGCTATCGTGCAAAACAGAAAAAAAATAAAAAAGGAAAAGTTTTGTTGTGAGATTTGAATTCTATGGATTTGTTTGTTCATGTTTAGCAGCCTATTACTGCACCAGTTGTGCGTTTTGCTAAATGTGTGTATTTTGATTTTTGAGCGTTCAGCCATGTCTGCAGTAAATGTTACACTTTTTTGTTTGTTTGTTTGTTTGTTTGCGTGCTTGTGTGTTGATTTGTTGGATTTTGCTGGTTGATTTTTGCCGATGCTGTGACAATACTGAAATCTGTTTGCACAAACACAGACTCACGCGCGCGCATACAGACACAGACAGACAGACAGACACACACACACACACACACACGCGCACACATGAGAAAAAAATTATATGTTGAAGAAAAAGGAAGGAGTGTGTATTTTGTTTTCAGCGTTCAGTCATGTATGCAGTAGTGTTACATCTTTTGTTTTTGTTTTTTGTTTTGTTTGTTTGCGTGCTCGTTTGTTGATTGGTTGGTTGGTTGGTTTGCTGGTTGATTTTTGCTGATGCCACGACAAGACTGAAATCTGTTTGCACAAACACACAGACTCATACACACAGACTCACACACACACACAGATGCACACACACACACAACACACACACACACACACACACACACACCACACACACACACACACACACACACCACACACACACACACACACCAACACACAGACACACACACACAGAGACAGACACAGACAACACAACACACTGACAACACACGCACACACTGCACACCCCCCCCACCCCCCACACAACACACACACTACACACACACATATATGCATGCACCATCAGCGTGCGCGCACACACACACACACACACAACACACAATCATCACGCGTGCGCCACACACACCACACACCAACACACACACACACACACACAACACACACAACACCACACCACACACACACACACACAACAAACACACAACCACACACACACACACACAACACACACACACACAACACCAACACACACACACACACAACACACACACAACACACACACCACACCACACACACAACACACACACACACACACCACACATTCATTATATGTTGAAGATAAAGAAAGTTGTCACTGATGGTCAGTGTCTGTGTTAACTTCTAGCTTTACCCAATGGGGTTTTGTTGGAAGAGGCATTCCAATGCCTCTATTTGCCTTTGAGAATACATGGACGAAAACTTGTGATTTTTATGTGTGTCAAAATCTATCAAAGGTAACCAAATCTTCATCCTGAGGTACTTTGGACACTATTTTCGCAGTTTCTCCACATTGGTCATTTTCTTTGTTTGATTGTAATTTCTTGATAGTAACCCTTCGACTTCTGCACCCTGTCCACCAGCTTCCCGCATTGTCAACCACTCTAGCAAAGCAAAAGCTTAACCCTTCGACTCCCTCACCCTGTCCACCAGCTTCCTGCAGGAAGCTGGTGGATAAGGTGAGGGAGTCAAAGGGTTAAGTTTTTGCAGGAGGTGGGTAGGGTGCAGGAGTCAGAGGGTTAAACACCTGCTTGAATCTTAACTGGGCGCGATTACCCAGGTTATGTGATGTCCAACATGGTTATGTAAAGCATAATGTAGTTTCACATGCATACATTTATCGCTGCTTCTTTGTGAAGAGTTCGTGAGCAGCATCATCAGTAGAGTAAGTAGAGCAGTTTTATATATACAAGAGAAACTGACCTTGTGTGGAAGAGTGGAATATATGATACAGTGGATTAGTGTGTACTGAAAAGTTGTTTTTGAGGCCTATTTTTGATTACTTATGTCAGTCCAGCTATAAAGTCTACTGATACTGGGCCACAGTGTTTTAAAAATGTATTTCTTTTGTCTTCTGAGTGCTGTGTGTTTTATGTCTGTGAATGCAATAGTTGATTTTTTGTTGTTGTATAAATTGTGTGATTTGAAGGAAAATTAAGGCCCCTGTTACTGCAGCTTCGTTGAGCCAAAAATGCCTGCGGAGAGTGCCTCGAGTAATTATAAGATTTCTCAGCATATTTCTGAATAGGCCAGCTGGCATGTGTGCGTGTGTGCACGCTCACACACAGACACAGACAGACAGACACAGACACACACTCACACACACACACACACACAGAGACACAGACACACACTCACACACACAGAAAAACAGACACACACACTCACACAGACTCTCTCTCTCTCTCTCTCTCTCTCCTCACACACACACACACACACACACACACACACACACACACACACACACACAACCACACACACACACACACACACAAACAGAGACTCACACACACACAGACTCACACGTATACACACACACACACACCACCCCACCCAACTCCCACACACACACTCACTCTCACACTCACCTCACCACCTTCCAGTTTTGTTTGTTTGTTTTGGTTGTTTCTGTTCTGAAAATAAAGACATAACAAACAAAATGAAAATGCAGAAGGGAAAATTGTAAGTAAATTTTGATGGTTCACTTTGGGTAAAGGATACAGGGAAAGAGAAGAAAAACCACCATCACCACCACTAACAACGACGAAAAATTAAGGTGAAGTGAAATACAAATAAAAACATTACAAAAAGGGTTTGGTAAAATGTAAAGCAACCAAGATATTTTGCAGAAATGTCATCCTAGTTCGCCCGACTACTGCGGAACCAGAAAAAACACGAAAACAGGATCAGAACGCTTATTTAACACAAATTTTCAGTCAGCTGGCCTTTGTCAAGCGTAGGCGTAAAATCACAAACGAACAAATACAAAATTAGGGGGGGGGAGGTGAAATTTCCCTGCTACTTTGTCCAGTGGGAGAAAAGGACAGTGGGGGGAAAAGTTGCACCTGCTTTGTCTGGTGGTATTAAATACGTGTTTCTGATTCTATTTTCGTGTTTTTTCTGGTTCCTGTTTACTTGAAACAAAGGGCGGTCGCATTTGTTTTGGATGTTCAAGTACTGCGGGTTGAGCGGGCAGTTTTGCTGTTCATCAGTGCATGAAAAGTCTTGGTAAAAGGTGCAGAAAGTCTCATATTTTCATGTTTTTGTGTGAAAAGTAAAATAACAGGTAGTTAAGAAAAATGGATATGGAGCATGCTTTCTTTGTTGTGAGGGAAAAGTTTCGTGATGGTATTGGCAGCTTATGATATTGCTTTTTCCTCTTTTATGGTATGGGTATGCTTTTTGATGTGTGTGTTTTATTTCTTTTATGGGGGGGGGGGGGAGGGAGGGTGGTTGTTCTTGTTAACCCTTTGACTCCCACACTCTATCCATCAACTGCAAAAACTTAACTCTTTGACTCCCTCACCTTATCCATCAGCTTCCTGCAGGATGCTGGTGGATAGGTTGAGGGAGTCAAAGGGTTAAGTTTTTGCTTTGCTAGCGTGGTCGACAATGCGGGATGCTGGTGGACAAGGTGCGGGAGTTAAAGGGTTAAGTTTGCTTTCCTTTTCTTCTCTTCTTTTTTTTGTTTTTTTGTTTTGTTTTGTTATGCTCTGAGAAGACTGGCAAAGTTGTCCTTGCTCTCTTTGTAAAAATAACATGTATGTAAACAGATTGGAAAAGTGTAAATTTGCTCTTTTGTTTATCAGGGCTTAAAACGTTCCGTGTCTGGGCGGAATTCTGTGATTTCGGTTTGTCAACACCCCCCCCCCCCCCCCCCCCCCCAAAAAAAAAACAACAACAACAAACAAACAAACAAAAACAACACACAAAAGGAGCGAGGCATCCGTGATCGGCTTGCAAGCGTTCATAGCAACGGCACGCAAGTTATGGCCCCTGATTTTTCTTGGCAGAAGTTTCCGGTCGGACTAGTTTCAGTGGTTTTTTTCCTCCTCCTGTTTTAAGCCCTGGTTTATATGTGTGTATGAGTTGTAGCCTTGGGGGCCTGTAGTCGAGTGGTTAGAGCGCTCGTCTGCGGTGCGGAAGGTCGGTGGTTCGAATCCGCTAAACGCTGGTTCGATTTTTCCGGCCTGAAAACTCCTCTGTCCACCCAGCAGTGAATGGGTACCTGACTTCGGTCAGGGGAGGTTTAAAAAAGGCGGCGAAAGGAGAGGGATGGGCTCCGCCTTTCATAATGCCGTGCCCTAGACACGGTGAATCTTTAACAGTTCACCGCCCCTACGGCCATATTGACCATGGACCTTTAACCTTTTTTTTTTTAATGAGTTGTAGCCTACTTGCTCAGTATTGTGTATCCATGTTTCTTTTTTTGTCCATTTTTGATGCAAATATGTTGGCAGAGTTTTGTTTGTCGTAAAGATTTGTTTGACTTGGGTTCTGCAAGATTTTCTTCTTCGTATGCATTCAGGTGTCTGCATTGAGGGATTATTATTTATAAATGCAAGGCAGTGCTTTTTATCTTTTTTTATTTTTGCACTCGTGAAACTTATGCCTGGACCTGGACCAAATGATTTTACTGATGTAAATTTTTAAAACAATATGCAAATATGTATGTGTGTGTGTATATATGTGGAAGTTTGTGTGTGTGTGTATAAGAGTTTATATGTAAGTATATGTGTGTTTATGCTCTTGGTTTAATACTGATCTGAGAGTGCCTGTAGCTTTTCTTTCATGATTCTACCATTACTGTTGCAATCTTTTCTTGTGTTCTCTGTTTTTTGTAAGAATTCTGGACTCAAAATCGTGGAGTGTACTGGACATTTCTCTCGCATTCGCATAGACCACAACACAAAACATGATTGTGCTCTCTCTCTCTCTCTCTCTCTCCCCCCTCTCTCTCTCTCTCTCCTCTCTCTCTCTCTTGCTTTCTCTTTGATAGTGCCATGGACTCGAGGTCTAATATCTCAAGTTTAACCCCAGCTTGCAACATTATAAACTGGTATGTTAACTCCCTGTCTCAACCCTTTGACTCCCGCACCCTGTCCACCAGCATCCTGCATTGTCGACCATGCTCACAAAGCAGAAACTTAACCCTTTGACTCCCGCACCCTGTTCACCAGCATCCTGCATGTCAACCATGCTAACGAATTGAAAACTTCACTCTTTGACTCCCTCACTCCCTATCCACCAACTTCCTGCAGGAAGCTGGTGGATAGGGTGAGGGAGTCAAAGAGTTAAGTTTCTGCGGTTGGTGGGTAGGGCACAGGAGTCAAAGGGTTAACATTGCCATCATTCTCTTGAAGTTTGCTTAGTGTTCACTTAATGCAAGTTTGAGTTTGGAACCAGTCATCGTGGTGTAGTAGTTAGCACAGCAGACTACCGACTGGAAGGTTGTGGGTTCGAATCCCCATCAGTCCCTTCAAAAATCATTTTAGGATTTTTCGGCTCTAACCGGCTCCTACCCAGAGATCAGCGTGCTATGGGCTCATTGGGAAGACTGGGACCACACAGTCGAGTCTCATCCACTTCACGGATGCGTCATTGAGGGTGTTGCTCAAATCTTCTGACCAGTGTTGCATGTGTCTGTATCTCTCGGGCCAGGTTGACGCCAGGATACATTATGATAGTAATTGTAGAGTACAGCCCTGCCACGCAGTCTCAATCCTAGATGGAACTCCATAGGATCATGATTATCATCCTCATCGACATCATCATCGTCGCATTGTAAAAACTGTGCCAGCTTCTGTGGCCATTAAGGTGGTGTAGAAAATGGGAAGGAAAAAAAACATGAGCACAAAGGTAACCTCCCTGAGTGTGATGATCCTAAAAGAACAGAAACAAACAAGCAAACAAACAAACAAACAAACCAAACACACCAGACCAAACCAACCAAACAAACCTTAGATTTTGAAACAGGTTTTGATAGCTTGACATTTGTTTTGCCCCAATGTGCTAGTTTTTAGTTATGATACCTAATCGCAGATAAACCAGGGAAAAGCACTACACGGCAGACAAGAACCTTTTCTGTCACGTCCTCCTGATGCAATTTTTCCAGTTTTTACAAGAGATCAATAGATTTCACCTGTTACGATTTTACGGCTGTTTTTCTTTAATTGCATTTTAGACTTGGAAGGTTTGACGGTGAGCATGGTTTTTAACTGTTGTCTTTTATCTTAACGGGTCGTCGTTTTTGACATGGTGTTAGCCCTGATATGGCTGTAGTAGTTGGCTGAGCTATAAGTAGTATGAACTTAAACTTAATATCCTGACACACGCATGCGCCAAGTGGGGTCTCCTTAGGCTCATCTGTCATCTGCTAGGCAGACCAGTATTTGGTACGAGGCAGGATTACGATATAGTTGAAGCTTATTGCGCTTATGAGCCCCACTGTGTTAGTTTAAACATAGTGTTTTGGGAAAACAAGAGCTCATTGTTAGATTAAACATAATATTAGGGCAAACAATAGCTCACCAGTCATTTTTGCTCCCAGGTCCTGGTTTTAGATATGATATTAAATTGCAGAGTTGAGAGTTCCATGGACAGCAAAGAAAACAAATGAGACAGTCTTGAAGGAGGCAGACTCAAGAAGATAATTGATAAGGAAGATTAGGAAAAGACAAGCAACATTTATAGGCCATTTTATGAGGAAAGGGGAATTAGAACACCTGGTCACAAGAGGAAATCTGGAGGGAAAGAGAACATCAGGTAGACCCAAGAAGAAAATATTGGACGGACTTGCAGGGTGGCTGAGGACAGAGAGGATAGGAGATGTACTTGCAGCGACAATGGATAGATTTGTATGGATGGCCATGATGGCCAACGCCATGCGGTAGGGCACATGATGATGATGATGATGAGATCGCAGGCAAACCAGAAAGTCCTAAATCCAGACGCTTAGAATGTCATACGGATCTAGACGAGATGAATGAAGTTGAAGGAATTTGCAGCCATTGACTCTGTGGTGACAGAGTTGTCATTCACTGTATGTGTGTGTGTGTTTGTTATTTTAAGACTTGAAAAAGCATTAGTACCAAAGGTAGTAACCAAGAGTAGTGGCCCTTAGCTCCACCAGACAGTTATCTGCCCTGGCAAAAATACACACACACACACACACACACACACACACACACACACACAGAGCACCGTGCACACATACACACACACAGAGCGCATGCACACACACAAAGCACAACACACCACAGACGCATGCACACCGTACACACACACAACACACACACACACACACACAGCATGCAACACACACAACACAACAGCGCATACACACACACACAGAACCATGCGCACACACAAACACACACACACACACACACACACACAACACCACACACGCAACACACACACACACACACACACACACACACATACACAAACACGACTCACACTCACACTCACACTACACACCACACACACACACCACACACACACACACACACACAACACACACACACACACACACACACACACACACACACACACACACACACAATGTAATCTGCCCAGCAACCAACACACCACAGACACACAGTACACACACACATACACACACACACACACACACACACACACACCACATATACTTAAACACACACACACAAGCACGCGCACACACACACACACTGCACACACACACACACACACACACACACACCACCCACAACACACACACACACACACACACATAGTGTTATCTGCCCAGGAAAACCAACACACTCACATGTACACACAGCACACACACATGTACACACACACATACACACACACACACACACACACCACACATAATACTTAAACACACGCACACACAAGCGCGCGCACACACACACACACATGCACACACGCACACATACACGCACACACTCAAACACACTCACATACACACACATACACACACACACAGCACACACCACTCACACACACCACACACACACACACACACACCACACACACACACACACAGCACGACTCTCTTTCTCTCTCTCTCTCTCACACACACACACAACACACACACACACACAAAGTTATCTGCCCAGGAAAAATATCACACACACTTAACGCTTTAACTGCTAGGCACCACCCATATTGGGAGATTGAAAAAAATTCTTCACCCTTTATCTGCTAGGCACCACCCATATTGGGAGATTGAAAAAAATTCTTCACCCTTTACCTGCTAGGCACCACCCATATTGGGAGATTGAAAAGTATCTTCACCCTTTATCTGCTAGACACCACCCGTATTGGGAGATTGAAAAATGTTCACCCTTTATCTTCTAGGCACCACCCATATTGGGAGATTGAAAAAAAATCTTCACCCTTTACCTGCTAGGCACCACCCGTATTGGGAGATTGAAAAAAATCTAACCTACTAGCACACTTGGGAGTTGAAAAGGAAGAGAGAGGAAGAGAATGTGCATGAGTCAGAGCGAGAGAGAGAGAGAGAGAGAGAGAGAAGAGGGCAGAACATAAAAAGCTTTGCCATCACCACCATCATAAAATGTTGGCATGAAATACGAGGTGTACAGGTAAGCCAATTGTAACTGGACAAATTCTATCAGGTCAGATCAGTATGAAAAGGAATGAAATGTGACAAATCGGGATATTAGGGAAATAATCGTTACTGAAACTAAAACAAACAACAACAACAACCCCCCCCCCCAAAAAAAAAAAAAAAAAAAAAAAACAAAAAGAAAAAAACACTAAAAAACAAAAAACAAAACAAAAAAAACAAACAAAAACCAATAACCAAAACCAAAAAAACAACAAAAAAACAGACCAACCAACCAACTAGCCCTGTGGGAATGCCAGAGTTTTCAGTGTAAAAAGTATCCCCACCATCTGGAAATTCTGTGCCAGAAAATTTCTCTTTTTCTGCCTTTCTTTGTTTCTTCTTTCTCCTTTGCTTTCTGTCATTTCTTTCTCTATCATTTTCTGCCGTTCTGGCCCATTCACCTGGCCAGGTCATGGGTTTATGTGCAGGCTTAAGGCTTGTGCCGTGATCACCATGCACATGGCACCTGTGACGTTAGTGCTTATGGATTTGTTCTGAGCGCGGGGATGATCGTTTTTGAGAAACTGAAACTGAAACTGAAACTGAAACTATGCACAGTTTTGATCATTGTAATAATATTGTAATGTGTAAGCATCAAACTTTAGAGGTGTTGTCTGTGCACACCATAGTTTACTCCGCTCCCACACCCGTGGGGATGCCGGGGCTCTTTCAGTATAAATAGTATCCCACCTTCTGGAAATACTGTGCTAGAAGTTTTTTCCTCTTTTCTGTCACTCTTTGTTTCTGCCTTATTCCTTTGTTTCTGTCATTTCGTTCTTATTTTCTGCCTTATGGTCCATTCATCTGTGTGTGTGTTTGATAAGTTCTTGCATACTTTCTCTTAGGATTGAGAATTGGGTAATGTATTAAATGAATTTTTGGCTCTAGGGAAATGAGATATGCGGAAGCAATTTTAGGTAACTTAGGCCTGTTTTTATGTGTTTTATGTGTCCTTAGTTATGTTTACATTTGTATTCAGATATGTTTTATAAATCCCCTGTGTGATAAATTGGTCGGAACGGTCAACGCCAGGGACATCTCCTTACACTTACGTGCTCGAATGCATTGATATGTCTACTTAAATGGGACCCATTCTCACAAAAGGCACAATAAGTCTCAGTTTGGGCAGTTTTAGGTTTTGGTATCACTATAAAGTTTAGAATCTCAGCTTTCAAATGGTACTCAAGTTGAGTTTCAGGCTACAAAAACAAAAAAGTTATGGGCTTTCAAAGATGAGAGGGGTCAAGTCAGCCATTTTGAGAAAAAAAAATGTTGAAGAGAACAGGCCTGAATTGAAAAGGTATTGTCAGAAACTCCTTAGCAAGAAGCATTAAATATCAACCAAATCAGCTGAAATTCCATACGTCCCTTGTTTACTTAATTGTCCATCCATCCAAAACAACAAAAAGAAAGAAAAATTTAAGAAAAGCGTACTTTAATCACCAAAATGTTATGGAACTTGTGAATATTTTGAAAGGAGAAGAAAATATTAAAACACACACACAAAAAATGATACTTATCGATTGAATTTGACTTTATTGTATTAGGACATGGTGTAAAAGTGGTTATAGAGCATGAAAATGCAGAAAACTCAAAATCGACTTACTGTCCCTGTTCAGAGTTTTCAGCCCACAGCAGCAGAAGGCCTCGCCCGACTTATTGTACCTTTTGTCAGAGCGGGTCACAAATTTCTTTTCCTTTTTTGTTTCCCAGTTGAAGTATTGTATATGTTTTGAAACGGTCAAAGCCCTGATATGGCTGTACGCAGTCGGCTGGGCTTTAAACAGAAATAACGAATTACAAATACTCCGCTCCCTTTGCAAAAACCTGTCTGTGTGACTTTGTACACACACATTCCATTGAGTAAAGGATATGCACACCATGATGACTCCTCGTTTTGTCGACTTTTTTTTTGTTTTGTTTGTTTCATTTCTGTTCCATGATTTCTGTTACTGTTGGCGTTTCTTATTGTTGATGTTCATTGACAGATTTGTGGTTGAAATATAAGAAAAATAAAAAGATTATAATGAAAAAAAGTTATACAGATACGTGTGGAGTTTTAATGGAATGCTTTGATGACAGGATTTAGTGTGTGTGTGTGTTGTGTGTGTGTGTGTGTGTGTGTGTGTGTGTGTGTGTGTGTGTCTGTGTTGTGTGTGTGTGTCTGTGTGTGTGTGTGGGGGGGGGGGCGTGCGTGCGTGTGTGTGTGTGCCTGCGTGTGGGCGTGTGTGTATGTGTGTGGGGTGTGTGTGTGTGTGTGTTGTGTGCACGGGCGTATATTTGAGTTTGTGCGTACTTGTGCGCCCGTGTGTTTGTATGTTAGTGTGTGCGTGCGTGTGCGCCTCTGTGTGTGTGTGTGTGTGTGTGTTGTGTGTGCGCGCGTGTGTGTATGTGTATGTGTGTGCGTGTATGTGTGTGTGCGTGTGCGCGTGTGTGCATGCGCGCGTGTGTGTGTGTGTGTCTGTGCATGCGTGTTTGTGTGTGTGACAGGTGTCATGAGCGGATTAGTGGAGGGAGGAATTCCCCTCCCCCATCCTCTGTGCTATCCAAGAGTTGAACCGCTGTTGAACAGACAAGGTAATGCAATATATGCTACAAAGTTCAAATTGGAACCAGTAAAACTTCATACAAGACAAGACAGGCGCAAATTTTCGGCCAACTGGCCTTGTTAAGCGTAAGATCACAAACAAACACCAGATACAAAAATTAGGAGAAAAAGACTGAAACTTCCCTGCTGCTCTGTCCAGTGTGAGAAAAGGAACGCGGAGAGTCATACTTGTTTTGGATTAAGTTCAGATTGTTTAATTTAACAATTAAGCGACCATGGACTTCCATCTATCTATCTCTCGTTGCCCCTAGCATCTCTTCCACCCTCCTTATCCCCAGCCACTCTGCAAGTCCGTCCAGCATTTTCTCCCTGGGTCTACCCGGTGCTCTCTTTCCCTCCAGCTTTCCTGTTGTGACCAGGTGTTCCATGGTTTCATCAGTAGAGTGTACTAAATGCCGCGTATTTTAATCCCCTGGACAAATTTCTCCAGGAGGGGGTGGGGGTGGGTGGGAGGGGCATGACCTCTGACCCTCCTACATTCTTACCCCCCTTCCCTCCTCTACCAAGGTCATAATCTGCCCCCGGGTGAGGAGGTCAGGGTCAGCGCAAACCATGCCTTCAGCCACAGAAACGGAATTCATTCACAAAGCAAGGCGGGTGAACAAATGAAATCGGATGAGACGTACACATGTTTTAACCCCTAGACTCCCGCACCCTATCTATCAACTTCAAAAACTTAACCCTTTTACTCCCGCACCCTATCTACCAACTGCAAAAACTTAATCCTTTGACTCCCTCACCCTATCTACCAACTGCAAAAACTGAACCCTTTGACTCCCGCACCTTATCTACCAACTGCAAAAACTTACCCTGTGACTCCCGCACCCTTTGTACCAACTGCAAAAACTTAACCCTTTGACTCCCTCACCCTTTCTACCAGCTTCCCACAAGAATCTGGTGGATAGGGTGAGGGGGGAATCAAAGGGTTAAAGTTTGTGCCTTGCTAGCATAGCTAACAATGCAAGATGCTGGTGGACAGGAAGCAGGAGTCATCATCATCATCATCATCATCAGGTACCCTGCCGCATGGCGTTGGCGACCATGGACTTTCATCTGTCTCTATCTCTCGTTGCCCCTAGTATCTCCCCCACCCTCCTCATCCCCAGCCACTCTGCAAGTCCGTCCAGCATTTTCTCCCTGGGTCTACCCGGTGCTCTCTTTCCCTCCAGCTTTCCCGTTGTGACCAGGTGTTCCAATTCCCCTTTCCTCATAAAATGGCCTATGAATGTTGCCTGTCTTTTCCTAATCTTCTTTATGAATGATCTACTTGTGTCTGCCTCCATCAAGAATGGCTCGTTTGTTTTCTTTGCTGTCCATGGAACTCTCAACACTCTTCTTAGAAACCACATCTCGGTTGCCTCAATCTTGTTCTGGCTTTGCTTGTTGACTGTCCACGCATCGCAACCGTACAACAGTATTGGTTCTATATAACATTCAAGCACCCTATCGACCAACTGCAAAAACTTAACCCTTTGACTCCCTCACCCTATCTACCAACTGCAAAAATTTAACCCTTTGACTCCCTCACCCTATCTACCAATTGCAAAAACTGAACCCTTTGACTCCCGCACCTTATCTACCAACTGCAAAAACTTACCCCTTTGACTCCCGCACCCTTTGTACCAACTGCAAAAACTTAACCCTTTGACTCCCTCACCCTTTCTACCAGCTTCCCACAAGAAGCTGGTGGATAGGGTGAGGGGGGAATCAAAGGGTTAAAGTTTGTGACTTGCTAGCATATAGCTAACAATGCAAGATGCTGGTGGACAGGATGCGGGAGTCAAAGGGTCAAAATAACCATTTCCACTGATATGATTTACAGCTGAATACGGAGCCCTGATACTGCTCTACGCGGTCGGCTGGGCTTCAAACAACAATAACAAGAACAATTACAATACGGTGCGGACCTCCACAGCACAGTAACGATTAGCATGAGAATAGGAAAATCCCGCCTAGCTTCGGTGTGGCTGATTTCAAGGGAGACAAGAACTACGTATTTGCCATGCCAAGGGAGAGAAGCAGTGGAAGAATAACGGTCCGTCAGTCAGTGATTCGATTACTGACCCTTTGACTCCTGGGCACCCTGTCCACCAGCATCCGGCATTGTCAACCACGCGAGCGAAGCAAACACTTAAAGCTTTGATTCCCTCACCCTATCCACCAGCATCATGCATACGTATGTATATAATACACACACACACACATATGTATACGTATATATATATATTATATATATATAGGCCTATTATATATATACATATATATATATATATATATATATATATATATATATATATAGAGAGAGAGAGAGAGAGAGAGAGAGAGAGGGAGAGAGAGACAGAGAGAGAGAGAGAGAGAGAGAGAGAGAGAGAGAGAGAGAGAGACAAAGAGAGACAGACAGAGAGACCAACAGACAGAGAAGAAGAAGAATAAGAAGAAGAAGAAGAAGAAGAAGAAGAAGAAGAAGAAGAAGAAGAAGAAGAAGAAGAGAGAAGAAGAAGAAGAAGAAGAAGAAGAAGAAGAAGAAGAAGAAGAAGAAGAAGAAGAAGAAGAAGAAGAAGAAGAAGAAGAAGAGAGAGGAGAGAGAGAGAGAGAGAGAGAGAGAGAGAGAGAGAGAGAGAGAGAGAGAGAGAGACAGACAGACAGACAGACAGAGACAGAGAGAGAGACATGTATCGTCAGCATACCGTGTTAGAATAACATGATTTAAAAGCTGTTTTGAAAGATACTGTATGACGATACCAAACAGAATAAATGCTATCACTGAACCTTGTCGGATTCCCATGTCGAGATATTGTGAAGTAGAACACTTTACTTCCATTCATATTGTGAAGTAGAACACTTTACTTCCATTCTTGCTTGAATTATTCTACTGGCTACATAAGACTTACAGGAAAGCTGGAGGGAAAGAGAACACCAGGTAGACCCAGGGAGAAAATATTGGACGGACTTGCAGAGTGGCTGAGGACAGACAGGGTGGGAGATGTACTTGCAACGACAGGGGATAGATTCGCGTAGAAGGCCATGGTCGCCAACGTCATGCGGCAGGGCGCATGATGATGATGATGGGATAAGACTTAATGTAATTATACATACAAATATTACCAGGAACATTAGTAGGTTTCAGTTTGTACAATAAATAGTTATACCATACTTGATCATAAGCTTTTTCTAAGTCAAAGATATTTTGCTTATTTTTTTTCTGCAGGCAAACCATTGTTTGATTTAAACTGCAAATTTAACCAGTTTAACTGCATATCTCCCTTTTCTAAAATCTGCCTGATTTACTGGAAGGAAGTTTTCTTTTTACAGTAGTTTGTAAGTTTGTTTTAAGACTAATTTATTCCCCAACAGCTTATTTGAATGGGACGTCAGGACAATAGATCTCTAACTGAAACAAGACCTGATTTAATTACTGAGGCAAATAATCTAATAAATCGTTTAAGAATAAAAGGCACAGATATTAGTTTCTGCTGGGTGCCTTCTCACGCTGGTTTTCCCGGCAATGAAGCAGTTGATCGATTAAGAAGAAGAAAAAGAAGAAAAAAGTGTGCGCACAAATTTGAAAAATCAATACAAATACATTTTGGCACTTCAGTGAAAGACGCTTACAAATCGTTAGAATTAGCGTTATGGAATCGATTTCATGAAGTCTCATATGAAAACTTTGTCTCACACACACACACACACACACACACACATACACACACACACACACACACACACACACACACACACACACACACACACACACACACACACACACCACCCCCACACGAGCGACAAATTCAGGGTCGGGTAAGGTAAGACAACGGGGGACATGATATGGGCATTGCGCTCATAACCCTGGCCCTGAGAAAAGCTGGAGGTCTATAGTAACCATTCCTCTACGATGTAAAGATGATCTCTTTATCCATTAGTTTTGTTTGCTTTTTGTTTTGCAATGTCTTCTTCTTTACAGCGAAAACATCATGAGAAACCTAGAAGAAGACCCTGGATTAAAGGTTGGAGGGAAAATGATAAACAACATTCGGTACGCAGATGACACCGTGCTAATTGCAGAAAGTGAAAGGGACCTACAAAACCTTGTGAATATACTAGAAATAGAAAGCAAAGGTAAGGGGCTGGAACTAAACAGCAGGAAGACTGAAGTCATGGTGATCAGTAAAAAAGCATGAAATCCCTCATGCAAAATAACAGCAAATGCACAACCTTGACACAGGTTGATAAATTCAAATACCTGGGAACGATCATTTCATCAAACGGCAGATGCACATCAGAAATAGCCGGCAGAATCGACCAAGCCAAAACAGCATTCGGGAAGATGACAACATGAGGAAGAGAGTTCTTGAATGTTATATAGAACCAATACTGTTGTACGGATGTGAGGCGTGGACAGTCAACAAACAAAGCCAGAACAAGATTGAGGCAGCCGAGATGTGGTTTCTAAGAAGAATGTTGAGAGTTCCATGGACAGCAAAGAAAACAGACGAGACAGTCTTGATGGAGGCAGACACAAGTAGATCACTCATAAGGAAGATTAGGAAAAGACAGGCAACATTTATGGGCCATTTTATGAGGAAGGGGGATTTGGAGCACTTGGTCACAACGGGAAAGCTGGAGGGAAAGAGAGCACCGGGTAGACCAGGGAGAAAATGCTGGACAGACTTGCAGAATGGCTGGGGACGAGGGGGGTGGGAGAGATGCTAGGGGCAACGAGAGATAGAGACAGATGGAAGTCCATGATCGCCAACGCCATGCGGCAGGGCACCTGATGATGATGATGATGAAGGTCTTGAAACCGCTCGCCTTGTCAGTAGTCGATCTCTCTCTCAAATCACTCTTCTACGATCTCAAGATTTTTGTTCACAAATTAATTCATTCCTTTTCTTTCGTTTTGTTCTTGTTTTCGTTTTGCACTGTCCTGAAATTTTAGCTTAGTGAGAAACTTAAGGTTCCTACTAGTTCCTTTTCTACGACCTTAAGATAAAAAAAATGCTTTTTTTGTTTTGCATCGTTCTGTAACTGCTGGTGTCGTGAGAAATTGAAGTCTCTACCATCGTCACTCCTCGACCGTCACTTGTATTTATTTATTCACCTACTTACTTCTTATTCACTTACTTATTCACTCACTCACTCACTTACTTATTTACTTCTCATATTGAGTCACCTACTTACTTCTTATTCACTTACTCACTCACTCCACTTACTTACTAACTTACTTACTTACTCACTCACTTACATACCTGTCTATGATTAAGAAAATATTGTCTTCACCTAGTTGATAGACAGCTGAGCATTTGGGCATTGAGTGGGGGGGGGGGGGAAGGGTAGGGGAAGGGTCTGTCATGTGAGACGAGTTTATACAGAATAGCTAGTAGTGTTGTGATTCAGACCTTTAATTATTCATATTATTTACTTTATATGTATATAACCAAGATCATTCCAGCGGTAGGCTGAAAAATACCAGCATAAAATATAGACTTGGTAAAACATAGTCTAGACAGGGCTTCAGGACCTGGCCAGCTCATGGGTTTACGTGCAGAATAAAGGCTTGTGCCATGATCACCATACAAATGGCACCTGTGACGTTAGTGTATATGGAATTCGTTCCGAGCGCGAAGACGTCATCTTGAAAAACTGAAACTGAAACTGAAACTGAAACTCCTCGACGATCACAAAGTCGTGGACTCATCATCATCATCAAGTACCTTGCCACACGGCGTTGGCGATCATGGCCTTCCATCTGTTTCTATCCCTTGTAGCCGCTGTTATTTTTGTTATAATGACTTCCCTTTACCACTTAAGGGTGTTCTGACCAGTTATCGCCTTAACCCAACACCTCTGAGGACTATGTGGCGACGCCATCAATAATGCATAAATGCAACCCTGAACGGGAAACCAGTGAAAAGTCTGTGTGTGCCCGCTATCAGCGCTCAGTGCTTCCGAGGTGGTACTATGTGTGTATGCGTGTGTGCGTGTGTGCGTGGTGTGTGTGTGTGGAAGTGTACATGCATATATGTATATTATATGTGTTTTACCTAGTCTTATTTTTGTACTAGTATGGTGTGTGTGTGTACGCGCGCGCGCGCGCGCGTGTGTGTGTTGTTGTGTGTGTTGTGTGTGTGTTGTGTGTGTGTTGTGTGTGTGTGTAGTGGTGTGTATGCGTGTGTGTATGTGTGTGTGTGTAAGTGTTTTGTGTGTGTAATGTGTGTGTGCGTGTATGTGTATGTGTGTATGTGTGTGAGTATGTGTGTGTGTGTGAGCGTGTGTGTGTGTGTGTGTAGTTGTAGTGTGTGTGTGTGTGTGTGTGTGTGTGTGTGTGTGTGTGTGTGTACTTTGTGGCCTTAAGTGTGCTTGTGAGTGAATGATGAAAGTGTGCTCTTTGATTGATTTGCCAGTGTCATACATCATCATCATCATCATCATCGTCATCGTCGTCGTCGTCGTCGTCGTCGTCGTTGTTGTGTGTGTGTTGTTGTATTACTATTATATTAATTTATATAGTAGTACTAGTAAGTAGTAGTACTTGATTGTAGTATAATAGTAGTAGTAATAGATAGTAATAGTAGTAGTAGTAGTAGTATATGTAATAGTATAGTAGTAATAGTAGTAATAGTAATATATAATAGTACATAGTAGTAATAGTGTAGTAGAATAGTCGTAGTTAGTAATAGTAGTAGTATAATAGTATTAGTAATAGTAGTAGTATTATAGTATAGTAGTAGTAGTAATAGTAGTAATAGTAATAGTAGTAATAGTAATAGTAGTAGTAGTAATTGTAGTAGTAGTAATAGTAGTAGTATAGTAATAGTAGATAGTAAGTAGTAGTAATAGTAATAGTAAGTAGTAATAATAGTAAGTAGTAGTAATAGTAGTAGTAGTAGTAATGGTAGTAGTATAGTAGTAGTAATAA
>JAPXFY010000028.1:27351301-27353801 GCA_030674185.1 Monoplex corrugatus
TACTCAGTCATATCAGTATACTCAACCCTAGCGGTATGCTCAGCCCTATCGGTATACCCAGTCATATCAGTATACTCAACGCTATAGGAATACTCAGCCCTATCGGTATACTCAGTCCTATCAATATACTCAGCCCTATCGATATACTCAGCCCTATCGGTATACCCAGCCCTATCGGTATAATAATAATAATAATAATTACAATATTTATATAGCGCAAAATCTTGATAAAATCAAATCTAAGCGCTGAAACACACACACACGCACGCACGCACACGCACGCACGCACGCACACGCACGCACGCACACACACACACACACACACACACAACACACACACACACACACACACACGCACACACACACACACACACGCACACGGCTATAAATGGGGAGAAAGAATAAAAGCAATGGAAAATTATAGAGAGCATATTATATACAATTATATATTACAATGTGATTCCCCTCCGAGTGGAGACAGGCTGCAGAGGGGATTGAGTGAGGTCAGGATTTTATGCAGAGGAGAAAAGGTGAGTTTTGAGAGCGGTCTTGAAGGAGACAAAAGTAGGTTGCTGACGGACTGAGAGAGGAAGTTTGTTCCAGGAGAGTGGACCAGAAACAGAGAAGGCTCGTGGACCATAGGTATTGAGCTTAGTGCGTGGAAAGCGAAAAGTCAGAGGATCGGAGGCACAGCGGAGGGTACGTGAGGGGACATAGATCTCAAGTAGGCTTGACAGATAATCGGGGGCTGCGTTATTGAGGCTTTTGTAGCACATGGTGTCTAGTTTGTACTGTATGCGCTTTGATACAGGGAGCCAGTGAAGTTGTGCCAGGAGAGGGGATATGTGATCAGCTTTTTTCTTTTTGAGTACAAGGCGTGCAGCATTGTTTTGAATTCGCTGTAGGATGTGAATGGTGGAGGCAGGAAGACCAGATAGGAGTGAATTGCAATAGTCAATGCGAGACATTATGAAGGAGAGAACAAGTTTTGCAGTTCAAGGAGAACAAGGAGCGCAAAATTTCGACCAACTGGCCTTTGTCAACACGATACTCAGCCGTATCGGTATACTCAGCCCTATCGGCATACTCAGCCCTATCGGTATACTCAGCCCTATCGGTAGACTCAGCCCTATCGGTATACTCTCAGTCCTATCGGTATACTCAGTCCTATCGGTATACTCAGTCCTATCGCTATATTTCGTTGAAAACAGCATACCCAACAATGTCTACGACATCTAAAGCTGAACGTTTCAATATATTTGCTTCGGAAGATTAAAACGTGTACACAACGAAAAATATAGATCACGATTAAGTTAGAAATGTACTTATTTAAAATTTCTTGATACCATCTGGCCTCCCTATCCCGACCTACTTTTGGTTTCGTCTGCTTTTACAGAGAACGCTGATACTTTTTTTTTAATTTTTGCACCCCCTACAAATTATTTAAAGGCATTTTATCATTTAGGTAGACAGTCCAGTTTCGATCTAAATGTGCACCAAAGAAAATGTCTTTCTAAATTCATTCTATATCAAAAAGTTTGCGATGTTTCTAAAAAAGGAAGGAACGTACATAAAATATAAAGTGAAATGTATTCATTTTTGCATGGTGTGCTGGCTGACCACCGGTGCCAGAGACGAGATACGTGTAACGGACACGGTTGCCAGTGCTAAGTGCTCAAAAATTAGACAAAAAAAGATCTAAACTTCCCTGCTGCTTCGTCTGATGGGAGAAATTTTGTATTTGTTTTTGTTCTTTTGTGATCTTGTAATTACGCTTGACAAAGACCAGTTTGCGGAAAAATTTGCACCTGTCTTGTGTGTGTGTGTGTGTGTGTTGTGTGTGTGTGTGTGTTGTGGTGTGTGGTGTGTGTGTGTGTGTGTGTGTGTGGTGTGGTGTGTGTGTGTGATGTTGTGTGTTGTGTGTGTGTGTTGTGTTGTGTGTGTGTGTTGTTGTATGTATGTATGTATGTGTTGTGATGTTGTATGTATGTATGTGTTGTTGTATGTAGTGTATTTGTGTGTGTACATGATGACGTATGTATGTGTGTGTACTGTACTGTATGTATACTGTATGTAGTAGTACTGTATGTATGTATGTATGTATGTATGTATGTATGCATGCATGCATATATGTATGTATGTATGTATGTATGTATGTATGTATGTCTGTATGTCTGTATGTACTGTATGTCTGGATGTCTGTATGTATGTATATATATGTATAATTATATCTATGTATGTATGCATGTATGTATAGATGTATGTATGTATGTATATGTGTCTGTGAGACAAAAAATGCGCTAAAAAAATATTCCAGCCTCACAAGGGACCTGACCCAATTGGGGTCAAAGTTGCGGATCCTTGAGGAGTCCCAAAAATGCGTTAAGTTTTGAAGTCATGGCGCCCGAGTCAAGGTCAACAACAAACCAAACCAAACCAAACCAAACAACAAACCAAACCAAACAAGCCAAACAAACCAAACCAAACCAAACCAAACCAA
>JAPXFY010000028.1:27363801-27368801 GCA_030674185.1 Monoplex corrugatus
AAAATAATGATATTATTTCGGTAGTCAGCTGATTTTCAGATCCCCTGTTGGCAGATTGTTATGAAGAGTTAATAAATTGTTGTATGTTATTGTTTGACACTGTTAATTCATTGTTCTGAATTATTAATTGTAATTGTTCCCTTTCTTACATTCAAACTTCCACTGCCCCTCCCCCTCCACCTCCCATCCCCATCCCCCACCTTTTTTCACTTTCCTCTCTCTCTCTCTCTTCTTCTCTCTCCTCATTGTGTTGGGGTCTGTTGTGTGTTGTTTTGTGTGTGTGTTGTTTGGGTGTGTGTGTGTTTTTGTTGTTTGTTTGTGTGTGTGTGTGTTTGTGTGTGTTAGTGTGTGTAGTGTTTTGTGTGTTGTGTGTGTTTGTGTTGTTGTGTGTGTGTTGTGTGTGTTGTGTTTGTGTGTTTGTGTGTTTGTGTGTGTGTGTTGTTGTGTGTTTTGTGTGTGTGTTTTGGGTGGTGTTTGTGGGGTGTTTTTTGTGTGTGTGTTTTTGTGTTGTGTGTGTTGTGTGTGTGTGGTGTTTGGTGTTGTGTGTGTTTGTGTGTGTGTGTTGTGTTTGTGTGTGTGTTGTGTGTGTTTTGTTTGTGTTGGTTGTGTGTGGTTGTGTGTTGTGTGTGTGTGTGTGTGTTGTGTGTGTGTGTTGTGTGTGGTGTTTGTGTGTGTGTGTGTGTGTGTGTTTGTGTGTTTGTGTGTGTGTGTTGTGTTGTGTGGTGTGTGTGTGTGTTTGTGTGTGTGTTAGTGTGTGTTATGTTGTGTGTGTTATGTGTGTGTGTGTGTGTGTGTGTGTGTGTGTGTTGTGTGTGTGTGTGTGTGTTGTGTGTGTTTGTGTGTGTTTGTGTGTGTGTGTGTGTGTGTGTAGTTTGTGTGTTTGTGTGTGTGTGTGTGTGTGTTTGTGTGTGTGTTTTGGTGTGTGTGTTGTGTGTGTGTTGTGTGTTGTGTTTGTGTGTGTGTGTGTTTGTGTTTGTGTGTTGTGTTGTGTGTATGTGTGTGTGTGTTTGTGTTTGTGTTTGTGTGTGTGTGTTTGCGTGTGTTGTGTTGTGTGTGTGTGTGTGTGTTGTTTGTGTGTGTGTTTGTGTGTGTGTTGTTGTGTGTTGTTGTGTGTTGTTGTGTGTGGTGTTGTGTGTGTTGTGTTTGTGTTGTGTTGTGTTGTTGTGTTGTTGTGTGTGTGTGTTTGTGTGTGTGTTGTGTGTGTTGTGTTGTGTTGTGTGGTTTGTGTGTGTGTTTGTTTGTGTGTGTGTGTGTTGTATGTGTGGTGTGTGTGTGTTTGTGTATGGTGTGTTATGTGTGTGTGTGTTTGTGTGTGTGTGTGTTGTGTTGTGTGTGTGTGTGTGTGTGTGTTGTGTGTGTGTGTGTGTTTGTGTGTGTTTGTGTGTGTGTTGTGTGTGTGTGTTGTTTTGTTGTGGTTTGTGTTGTGGTGTGTGTGTGGTTTGTGTGTTGTGTGTGTGTGTGTTGTGTGTGTGTGTTTGTTTGTGTGTGTTTGTGTGTGTGTTGTGTGTGTGTTGTGTGTTGTGTTTGTTGTGTGTGTGTTTGTGTTGTGTGTTGTTTGTGTGTGTTTTGTTTGTGTGTTTGTGTTTGTGTTGTGTGTGTGTTTGTGTGTGTTTGTGTTTGTTTGTGTGTTGGTTGTTGTTTGTGTGGTGTGTGTGTTGTGTGGTGTGTGTGTGTTGTGTGTGTGTGTTTGTGTGTGTGTTGTGTGTTTGTGTGTGTTGTGTGTTGTGGTGTGTGTGTGTTGTGTGTTGTGTGTTTTGTATTGTGTGTTGTGTGTGTGTGTTTGTGTTTGTGTGTTGTGTGTGTGTGTGTGTGTTGTGTGTGTATTGTGTGTGTGTGTTTGTGTGTGTGTGTGTGTTGTGTGTGTGTGTTGTTGTGTGTGGTGTGTGTTGTGTGTGTATGTGTGTGTGTAGTGTTGTGTTGTTTGTGTTTGTGTTTGTGTGTGTGTGTGTTTGTGTGTGTGTGTGTTTGTTGGTTTGTGTGTGTGTTGTGGTGTGTGTGTGTTTGTGTGTTTGTGTTGTGTGTTTGTGTTTGGTGTGTGTGTGGTGTGTGTATGTGTGTGTTTGTGTGTGGGTGGTGTGTGTGTGTGTGTTGTGTGTGTGTTGTGTGGGTTGTTGTGTGTGTGTGTGTGTTGTGTGTGTGTGGTGTGTGTGTTTGTTTTGTGTGTTGGTTGTTGTGTGTGTGTTGTGTGTTGTGTTATTGTGGTGTGTGTGTGTTTGTGTTGTGTGTGTGTGTGTGTGTTTGTTTGTTTGTGTGTATTTGTGTGTGTATGTGTGTTTTGTGTGTGTGTTTGTGTGTGTGTGTGTTTGTGTGTGTGTGTGTTCTGTGTATGTGTGTATGTGTCTATGTGTGTGTGTATGTTTGTGTTTGTGTTTGTGTGTGTGTGTGTGTTTGTGTGTGTGTGTGTGTGTGTTTGTGTGTGTGTGTGTGTGTGTGTGTATGTGTGTGTGTTTGTGTGTGTGTGTGTGTGTGTGTGTATGTGCTTGTGTTTGCTTGTGTGTGTGTTTGTGTTTGTGTGTTTGTGTGTGTGTGTTTGTGTGTGTGTGTGTGTGTGTGTGTGTTTGTGTGAGTGTGTGTGTTTGTGTGTGTGTGTGTGTGTGTGTGTGTGTGTGTGTGTGTGTGTGTGTGTGTGTGTGTGTGTGTGTGTGTGTGTGTGTGTGTGTGTCTAAAATCATTATTGTGAACAGATATTAAATAATAGATTCCTTCCTTCCTGAAGGTCCCTGGTTCAATACCGGGTTCCGGCACGGAACAAAAACCGGCGGTTGACACTTTTTGGGCATTGACGGGGGTGAGGGTGGGGGATGGGATGGGGGGTGGGGGTGGGGGTGGGGGTGGGGTGGTTCTGTCATTTGAGACGAATTTATACAGAATAGCTAGTTGTTTTGTGATTCAGACCTATAATTATTTATTTATTTGCTTTATATATCATGTCCTTTTTGAAGGTAAGATACACACATACACCTGTCATTTACGTGTAACCAAGATTACTCCAGTGGTAGGCAGATAAAATACCAGTATACAATATAGACTACGTAAAACATAGGCTAGGTAGAGCCTCAGAACCTGTCCAGCTCATGGGTTTATGTGTAGGCTAAATGCTTGTGCAACGATTACCATACACATGGCACCTGTGACGTTAGTGCATATGGAATTCGTTCCGAGCGCGGAGACGTCGTCTTGAGAAACTGAAACTGAAACTGAAACGGACATGTTAGGTGTTTTCATGTTTCCATGAGCCACCAAATACTGACATGGGTTTAATGATCTTTAACGTGCATAATTGATGTTTTATGTGCATATAAACACCAAATCTGCATGCATAATTGACCCCTGGAGATCGGGAGAAGAACGGCAGAATGGTTCAGACAATCGCCTGCCAATAACTAAACTCGAAGTTCCAGGGTTCGCTTCCCGTAGAGGCCTCGACTTTCCTCCTCAGTTTGACCGGAAAAATCGAACTGAACGTCTAGTCGTTCGGAAGGGGACGAAAAAAACAAGTCCCATTTTCTCGGCCATCTCAATGGCCATAGAAGCTGGCACAGTTTTATTTTTACAATGCGATGATGATGATGGTGTCGATGAGGATGATAATCATGATGCTGTGGAGTTCCATCTAGGATTGAGACAGGGCTGTACTCTACGCTTACTATCATAATACATGTACACATCCTTGGTGTCAGCAAAGGCCCCCCCCCCCCCCCCGAGAGATACAGACACCTGCGGTGCTGGTGAAGAAGATTGGAGGTTTACCTGAGGAAGAAGCCAGGCTTGCCTAGACGACCAAGCAGTCACGGTCCGACTGAAGACTGCCGGTTCTATCAGGACGGAGCGTGTTAAGCACCACAGAAGACCTAGAGGTCTGCAGTCAGAGGTACCAGAACCTGCAGGCGCCTTCTAACAAACAGTGAGCGTCCTGTGGTATAATGCTAATGTCTGCACGGTCGTCTGCATCATACTGGTATGGCGCTCGCCTGTTGAGGTTCCTTCAGGACGAAGCAGTGCCATGTCCTTCGCCTGAACAGTAAGCTCCGTGACAGTCGGCAGATCTGAAAACAAACAAACAAACAAACAAACAAACAAACAAACAAACAAACAAACAAACAAACAAACAAACAAACAAACAAACAAACAATCGATCGATCAAACAAACGATAAAACAAAAAACTATCAAACAAATAAACAAACGATCAAACAAACAAACAAACAAACAAACAAACAAAGAAACAAACAAACAAACAAAGAAGCAATCAAGCAACCGATCGAAGAACTGATCAATCAAACAGATCTGAAAACAAACAAACAAACAAACAAACAAACAATCGATCAAACAAACGATCAAACAAAAAACTATCAAACAAACGAACAAACGATCAAACAAACAAACGATAAAACAAACAAACAAACAAACAAACAAAAACAAACAAACAAACAAACAATCGATCAAACAAACGATCAAACAAAAAACTATCAAACAAACGAACAAACGATCAAACAAATAAACAAACAAACAAACGAACAAACAAACAAAAAACAAACCAACAAACGAACAAACAAACAAACAAACAAACCAACCAACAAACAAACAAACAAACAAACAAACAAACAAACAAACAAACAAACAAAACGGTCACATTCGTGGCCAGATGGTCCCTGACCGTAAAGATAGCAAATAAAAGAAGAATAGAGCTGTAGCCTGGATTTGAACTCGCAACCATTGACATGTGGATCCGACACCCAACCAACCGAGCTACTGAGCCCCTTCCTCCTCCTCCTCACCCACCCCCTCACCCCCCGGCCACCCCGGCCACTCCTTCTTACCTCCCCTCATTGGATTCATTGACGGATGCTGTTTAATAAAACAGACATTTCTCACCAATCACTGTGCAGGTTACCACGACCGAGGGTTCGGCAGACCAATCGCAAAACACGTTATAATGAATGCGTAGTGTCTTGTTTGCCAGGGATAAGGATGACCCCGAGGTTAGGTCGTGGAATATTGA
>JAPXFY010000028.1:27373801-27376301 GCA_030674185.1 Monoplex corrugatus
AAACAAACAAAGAAACAAACAAACAAACAAAGAAGCAATCAAGCAACCGATCGAAGAACTGATCAATCAAACAGATCTGAAAACAAACAAACAAACAAACAAACAAACAATCGATCAAACAAACGATCAAACAAAAAACTATCAAACAAACGAACAAACGATCAAACAAACAAACGATAAAACAAACAAACAAACAAACAAACAAAAAACAAACAAACAAACAAACAATCGATCAAACAAACGATCAAACAAAAAACTATCAAACAAACGAACAAACGATCAAACAAATAAACAAACAAACAAACGAACAAACAAACAAAAAACAAACCAACAAACGAACAAACAAACAAACAAACAAACCAACCAACAAACAAACAAACAAACAAACAAACAAACAAACAAACAAACAAACAAAACGGTCACATTCGTGGCCAGATGGTCCCTGACCGTAAAGATAGCAAATAAAAGAAGAATAGAGCTGTAGCCTGGATTTGAACTCGCAACCATTGACATGTGGATCCGACACCCAACCAACCGAGCTACTGAGCCCCTTCCTCCTCCTCCTCACCCACCCCCTCACCCCCCGGCCACCCCGGCCACTCCTTCTTACCTCCCCTCATTGGATTCATTGACGGATGCTGTTTAATAAAACAGACATTTCTCACCAATCACTGTGCAGGTTACCACGACCGAGGGTTCGGCAGACCAATCGCAAAACACGTTATAATGAATGCGTAGTGTCTTGTTTGCCAGGGATAAGGATGACCCCGAGGTTAGGTCGTGGAATATTGATGAGGGAAAGGATTATGAAATATTTCATTTGCTCCTGTTTTCTGTCATCTCTCTCTCTTTTTGTCTGTCATCTGTAATACTAAGCAGATATGTATCTAAGCAATAACAAGTTTGAGAAATGTCTTTTTTAAATTTTTTTTTAACCTAATAACGTCTATCTTTGGTAAACAAAGTATCATTGTCATTATCATTGTCATTGTTCCTGTCAATGTCTTTTGTCGTTATAGTTGTCATTGTTCTTGTCAATGTCTTTTGTCATTATCATCGTCATTGTTGTCGTCAATGTGTTCTTGTCAATGTCTTTGTCATTATCATTGTCATTGTTCTTATCAATTTCTTTTGTCATTATCATTGTCATTGTTCTTGTCAATGTCTTTTGTCATTATCATTGTTATTGTTCTTGTCAATGTCTTTTGTCATTATCATTGTTATTGTTCTTGTCAATGTCTTTTGTCATTATCATTGTTATTGTTCTTGTCAATGTCTTTTGTCATTATCATTGTCATTGTTCTTGTCAATGTCTTTTGTCATTATCATTGTCATTGTTGCTGTTAATGTCTTTGGTCATTATCATTGTCATTGGTCTTGTCAATGTCTTTTGTCATTATCATTGTCATTGTTCTTGTCAATGTCTTTTGTCATTATTATTGTTTTGTCAAATGTCTTTTGTCATTATCATTGTTCTTGTTCTTGTCAATGTCTTTTGTCATTATCATTGTTCTTGTTCTTGTCAATGTCTTTTGTCATTATCATTGTCATTGTTCTTGTCAATGTCTTTTGTAATTATCATTGTCATTGTTGCTGTTATGTCTTTTTGTCATTATCATTGTCATTGGTCTTGTCAATGTCTTTTGTCATTATTATTGTCATTGTTCTTGTCAATGTCTTTTGTCATTATTATTGTTCTTGTCAATGTCTTTTGTCATTATTTATTGTTCTTGTCAATGTCTTTGTCATTATCGTTGTCGTTGTTCTTGTCAATGTCTTTTGCATTATCATTGTCATTGTTCTTGTCAATGTCTTTGGTCATTATCGTTGTCGTTGTTCTTGTCAATGTCTTTTGTCATTATATGTATTGTTCTTGTCAATGTCTTTTGTCATTATATTGTCTTTTGTCAATGTCTTTTGTCATTATCATTGTCATTGTTCTTGTCAATGTCTTTGTCATTATCTTGTCGTTGTTCTTGTCAATGTCTTTTGTCATTATCATTGTCATTGTTCTTGTCAATGTCTTTTGTCATTATCATTGTCGTTGTTCTTGTCAATGTTTTGTCATTATCATTGTCTTGTTCTTGTCAATGTCTTTTGTCATTATTATTGTTCTTGTCAATGTCTTTTGTCATTATCATTGTCATTGTTTTGTCAATGTCATTTTGTCATTATCATTGTCATTGTTCTTGTCAATGTATTTGTCATTATTATTGTCTTGTCATTCTTTGTCATATATGTCTTCTTGTCAATGTCTTTTGTCATTTTGTTCTTGTCAATGTCTTTTGTCATTATCATTGTCATTGTTCTTGTCAATGTCTTTTGTCATTATCATTGTTATTGTTCTTGTCAATGTATTTGTCATTATCATTGTCATTGTTCTTGTCCAATGTATTTTGTCATTATTATTGTTCTTGTCAATGTCTTTTGTCATTATCATTGTCATTGTTGCTGTTAATGTCTTTTGTCATTATCATTGTCGTTGTTCTTGCCAATGTCT
>JAPXFY010000028.1:27388801-27391301 GCA_030674185.1 Monoplex corrugatus
TTTGGTTCCCTCACCCTGTCCACCAGCATCCTGCATTGTCAATCACGCTAGCAAAGCAAACACTTAACCCTTTGGTTCCCTCACCCGGTCCACCAGCACCCGCATTGTCAATCACGCTAGCAAAGCAAAAACTTCACCCTTTGGTTCCCTCACCCTGTCCACCAGCATCCTGCATTGTCATTACACTCATCATCATCATCAGGTGCCCTGCCGCATGGCGTTGGCGACCATGGACTTCCAACTGTCTCTATCTCTCGTTGCCCCAGCATCACCCCCACCCTCTTCATCCCAGCCTCTCTGCAAGTCCGTCCAGCATTCTCTCCCTGGGTCTACCCGGTGCTCTCTTTCCCTCCAGCTTTCCCGTTGTGACCAGGTGCTCCAAATCCCCCTTCCTCATAAAATGGCCTATAAATGTTGCTTGTCTTTTCCTAATCTTCCTTATCAGTGATCGACTTGTGTCTGCCTCCATCAAGACTGTCTCGTTTGTTTTCTTTGCTGTCCATGGTATTCTCAACATTCTTCTGAGAAACCACATCTCGGCTGCCTCAATCCTGCTCTGGCTTTGCTTGCTGACTGTCAACGTCTCACATCCGTACAACAGTATTGGTTCTATATAACACTCAAGGACTCTCTTTCTGATGTTAATTGATAGGCATTTGTTGGTAAGAATGCTTGTCATCTTCTTGAATGCTGTTTTGGCTTGGCCGATTCTGCCAGCTATTTCCGATGTGCATCTGCCGTCTGATGAAATGACCGTTCCCAGGTATTTGAACTTAGTAACCTGTGTCAAGGTTGTGCCATTTGCTGTTATTTTGCATGAGGGAATTTCATGTTTTTTACTGATCACCATGACTTCAGTCTTCCTGCTGTTTAGTTCCAACCCCTTACCTTTGCTTTCTGTTTCTAGTATATTCACAAGGTTTTGTAGGTTCCTTTCATTTTCTGCAATTAGCACGGTGTCATCTGCGTACCGAATGTTGTTTATCATTTTCCCTCCAACCTTTAATCCAGGGTTCTTCTAGGTTTCTCATGATGTTTTCGCTATATAGTGAAAACAGATCTGGTGACAAAACACAATCCTGTCTGACTCCTCTTTTGATGTTTTGAAAAGAGCTTATATTATTTTCTATTCTCATTGCAGCTGTTTGTTCCCAGTACATATTCCTGATTATTCGTAGATCTTTTCCATCGACATTGAGTTTCTCCAGTTGGTTGATCAATTCTTCATGTCATACCCGACCGAAAGCCTTGGTATAGTCAACAAAGCATAAATACAAATCCTTATTCATCTCAACTGACCTCTCTATGATAGTTCTTAGGATGTATATGGCATTAATAGTTCCTTTCCCCTCCACAAATCCACACTGTTCTTCTGCTATTTCTCTTTTGATTCTATTCCTTGTCCTCATCATGATTATTCTTAACAGGATTTTTGTTACATGACTCATCAAACTGATTGTGCGATGGAGTTCGCATTCTATAGCCCCTGTATTCTTTGGAAGTGCAATGAAAATTGATTTTGACATATCTTTGGGGATTTTTCCAGTGTCATAAATTTCATTTAGGAGGACTGTTATTTTTTCTATGCCAAATTCCTCCAGGGCTTCAATCATCTCTGTAGTAATGTTGTCTGGTCCTGGGGCTTTTCCTGGTTTCATCTTTTTCAGTGCTGCTCTGACTTCATCTTCGTTATGGGTGGTCCTTCAAAGTTCTTTTTTATGATGTGTTCTTCGTTTCTGTCATCCTCAAAAAGGTCTTTAATGTACTCTCCCCATCTGTCTAATACCTTGTCTTTTTCCATGATAAGCTTGCCATCTTTTGATTTTAAGCAACCAGTTGATGTGCATGTATTTTTCCTGTGAACAATTTCTTCAATTCGTCTGTACATACCCTGAGGATCCATTTTGTGTCGTTCTTCTATCTCTTTGCATTTTGTGTTCAGCCAAACTTCCTTAGCTTCATTGTACCTATACCTGATTTCTTTGTTTATCTTCCTGTATATCTCCTCGTTTCTCTTTGCCTTCCTCCTTTTCTCCATCAAGCTTAAAATTTCATTAGTCATCCAGCTCTTTTTTGCTTTTCTATTTGCCTTAGGGATTTCCTCACAAGCTTCATTTATAGAACTTCTCAACTTTGTCCATTGTTCCTCACTGTCACCAACGTCTTCCAGAGCACTGAATTTGTTTTTGAACATGTACATTAAATTTTTGACGTGTCATTTCATCTGTCTTCAAGAGTCCAAGGTTTAGTTTGATGTTGCTTTTGGTCTGTTTCCTTTTCCTCAATTTCAGCCTAAACCTTCCCACTACCGGATTGTGGTCACTGTTGCAGTCTGCGCCTGGTAGTGTTTTTGCTGACAGTAAAGAATTTCTAAATCTTTCGTTAATCAGGATGTAGTCAATTTGATTTTTGGTATTATCTCCTGGACTCATCCAAGTCCATTTTCTTCTGTTAGGCTGCTCAAACCAGGTGTTTCCTACTATGAACTCATTCATCTGTG
>JAPXFY010000028.1:27393801-27396301 GCA_030674185.1 Monoplex corrugatus
ACACACATACACACACAGACACACACATACACACACACATACACACACAGACACAGACACAGACACACACACACACACACACACACACACACACACACACACACACACAGAACAAAGGTCAATCTATGTCCTCCGTAAAGGTCACGACCTCTTTACAGAATTCTGAAGCCTCCAAGGTAATGCCAGGAGTTCAGTGTCATCCATATGGAAATCAATACACACACACACACACGCACACACGCACGAACACATACACACACAAGCACGCACGCACACACACACAAGCACACATACAGACGCGGGGGGACAAAATACACACACATACACACACAGACACAGACACACACACACACACATACAATACACACACGGACAGACAGACACACACACAGACACACATACGACACACACACACAGACACACAGACACACAAACAGACACACACGCATACAGACACACACACAGACACGCACTCACACAGACACACAAACAGACACACACGCATACAGACAGACAGACACACACACAGACACGGACTCACACACACAGACACAGACACACACACACATACACAAAGACGCGCACAGACAGAGACGCACACAGACGCACACAGACACACAAACACACACAGACACACACACAGACATACACACAGACACAGACACACACAGACACAGAAACACAAACAGACACAGACGCACAGACATACACACAGACACACACACACACAGAAAAACACATACAGACACCAGACGCACACAATCACACACAGACACACACACACACGCACATACACACAGACACACACACACACAGAGTCACAGACGCACACACATAGACACACACACACAGACACACAGACACACACACACACACACACACACACACACACACACACACACACACACACACACACACACACCCCCCCACACACACACACACCTACATAGGTAATCATGATGGCGATCGCACATGAACCGACACAGACTTGTAAACAAATGAATGAAACATGTACAAATCGCATTATCGCATACAAGCAATCGTTTATAAATAAAATACGGACACCCCCTGTGGGGATAGTGTGGGCTATTTCAGTATAAATAGTATCCCCACCTCCTGTACATTCTGTGCCAGAAATTTCCTTCTATCTGTCACTCTTTGTTTCTTTCTTTTTCCTTTGCTTTCTGTCATTTTTTCCCTGTCATTTTCTGCCTTGCTGGTCCATTCACCTGTATGTGTTCGATAGTCTTACGTACTTTCTCTTACGGTTGATAATTTGGTACATGTAGTAAGTGCATTTTTGGCTCTAAGGAAATGAGGTATGCGGAAGCAATGTTAGATATGTAAGCCGTTTTTTTAAAATATGTTTTAGTGTCCTAAAATACGTGAAAATTTGTATTCAGGTATGATTTTTGAATCCCCTGTGTGATAAATTGGACGGAGTGTCAACGCCATGGCATATCCTTAGAATATAATTATGCACGAATGCATCGATATGTGTACTTAATTATCTTTTCTTTTTTCTGTTGGGATTTTGTATGTTTTGAAACGGTTATAGCCCTGATATGGCTTTACAAAGTCAGCTGGTCTTTACGCAGAAATAACAGTTACAGTAAAATACAGACGAACATCAGATCAAACGGGAGAAAGAGATGAGACTGATGCTGGTACTTATAGCAGACTTTGGCTTGTGGCTTGGCCACTGACTTCAGGGAATCAGACCTGATGACCGCAGGGAGAGTTCTTGAATGTTATATAGAACCGATAATGCTATACGGTTGTGAGGCGTGGACAGTCAACACGCAAAGCCACAACAAGATTGAGGCAGCCGAGATGTGGTTTCTAAGAAGAATGTTGAGTTTCATGGACAGCAAAGAAAACAAACGAGGCAGTCTTGATGGAGGCAGACACAAGAAGATCATTCATAAGGAAGATTAGGAAAAGACAGGCAACGCTTATAGGCCATTTTATGAGGAAAGGGGAATTGGAGCACCTGGTCACAACAGGAAAGCTGGAGGGAAAGAGAGCACCAGTAGACCGAGGGAGAAAATATTGGACGGACTTGCAGAGTGGCTGAGGACAGAGAGGGTGGAAGATGTGCTTGCGACAACAAGGGATAGATACATGTGGAGGACCATGATCGCCAACGCCATGCGGCAAGGCACATGATGATGATGATGACCGCAGGGAAAGACCTGCTGGCTGCTTGGAAAGACGGCAAACTTGGGATCCCGTTCGGGGCATGTCAGACCTTGCTGAACAGCAACATGGGCCGAGTTTCCAGCATTGCTTGGCAATTTACAATCTGGTATTGAGGCTGTCGGTGACTGGATGATGACAAACAAGCTTAAAATGAATGAAGATAAAACTAAACTGATAAAAATCGGTACTAAACATAAACTACAACAAACACCAACATGCACAATGACAATCTGTGGCTGCAGTCTTTCTTTTGCACCATCTGTTAGAAATCTTGGAGTGTTTCTTGACGAATCATTAA
>JAPXFY010000028.1:27403801-27453801 GCA_030674185.1 Monoplex corrugatus
CGTGGTGTAAGTGGTTAACGCAACGGACTATCGACTGGAAGGCTGTGGTTTCCAATCCCTATCAGTCTCTTCAATCTTCAATATATAAGGTCAGCCTTCATCCTTGACTACTGTTGACCTGTGTGCGCAGAGGCGCAGGACTAAACACAAAATAGGTTTATTTGGGACAAGAAAAGGATAGAGGGGGATCTAAGGTGGCCTCAAAACCCCAACCGCTTACTCCTGAGTTCAGCTCCGGGGCAGCGTGTTGCAGCATTGTGGGATTTTTCGACTCTAAACGGCTCCTACCCAGAGTTGGTCGTCTTATGGGTCATCAGGAAGACTGGGACCACACAGTCGAGTCTCATCCACTTCACGGATGCGTCATTGAGGGTGTTGCTCAAAATTTTCTGACCAGCACCGCAGGTGTTTGTATCTCTCGGGCCTGGTTGACGCCAGGATATATATTATGATAGTAAGCGTAGAGTACAGCCCTGTCACGCAGTCTCAATCCTAGATGGAACTCTATAGCATCATGATTATCATCCTCATCGACATCATCATCATCACATTGTAAATAAAAAAAAATAGTGCCAGCTTCTTTGGACATTAAAGTGGCGTAGAAAATGGGACGAAAAAAAAGGTGAGCGCAAAGGTATCCTCCCTGAGTGCGATGATCCAAAACAACAACAACAACAAGAACAACAAACAACAACACAACAACAACAACAACAACAACAACAACAACAACAACAACAACAACAACAACAACAACAACAACAACAACAACAACAACAACAACAACAACAACAACAACACAACAACAACAACACAACAACAACAACAACAACAACAACAACAACAACAACAACAACAACAACAACAACAACAACACAACAACAATTCTGCAAATCTGTCTGACATTTTTTCTCCAGGTCTATCTGGTTTTCTTTTTCCTTCTAGCTTTCCTCTAGTGACTAGGTGTATATGTTTGTGTTTTCTCTTGTCTCATAAAATGTTCTATGAATGTTGCTGGTCTTTTTCTGATCTTCTTCATTAATGTTCTTTTTGAACTTGCCTCTTTCAAGACTGTCTTGTTTGGTTTCCTTGCTGTCCATGGAACTCCTGACATTCTTCTTAGAAACCACATTTCAGCTGCCTCGATCTTGTTCTGACTTTGCGTTTTTGGTTGCCGAGGCTTCTCATCATCATCATCATCATCATCAGGTGCCCTGCCGCATTGCGTTGGCGATCATGGATTTCCATCTGTCTATCTCTCGTTGCCCCCAGCATCTCTCCCATCCCCCTCGTCCCCAGCCACTCTGCAAGTCCGTCCAGCATTTTCTCCCTGAATCTACCCGGTGCTCTCTTTCCTTCCAGCTTTCCCGTTGTGACCAGGTGCTCCAAATCCCCCTTCCTTATAAAATGGCCTATAAATGTTGCCTGTCTTTTCCTAATCTTCCTTATGAGTGATCTACTTGTGTCTGCCTCCATCAAGACTGTCTCATTTGTTTTCTTTGCTGTCCATGGAACTCTCAACTTTCTTCTTAGAAACCACATCTCGGCTGCCTCAATCTTGTTCTGGCCTTTCTTGCCGACTGTCCACGCCTCACAACTGTACAACAGTATTGGTTCTATATAACATTCAAGAAACTCTCTTCCTGATGTTAACCGATAGGCATTTGTCCCTATTGGTATATCAGTGACAAAGATATGAGTTTTTTTTCTCTCTCCAGCTTTGCTGTCTGTCTCTGTCTCTCTGCCTGTCTGTCTCTGTCCGTTTTTTTCCACTCTGTTTCTCACGTTCGTATTTATAACACCGCCACAACCTAACTCAAGCACATACTTTTACACACAGGCGCACTCACACACACACACGTACAAACACAAACATACTCACACACAAACACACACATGCACGCGCATGCAGACACAGACACACACACAAACACACACACGCATACAAACACACACACACAACACAACACACACACAGACAACACACAAAACACACACACAACACACACACTCACACAAACACACTCACAAAAACAAAAATATTCGCACACACACACACACACACACACACTCACACACACACACACACACACACACACACACACACACACACACACACACACACACAGACGCACACACACACACACACACACACAAACATACACACACACATCCAAAACACAAACCATAAAACACAAAACACACAGATATACACACACACACATACACACACACACAAACACACGCACACATACACACACACAAACACACATACATACATACACACACACACACACACACATAGACACAAACACACACATACACACACACACACATAAACACACACACATACACAACACACACACACACATACACAACACAAACTCCACCCCTCCCAAACACACAAACACCCACAAATCAACATCACCCCACACCACCCACACACTAAACATCCCTCTCCCCTCCCCCTAAACAAAACGAAACACACACACACACACACACACACACACACACACACACACACACACACACACCCACAGCACACACACACACACACACACACACACACACACACACACACCACAGCACACACACACACACACACACACACACACACACACACACACACACACACACCCACAGCACACACACACACACACACAGACACACACACACACACACACACACACACACACACACACACACACACACACACACACACACACCCCACAGCACACACACACACACACACACACACACACCCCACAGCACACACACACACACACACACACACACACACACACACACACACACACCCCACAGCACACACAGACATACCCACTCATACAGATGCATCCATGTGCACACACACACATACACACACGCAGACAGACACACACACACACACACACATACACACACACACACACACACACACTCACACACACACACACAGACACACACACACACACACACACACACACTCACAACACACACACACACACGCAGACAGACAGACACACACACATACACACACACACAGCACACAAACTCCACCCCTCCCAAACACACAAACATCCACAAATCAACATCACCCACACCACCCACACACTAACCATCCCTCCCCCTCCCCCCCCCAAACAAAACGAAACACACACACACACACACACACACACACACACACACACACACACACACACACACACACACACACACACACACACACACACCCACAGCACACACAGACGTACCCACTCATACAGATGCATCCATGTGCACACACTCACACACACACACACACACACACACACACACACAGAGCACACAAACTCCACCCCTCCCAGACACACAAACATCCACAAATCAACATCACCCCACACCACCCACACACTAAACATCCCTCCCCTCCTCCTCTCAAACAAAACGAAACACACACACACACACACACACACACACACACACACACACACACACACACACACACACACATACACGCAGACAGACAGACAGACACACACACACACACACGCAGACAGACAGACAGACACACACACAGACAGCACACACACACGCAGACAGACAGACAGACAGACAGACAGACACACACACACACAACACACAAACTCCACCCCTCCCAGACACACAAACATCCACAAATCAACATCACCCCCACACCACCCACACACTAAACATCCCCTCCCCTTCCTCCAAACAAAACGAAACACACACACACACACACACAAAATTCAATAAACAAACACAAAAGTCTTGTCACAGCCACCAGATAAAACCAACAACCAGGTATCACACAAACCAGCACACACTGACAGCCCAGTGCCTTCACACGTTAACGATCTAGACAAGCCAAAGAAGATGACATTGATCAGTCAAGGTGTGGACATACCTACATGCTTAACGCTTTGACTCCCGCACCTAATCACCAACTGCAAAAATCTTAACCCTTTGACTCCCTCACCCTATCCACCAACTTCCTTGGAGTTAGCTGGTGGCTAGGGTGAGGGAGTCAAAGGGTTAAGGTTTTGCTTTGCTAGCATGGTTGATGACGCAGGATGCTGGTGGACAGAGTGAGGGAGTCAGAGGGTTAAGTTTTAGCTTTGCTAGCATGGTTGACAATGCAGGATGCTGATGTATAGGGTGAGGGAGTCAAAGGGTTAAATTTTTGCTTTGCTAACATGGTTGGCAAAGCAGGATGCTGATGTATAGGTGCGGGAGTCAAAGGGTTAAGTTTTTGCTTTGCTAACATGGTTGGCAAAGCAGGATGATGTATAGGGTGAGGGAGTCAAAGGGTTAAGTTTTTGCTTTGCTAACATGGTTGGCAAAGCAGGATGCTGATGTATAGGGTGAGGGAGTCAAAGGGTTAAGTTTTTGCTTTGCTAACATGGTTGGCAAAGCAGGATGCTGATGTATAGGGTGAGGGAGTCAAAGGGTTAAGTTTTTGCTTTGCTAACATGGTTGGCAAAGCAGGATGCTGATGTATAGGGTGAGGGAGTCAAAGGGTTAAGTTTTTGTTTCGCTAGCATGGTTGACAATGCAGGATGCTGGTGGAAATGGTGCAGGAATTAAAGGGTTAACTCCAGACAATAGTTCAGTGCTCCAGCGATTTCAGGAGCAGCCTGTGACGTGTGACATTCAGGATGTTAGGGCACTGGTCTTACAGGGATTGACTGAACGGGCTACAGATGACATTTGGGTGTTCTGGGCTGTGTTGTGTTGTGTTGTGTTGTGTTATGTTGACAAGTGTGATAACCCTGTGTAGATATGGGTGTTGGTTTGTGAATATATAATAATAGAGTTTCTTGAGAGAGAGAGAGAGAGAGAGAGAGAGAGAGAGAGAGAGAGAGAGAGACAGAGAGACAGAGAGAGAGAGACAGAGATATTGAAAAAGGCAGAGAAGAGAGAGAGAGAGAGAGAGAGACAGAGAGAGAGAGAGAGAGAGAGAGAGAAAGAGAGAGAGAGAGAGAAATAAAGAAGAGAGAGAAGAGAGAGAGAGAGAGAAGAAAGACAGACAGAGAGAGAGAGACAGAGAGAGAGAGACAGAGAGAGAGAGAGAGAGAGACAGACAGACAGAGACAAAGAAAAAGGCAGAGAAAGACAGAAAGAAAGAAAGAAAGAAGAGAGAGAGAGAGAGAAGACAGAGAGACAGAGAGAGAAGAGAAAGACACAGAAAGACAGAGACAGACAGACAGACAGAAAGAAAGAAGAGAGAGAGAGAGCACAGAGAGAGACAGACAGAGACAGAGAGACACAGAGAGACAGAGACACAGAGATACCATATATTCACACACACACACACACACACACACACACACACACACACACACACACATACATACACACACACACACACACACACACACATACACACACACACACACACACACACACACAACACAGACACTCTCCCTGTGTCTCTTTCTCTGTCTTCCTTTCTCTCTGTCTTTGTCTCTTTCTGTCTCTCTGACTCTGTCTTGTGTAATGGAAATACATTAAAAGTCAAAGAAGTGCGTCATTGTATGTACCAAAACACAATTATTACGTGTTGCATACAATGACGCAGTTGTCTGAAAATACGTGAGAAAGTGATGAGTATGTGCTATGGTAACGAGGACATAGTTGGGTTTGTGTGTTGCATACGATGAAGTAGTTGTGTAAAAGTACTGTAGCAACGAGAACATAATTTTGGGGAAGATAACGATATATTAGACGAAGATAACAAGCACGGTGGGAGGTGGTGGTTCTCTCTGGGAGAGGACTGAAAGGATGGTGCAACGGCACCAGAGGTTGTGTGGTGGTCCGGCAGACTTCATTAAGACTGGGAAGTTTGTGTGTCGGAGCCAGAGGTTGCGTGGTAATCCGGCAGACTTCACTAAGACTGGGAAGTTTGTGTGTCGGAGCCAGAGGTTGCGTGGTGGTCCGGCAGACTTCACTAAGACTGGGAAGTTTGTGCGTCGGAGCCAGAGGTTGCGTGGTGGTCGGCAGACTTCACTAAGACTGGGAAGTTTGTGTGTCGGAAACCAGAGGTTGCGTGGTGGTCCGGCAGACTTCACTAGACTGGGAAGTTTGTGTGTCGGAGCCAGAGGTTGCGTGGTAATCCGGCAGACTTCACTAAGACTGGGAAGTTTGTGTGTCGGAGCCAGAGGTTGCGTGGTGGTCCGGCAGACTTCACTAAGACTGGGAAGTTTGTGCGTCGGAGCCAGAAGTTGTGTGGTAATCCGGCAGACTTCACTAAGACTGGGAAGTTTGTACGTCGGAGCCAGAGATCATGCAGTGATCCAGCAGGTTTCTAAGACTGGGAAGTTTGTGCGTTGGAACAGAGGTTGTGCGGTGATCCGGCAGACTTCTCGGATTCGCAGGGTATCCTGATGGCGGCACTTTACTGCCACCCAACAAGAACAGTGGCTACTGTGGCTGATTGAAGTGTGGGCTGAATGGAGTATATAAATGCCAAATCTTCAGTGGACAAGGCTGTGCTCGTTTCTGTTGGAGCTACTGACGGTGGTGATAGAATCACACAGGCCACTGTGGATTTGGATCTGCTACGTGCTGCCGCTGATGAGAGCATTCTCGGCAGGCTACTACCAAGAAGTGCTTTTAACTGTGGAAATTGTATCAAGAAATGAACATATCTCTGTGGTTGATAGAGTCATGTACTTGATGTGACCAAAGAAGATTGGTAACAGACTGCTCAATTCAGTCTTATAGTTACTGCGGTATGGGACTGGGTAGTGAGCAATCTATTGTTACTTCTGTTATTTTTCTTATTGTGTGCTTTATGGGATCTTATATTTTTCTTTTTGAGAGTAAAAGAAAAATAAATAAAAGGAAAACATGTGATCAAGTTCTTGACTCCCCTTCTCATCACACTCTGTCTCTGTCTGTCTGTCTGTCTGTCTGTCTGTCTGTCTCTCTCTCTCTCTCTTTTCTCTCTCTCTCTCTCTTCTCTCTCTTGTGTGTTCGTTCGTTCATTCTTTGATTTAACGTCTTTTCATTATGAGTGATATTGGACGGAATCTAATATCTAATTTTAGGACCTCGCATTGTATGTGTGTGTGTGTGTGTGTGTGTGTGTGTGTGTGTGTGTGTGTGTGTGTGTGTGTGTGTGTGTATGTGTGTGTGTGTGTGTGTGTGTGCGCGCTTGCTTGCACGTGTGTGTGTGTGAGTGTATGCGTGTGTGTGTTTGAATAATTGTGTGTGTGTGTGTGTGTGTGTGTGTGTGTGTGCACGCGCACTGTGTGTGTGTGTGTGTGTTTGTGTGTGTGTGTGCGTGCGTGCGTGGTGTGTGTGTGTGTGCGTGTGTGTGTGTGGTTATTGGTTTAATGTCTATTCACTTAAGTGATTTTAGACAAATAAAAAAGAATAAATGAATAAATAAAACAACAACAACAATAATAATAATAATGATAATAAATAAACAAACAATAAATTGATAAATAATAATATGAATAAATAATAATAAATAAGTAAATAACTAAGTAAGTAAATAAATAAAAAAAACAACAACATAAATAAACGACTGAATAAATGAAAAATAAATGTGACCTCCCATCACGAAATCAGTCTTAACTCGCAGTCAGTCAAACAGCACTAGGAGCTGAAAAGGTGACTGAGGATCTGTCTGGGGTGTTTTGACTTTTTCTCAAAATTGATTTCTGTAGACTATAATCTATTCCCCACAGAATTTTTTTTTCTTGAAAAAATATTATTAATCAATTTAAAATGGTATCTTAATGCATTGATCGCAGCAGAAAGAACGCAATTTCCTACCAAAAGTACCTATTTTTGTCTCTTGTTATGAACCGTAACTGTGCAGTACCCGCACATGTAATATACTGACGGAAAGCTCTTTGGTGCACCTTTCAGATAATGACAGCGAAAATTAGAAACAAACTGGGTCAAAGCCACCAAATAAAGAAATTTAAGGAAAATGTTTAGGAGAACACACAAAAAACTTTAGAGGCGTTTTCTCAAAACGGCCGTCATACAACTTGATGACTTTAAACATACATAACTTCTACATTTTTTTTTGAGTACAAGATTTATTCAAGTACCAAAATAATCAGCAGAATGTACACTTTTCAGTGATATGTATACCTCAAATGCCCAAAATGCTAGTTAAGACTGATTTCTTGGTGGGAGGTCACAAATACGTAAAATAAGCGATGTGGGGAAGGGAAGAAGAAACAGGAAGAGCAAATAATGCAGGTGTTTATGTGCAGTCAGTCTTGGTAAAAAAAAGAGAAAAAAAAAAGGTTCATGTTTAAATTCATATTACTTATAACCCACTCGAGCATCAAAAACATATTCGGGCTAAAACCATGTGAAAAACAAGTATGAAGCAAGGACAAGGCAAATGTCAGAGGGGAGCGTAAACATAACAAATGAAGTAGCATACTACAACAAATATTTGCAATTAATTAGCTAACTGTAACTATGATCATGAGAAAATGCTGGACGGATTTGCAGAGCGGCTGGGGACGAGGAGGGTGGGGGAGATGCTGGGGGCAACGAGAAATAGAGACAGATGGAGGTCCATGATCGCCAACGCCACGCGGCAGGGCACCTGATGATGATGATGATGAACTATGAACAGGAAGATGAACGAATTATAAATATTGAACTATTGGACTTTTAGACAGGCCAACGAACAATTCGTATGCTAATAATGATGATTCAAATATGTCAGAAATTGTGTGAGTAGAAAGTACCTCTCGTCCCCCTCTTGCGCGGGTCCTCCGGAGGACCTACTGATATCCCAGTTCGTCCCCGGGGGACGAATCAGTGTCCTGAATCGTCCCCCGGGGGAATTTCTGGGCAGTCCCCCCCCCCCCCCCCCCGTGCTGTTCTGGTCCCCCCCTGAATTCACCATCATGCCTGTCCCAAAAGTTTCCCCCCACCCTGTAGAACTCTTGTAGGTACACGTCTGTCTCTTTCTCTGTCTCTCTGTCTCTATCTCCATGTCTGTGTCTTTGTTCCTCTCTCTCTCTCTTGTGTCTGTCTCTCTGTCTGTCTGTCCGTCCTTCTCTCCTTTTCCGTCTCACTCATTCTGTCTCTCTGTCTCTTTCTCCCACCCTTCTCTGTCTGTCTGTCTGTCTGTCTCTCTTTCCTCTCTCCCTCTGTCTGTTTGTCTCTTTCTCTCTCTTTCTGTCTGTCTGTCTGTCTGTTTGTCTCTCTCTCTCTCAGTGTCGTAGATTACCTCAGTTAGCAACAATAATGTCAGCTGCCTTTCAACCAATGACATCTAATCTAGTCAATGTGAGTGTGTGTGTGTGTGTGTGTGTGTGTGTGTGTGTGCGTTGTGGTGTGTGTGTGTGTGTGTGTGTGTGTGTGTGTGTGTGTGTGTGTGTGTGTGTGTGTGTGTGTGTGTGTGTGTGTGTGTGTGTGTGTGTGTGTGGCAACAATGATAATTTTTTTTGTTATTTTTTTTCCACCATTATTAATACTTTAGCAGTTCAAACAGCCAACCAGTATTTCTTTCTGTATTATGTGCGTTGATTTGTTGATGAATATATGACGTGTTTGTTTATCTCTTGCTTCTTTATTTTTTTTAATTGTTTTTTTCATTTTTGTTTGTTTTTTTTTGTTTGCTTGCTTGCTCATCTATCTGTTAGCCATTGTTTATTATTATTATTATTATTATTAATATAATTATTATTATTGTTGTTGTTGTTGTTATCATTATTATTATCATTATCATCATCAACATCATCATAATCATAATCAGCATCAGCATCATCATTGATGTTATTGAAATTATCTTTATTTATTTATTTACCTATTCATTAATTTATCTACTTGCTCATTTGTCTATCTATCTATCGATCTATCTATCTATCTATCTATCTATCTATCTATCTATCTATCTATCTATCTATCTATCTATCAATCTATCTATCTATCTATCTATCTATCTATCTATCTATCTATCTATCTGTCTGTCTGTCTGTCTACCTGTTTGTCTATCTATCTATCTGTCTGTCTGTCTGTCTACCTGTCTGTCTGTCTGTCTACCTGTCTGTCCATCTATCTATCTATCTATCTATTTATCTATCTATCTATCTATCTATCTATCTTATCTATCTATCTATCTATCTATCCATCATCTATCTATCTGTCTATGTATGTATATATGTATGTATGTATGTATGTATGTATGTATGTATGTATGTATCTATCCATCCATCCATCTATCCATCTATATGTCTATGTATGTATGTATGTATGTATTATGTATTATTATGTATGTATGTATGTATGTATGTACGTATGTATGTATGTATGTATGTATGTATGTATGTATGTACGTACGTACGTATGTATCGTAGTACGTAGTACTACGTACGTACGTACGTATGTATGTATGTATGTATGTACTACGTACGTACGTACGTACGTATGTATGTATGTAATGTATGTATGTATGTATGTATGTATGTACGTATAGTATGTATGTATGTATGTAGTATGTATGTATGTATGTATGTATGTATGTATGTATGTATGTATGTATGTAGTATGTATGTATGTTGTATGTAGTATGTATGTATGTATGTGTATATGTATGTATGTATGTATGTATAGTATGTATGTATGTTATGTATGTATATGTAGTAGTAGTTACGTACGTACGTACGTATGTATATGTATGTATTAAATGTATGTATGTATGTATGTATGTATGTATGTACGTATGTATCTATCTATCAATTTGTTTTTTCGTGTTTCCATGAAGCGCCAGACACTGGCATGATTCACAGGTATTAAATGTGCACACTTGATCCGCTCCCTACGTACTTACACGAAAGTGTGTGTGTGTGGGGGGTGGGGGGTGGGTGGGTGGGGGGTGTAGGCGCATGCAGAAAACTCTCCACCCTCAACCCACCAGGTGGGAGATACCTATCAAGAATCGAACTCAGACCTTCCCATTGGATCATGGATGTCCACTGACTCACCCACCTGAGCACATTACATTTTTTTTTTTATCATTTATTAATTGTTGCTACACAAAGACAATTTCTTGTTCTCTGAAACTATGCTAGTGGTGAAAAGTTTTTGTTGCCAATCCGACATTACAAAATTAATATGAAAGATTTGTTTCAGAGAAAGTGACTGATTTTCTCACGACGAGTATGCACGTGTTGAAATGAAACTTACCCGACAGTGATTATTATATTTGTCATCGATAAAATCAAGACAAAAATATTTGCAGCAAAAACTTTCTCAGCTCATAATGTGTCGTTAGTGGTAGCATACATGTTATCATCATCATCATCAGGTGCCCTGCCGCATGGCGTTGGCGACCATGGACTTCCAACCATCTCTATCTCTCGTTGCCCCTAGCATCTCCCTCACCCTCCTCATCCCCAGCCACTCTTCAAGTCCGTCCAGCATTCTCTCCCTGGGTCTACCTGGTGCTCTCTTTCAGTGGTAGCATACATGTACCAAAAAACAAAAAACAAAAAAAAAGAAAAAAAAAAGAAAAAAAAGGGGGGGGTGGGGTGGGGGGTGGGGGGTGGGGGGGGGGGCGCAATACACTTCAAGTTATATTTGTACGCCACAGACCATTGAGAGAAAAAGACTCGAAAAAGAAAAAAAAATCAAAACATCAAACTTTAACAATTGTTGTCCTTTCTTCCTCTGAAATACACACGTACACAGAAGCTTACACACACACACACACACACACACACACACACACACACACACACACACACACACACACACACACACACACAACACACACACACACACACACACACACACACACACACACACACACACACACACACACACACACACACACACACACACACACACACACACACACACACACACACACACACACACACACACACACACACACACACACACAACCACAACACACCACCACACGCAAAAGCAAGCATGCACACATGCCCATGTATGCATTCAGACATATACAAGCGAGTGTGCACTTTTTGTTTAATACCTGACTCGAGCATAATAATTGTTATAACAGATCATTTCACATGAAAAGTGACATTGAAAGGATAACCATCACCTCGGCTTTGTTGGTGTTGTTTTATCTGGTTTGGCTGGGTGGTTGCCTGGTTGGTTGGTTATGTCGTTGGGTGGCTGCCTGGTTGGTTGGTTATGTCGTTGGGTGGTTGCCTGGTTGGTTGGTTATGTCGTTGGGTGGTTGCCTGGTTGGTTGGTTATGTCGTTGGGTGGTTGCCTGGTTGGTTGGTTATGTCGTTGGGTGGTTGCCTGGTTGGTTGGTTATGTCGTTGGGTGGTTGCCTGGTTGGTTGGTTATGTCGTTGGGTGGTTGCCTGGTTGGTTGGTTATGTCGTTGGGTGGTTGCCTGGTTGGTTGGTTATGTCGTTGGGTGGTTGCCTGGTTGGTTGGTTATGCCATTAGTTGGTTGATTGGTTGGTTGGTTATGTCGTTGGGTGGTTGCCTGGTTGGTTGGTTATGTCATTAGTTGGTTGATTGGTTGGTTGGTTATGTCATTAGTTATAATGCTACCAATTTTGAAGAACAAGGTCTCCCAACAGTGTAAAAATCGCTACTCACAGTTCCGTAGCTTTCGATGGCGTTCTCGCCATCTTCGTCAGCGCTCTAATGCTGTCTGCGTGAATCTCTACTCAGATCTCGCGAACATGGGATGAACCCAGTTCACGAGATCGAATCAGAGAATGGTACACCGGGGGCAGGGTGTAATGTCATTAGTTGGTTGCCTGGTTGGTTGGTTATGTCGTTTGTTGACCGGTTGGTTGGTTGGTTATGTCATTAGTTGGTTGATTGGTTAGTTGGTTGGTTATGTCATTAGTTGGTTGATTGGTAAGTTGTTTGGTTGATTATGTCATTAGTTGGTTGATTGGTTGGTTGGTTATGTCATTTGTTGGTTGATTGGTTGGATGGTTATGTCGTTGGGTGGTTGATTGGTTGGTTATGTCACTGGTTGGTTGCCTGGTTGGTTGGTTATGTCACTGGTTGGTTGATTGGTTGGTTGGTTATGTCATTGGGTGGTTGATTGGTTGGTTGGTTATGTCGCTGGTTGGTTGATTGGTTATGTCGTTGGGTGGTTGCCTGGTTGGTTGTTTATGTCGTTGGTTGGTTGCCTGGTTGGTTGGTTATGTCGATGGTTGGCTTATTGTTGGTTGGTTATGTCATTTGTTTGGTTTGCTGGTTTGATGGTTATGTCGTTTGTTTGGTTGTGTTGTTATGTCATGGTAGCCTTTGTTGGTTATGTCGTTGTTGTGATTGGTTGGTTGGTTATGTCTTTGTGTTGGATATGCGTTGTTATGGTTTTGGTTGTATGACAGCTTGTTTGGTTTGTGTTGTTGGTTTGATTGGTTGTGTTGTTGACAGCCCTTGTTGGTTTGTGTTTGTGGTTGACAGCCCTTTGTTTGGTTTGTTGTTGTGTGGGGACAGCCCCTTTGTTGGTTGCTGTTGTATGGACAGCCTTTGTTGGTTTGTGTTTGTATGGACAGCCCTTTGATTGTTGGTTGTGTTTGTATGGACAGCCCTTTTTTGGTTTGTTGTTTGTATGGACAGCCCCTTTGTTTGGTTTGTTGTTTGTATGGACAGCCCCTTTGTTTGGTTTGTTGTTTGTATGGACAGCCCCTTTGTTGGTTTGTGTTTGTATGGACAGCCCCTTTATTGGTTTGTTGTTTGTATGGACAGCCCCTTTCGATTGGTTTGTGTTTGTATGGACAGCCCCTTTATTGGTTTGCTGTTGTATGGACAGCCCCTTTCATTGGTTTGTGTTGTATGGACAGCCCTTTTATTGGTTTGTGTTGTATGGAAAGCCCCTTTTTGGTTTGCTGTTGGTATGACAGCCCCTTTTATTGGTTTGTGTTGGTATGACAGCCCCTTTATTGGTTTGTGTTGTATGGACAGCCCCTTTGATTGGTTTGCTGTTGATGGACAGCCCTTTTATTGGTTTGCTGTTGTATGGACAGCCCTTTTATTGGTTTGCTGTTTGTATGGACAGCCCCTTTTATTGGTTTGCTGTTGATGGACAGCCCTTTTATTGGTTTGCTGTTTGTATGGACAGCCCCTTTGTTTGGTTTGCTGTTTGTATGGACAGCCCCTTTTTGGTTTGCTGTTTGTATGGACAGCCCCTTTTATTGGTTTGTTGTTTGTATGGACAGCCCCTTTTTTGGTTTGTTGTTTGTATGGACAGCCCCTTTTTTGGTTTGTTGTTTGATGTGACAGCCCCTTTTTGGTTTGTTGTTTGTATGGACAGCCCCTTTATTGGTTTGTGTTTGTATGGAACAGCCCCTTTTATTGGTTTGTTGTTTGTTGGACAGCCCCTTTATTGGTTTGTTGATTGTATGGACAGCCCCTTTTATTGGTTTTGAGTTTGTATGGACAGCCCCTTTTTTGGTTTGTTGTTTGTATGGACAGCCCCTTTTAGTTGGTTGTATGACAGCCCTTTTTGGTTTGTTTTGTATGGACAGCCCCTTTATTGGTTTGTTGTTGTATGGACAGCCCCTTTGTTTGGTTTGTGTTTGTATGGACAGCCCCTTTATTGGTTTGTGTTTGTTATGGACAGCCCTTTATTGGTTTGTGTTTGTATGGACAGCCCCTTTGTTTGGTTTGTTGTTTGTATGGACAGCCCCTTTTATTGGTTTGATGTTTGTATGGACAGCCCCTTTTTGGTTTGTTGTTTGTATGGACAGCCCTTTTATTGGTTTGTGTTTGTATGGAACCCTTTTTTGGTTTGTGTTGTATGACAGCCCCTTTGTTTGGTTTGTTGTTTGTATGGATCAGCCCCTTTTATTGGTTTGATGTTTGTATGGACAGCCCCTTTGTTGGTTTGTGTTTGTATGGACAGCCCCTTTGTTTGGTTTGTTGTTTGTATGGACAGCCCCTTTTATTGGTTTGTTGTTTGTATGGACAGCCCCTTTGTTGGTTTGTGTTTGTATGGACAGCCCCTTTATTGGTTTGTTGTTTGTATGGACAGCCCCTTTGTTTGGTTTGTTGTTTGTATGGACAGCCCCTTTGTTTGGTTTGTTGTTTGTATGGACAGCCCCTTTTATTGGTTTGTTGATTGTATGGACAGCCCCTTGTTTGGTTTGTGATTGTATGGACAGCCCCTTTGTTTGGTTTGTTGATTGTATGGACAGCCCCTTTGTTTGGTTTGTTGTTTGTATGGACAGCCCCTTTGTTGGTTTGTGTTGATGATGGACAGCCCCTTTGTTTGGTTTGTTGTTTGTATGGACAGTCCCCTTTTTTGGTTTGTTGTTGTATGGACAGCCCCTTTGTTGGTTTGTGTTTGTATGGACAGCCCCTTTGTTTGGTTGTTGTTTGTATGGACAGCCTCTTTATTGGTTTGTTGTTGTATGGACAGCCCCTTTATTGGTTTGTTGATTGTATGGACAGCCTCTTTTATTGGTTTGTTTTGTATGGACAGCCCCTTTTATTGGTTTGTTGATTGTATGGACAGCCCTTTTTTGGTTTGTTGTTTGTATGGACAGCCCCTTTATTGGTTTGTGTTGTATGGACAGCCCCTTTTATTGGTTTGTGATTGTATGGACAGCCCTTTTTTGGTTTGTTGTTTGTATGGACAGCCCCTTTTTGGTTTGTTGTTTGTATGGACAGCCTCTTTCATTGGTTTGATGTTTGTATGGACAGCCCTTTTCATTGGTTTGCTGTTGGATAGACAGCCCCTTTCATTGGTTTGACTGTTGGATAGACAGCCCCTTTCTTGGTTTGCTGTTGGATAGACAGCCCCTTTCATTGGTTTGCTGTTGGATAGACAGCCCCTTTCATTGGTTTGCTGTTGGATAGACAGCCCCTTTCATTGGTTTACTGTTGGATAGACAGCCCCTTTCATTGGTTTGCTGTTGGATAGACAGCCCTTTCATTGGTTTGCTGTTAGATAGACAGCCCTTTCATTGGTTTACTGTTGGATAGACAGCCCCTTTCATTGGTTTGCTGTTGGATAGACAGCCCCTTTCATTGGTTTACTGTTGGATAGACAGCCCCTTTCATTGGTTTGCTGTTGGTTAGACAGCCCCTTTCGTTGGTTTGCTGTTTGTATGGACAGCCCCTTTCGTTTGGCAGACAGCCTGCCGTATCGTGTCAGGAGCTGAGAGGTCGTTGTCTGATTGAGTGGTGAGGTATTGCCGCTCTGGCTCCCATCCACTACTCCTGATGTTTCTTGTCAACTTTGGCCTACAGCTTGGCTGCTGGCGTCAGGGAATAAGGTCTGTTGACTGCAGGGAAAGTCTTGATGGCAGCTCGGAAAGTGATGGCAAACATGGATCCCTTTCGGGGGTATGTTGATTTGACTGAAAAACGAAATGGGCTGTTCCGGAGCATCGTATCTGGCCACTTTTGCGATCGATGAGTGCCTCCTGTTTCTCATCTTATCAGGTTGCCATTTGGTTTGTAAACTTTGTAATCGATGACGAGTCCGAATGGGGTCAAACAGCGCATGGACAGCCCCCATCACATGGCAAAATGTCCACCGTGTGGTACCGGGGGCTGGGGGGGGGGGGGGGTGACAGATGATCAGTGGTTGGCATTGTTGCTGCGGGTCTAATCCAGCACCCTTGTTTACTTTTCGTGGTCACAGTTAATTTTCAATGTAAATATGGACTCTCTCTTTATAGGCAACACTTCGCCGCCGTGCAGCGCCACCGTTCTCTAGTATTAAATAAGTTCTGCTTACCGACGAAAGTGCATCGTGTTTACTAAACATTTTGCCGGAGACAATTACTTCAATGCCATGGGATCTTTAACATGTGTTTGCTGCACGCTGCACTTGGGATCTCAATGTATTCTCGATCTGAAAGACTAGCACCCAGACAACCACTTGTAGTTTAGTAAAGGGGGATGAGAGAAAATCCCTGTCTAATCCATGGTTCAAACCTGGGTTTTTCCTGTCCTAGACAATTGCTGTACCCACTAAGCCACATCCTGTACAATTCCTGGTTGTCAAAGATGGCATTCTTATCAACAAATGCCTATCAATTAACATCAGATAGAGTCCTTGAATGTTATATAGAACCAATATTGTTGTATGGATGCGAGGCGTGGACAGTCAGCAAGCAAAGCCAGAGCAAGATTGAGGCAGCCGAGATGTGGTTTCTAAGAAGAATGTTGAGAGTTCCATGGACAGCAAAGAAAACAAACGAGACAGTCTTGATGGAGGCAGACACAAGTAGATCATCATGAGGAAGATTAGGAAAAGACAGGCAACATTTATAGGCCATTTTATGAGGAAGGGAGATTTGGAGCACCTGGTCACCATGGGAAAGCTGGAGGGAAAGAGAGCACCAGGTAGACCCAGGGAGAGAATGCTGGACGGACTTGCAGAGTGGCTGGGGATGAGGAGGGTGGGGGAGATGCTAGGGGCAACGAGAGATAGAGATGGTTGGAAGTCCATGGTCGCCAACGCCATGCGGTAGGGCACCTGATGATGATGATGATGAAAGATGGACCGCTAGCTCAACACAAACACCACCCACCACCACACCACCACCACCACACCACCACCACCACCCACCACCACCACCACCACCACCACCACCACCACCCCTTTGTCCTTGTTTTCAACAAGGAAATGGCAGAGTTGGGAGCGTGTCCTGGCATCGTATGTAAGGATTACAAATGTGCTTGGGAAAACTGATGGCAAGTTGCGGACAAGTAGGCTTCAAAAACGGTTTTGGTATTAACAATTTCAGCGCAGTACAACAGAACAAACAAAATACCCATGATAAACACTTATACAGACTTGTTGTGGTAAGTCGCATTAGTAACATCTTCTTCAGGAAGAGATTTGGTGCTGAGATCAGATTTGTACATTTTCAATTAAAGGACTTCTTGTGCTGACTTCACATAAATGCTTTCCTTCTCAAGGACTTCTTGTCCTAACGTCAACATATCACATCCCCTTGACAAGGACTTCTTGTTTAAGGCACAATGGCACATTTCATTCACAAGGACTTCTTGTTTAAGGCACAATGGCACACTCGCTTCACAAGGACTTCTTGTTTAAGGCACACTGGCACATTTTATTCACAAGGACTTCTTGTTTAAAGCACAATGGCACATTTCATTCACAAGGACTTCTTGTTTAAGGCACAATGGCACACTCCCTTCACAAGGACTTCTTGTTTAAGGCACACTGGCACACTCCCTTCACAAGGACTTCTTGTTTAAAGCACACTGGCACATTTCATTCACAAGGACTTCTTGTTTAAGGCACACTGGCACATTTCATTCACAAGGACTTCTTGTTTAAGGCACACTGGCACATTTCATTCACAAGGACTTCTTGTTTAAGGCACAATGGCACATTTCATTCACAAGGACTTCTTGTTTAAGGCATAATGGCACATTTCATTCACAAGGACTTCTTGTTTAAAGCACACTGGCACATTTCATTCACAAGGACTTCTTGTTTAAGGCACACTGGCACATTTCATTCACAAGGACTTCTTGTTTAAGGCACACTGGCACATTTCATTCACAAGGACTTCTTGTTTAAGGCACACTGGCACATTTCATTCACAAGGACTTCTTGTTTAAGGCACACTGGCACATTTCATTCACAAGGACTTCTTGTTTAAGGCACAATGGCACATTTCATTCACAAGGACTTCTTGTTTAAGGCACACTGGCACATTTCATTCACAAGGACTTCTTGTTTAAGGCACAATGGCACACTCCCTTCACAAGGACTTCTTGTTTAAGGCACACTGGCACATTTCATTCACAAGGACTTCTTGTTTAAAGCACACTGGCACATTTCATTCACAAGCACTTCTTGTTTAAAGCACACTGGCACATTTCATTCACAAGGACTTCTTGTTTAAGGCACACTGGCACATTTCATTCACAAGGACTTCTTGTTTAAGGCACACTGGCACATTTCATTCACAAGGACTTCTTGTTTAAGGCACACTGGCACATTTCATTCACAAGGACTTCTTGTTTAAGGCACAATGGCACACTCCCTTCACAAGGACTTCTTGTTTAAGGCACAATGGCACATTTCATTCACAAGGACTTCTTGTTTAAGGCACACTGGCACATTTCATTCACAAGGACTTCTTGTTTAAGGCACAATGGCACACTCCCTTCACAAGGACTTCTTGTTTAAGGCACACTGGCACATTTCATTCACAAGGACTTCTTGTTTAAAGCACACTGGCACATTTCATTCACAAGGACTTCTTGTTTAAAGCACACTGGCACATTTCATTCACAAGGACTTCTTGTTTAAGGCACACTGGCACATTTCATTCACAAGGACTTCTTGTTTAAGGCACACTGGCACATTTCATTCACAAGGACTTCTTGTTTAAGGCACACTGACACATTTCATTCACAAGGACTTCTTGTTTAAGGCACATTGGCACATTTCATTCACAAGGACTTCTTGTTTAAGGCACACTGGCACATTTCATTCACAAGGACTTCTTGTTTAAGGCACACTGGCACATTTCATTCACAAGGACTTCTTGTCCTAACGTCACACTAGTATATTTCCTTCATATGGACTTCTTGTTCTAACGTCACATTAGTACCTTTCCTTCACAATGACTTCTTGTTCTAACGTCACACTAGTATATTTCCTTCACAAGGACTTCCTGTTCTAACGTCACACCAGTACATTTCCTTCACAAGGACTTCCTGTTCTAACGTCACACCAGTACATTTCCTTCACAAGGACATCTTGTCCTAACGTCACACTAATATATTTCCTTCATATGGACTTCTTGTTCTAACGTCACATTAGTATCTTTCCTTCACAATGACTTCTTGTTCTAACGTCACACTAGTATATTTCCTTCACAAGGACTTCCCGTTCTAACGTCACACCAGTACATTTCCTTCACAAGGACTTCTTGTTCTAACGTCACACCAGTACATTTCCTTTACAACGACTTCTTGTTCTAACGACACACCAGTACATTTCCTTCACAAGGACTTCTTGTTCTAACATCATACTAGCACATTTCCTTTACAAGGACTTCTTGTTCTAACGTCATACTAGCACATTTCCTTCACAAGGACTTCTTGTTCTAACGTCACACTGACACATTTCCTTCACAAGGACTTCCTGTTCAAACGTCAACTAGTACATTCCCTTCACAAGGACTTCGTGTTCTAATATCTCATTAGTACATTTCCTTCACAAGGACTTCGTGTTCTAACGTCACATTAGTACACTTCCTTCACAAGAATTTCTTGTTCTAATGTCACATTGGTACGTTCCCTTCACAAAGACATCTTGTTCTAACGTCACATTAGTACATTTCCTTCAGAAGGACTTCTTGTTCTAACGTCACATTAGAACATTTCCTTCACAAGGATTTCTTGTTTTAACGTCACATTAGTACATTTCCTTCACAAGGACTTCTTCTTCTAACGTCACATTAGTACATTTCCTTCACAAGGACTTCTTGTTCTAACGTCACACTGGTACAGTTGCCTCACAAGAGCATCTTGTTCTAACGTCACATTAGAATATTTACTTCACAACGACTTCTTATTTTGTCACTAGATTGGTACTTTTTTTTTTAAAAAAGAATTTGTGCTTAAGTCAGATTGGTGCTTCATTTTTTAAGCATTTCAGTGAAACAACATGGAAAAGAAGTGTCATTATTTGAAAATTTTATTCAAATGCTTTGAAAACATGATTTATACATTTCCTGCACAATGAGACTATCAGTGAAGCCAAGCGTGATCTGTCGGACATGCCAGTTCTTGAAACTTAAGTGGCTTGAGTCGTTTTTCTGTGGAACAATGTTTTCAGAGTGGCCCGAAATTTGGAGCCAAAATAATAATACACAAAGAAATTGAAAGAGCTATTGATCAACTCGAACAAAGTGACAGTGATTAGAAGAAAACCGAACATGTTGAAGTAGCGCCCTCCCACATTAAGATCGGTAACAAAGATCATGGCAATACGCAAAAGAGAACGTGGACTGAAGCAGACGATGTAGAGTACAGACGTTCCTACCAGCATCCTGGTCAGGGCCAGGTCACGGTTGGACAAGGATCCAGCATCCAAAGATGACTTCTGTCTCCATTCAGTTATTGACCTCAGCTTGACAACAGTGATGATGGTGGCGACAATAACGGTGATGATACAAAAGTATGGAATGATCAGTCCATACACCAGAGAGTTGATCACCTCAATCCACTCCTTGTTGTGTATGTAAAATTCACTGAGGAACAAAGCTACTCTTGCAACTCTGTCCGCAGGATGAAACACACACACATACTGCCACTTGGCATTTATCACAAAGTAGCCCCCCAAACTGACAGCAGAAGGCAGCAAGAGGAGGAACCACATGGTCCTTGTCTTCAGCACTGTCTGAGAACGCAATGGACTGATCACACAGAAACACCTTTCACAGATAATGACTGTACTGATCCAGGACGAGGCCCAGCTAAAACCAAACAAACCAAAAAGATAATTGTTTACCATGAACATAGTTAAAGGTCCACGTATAGGTTGGTGGGTCAGCTCATTGTATATACGGTCTGCAAAATGACAGAAGGCCTGCACTATGAATATCCAGTCCATCAGAGACAGAAGGAAGAGGCACAGGTTGATACGCTCTTTGATACCATGCTTGAAGAAAATCACAATGTTTAGAGTGTTACAGGGAAGGCTGATGAGGAACAGTATGGGCAGGAGTATGCCATACACTATTCTCTCCCATGTGTATAATACATCTGCGCTGATCAGATTGTCAGCAGTTCCCCTTGAAAGGAAATCTGTGGTAAAATTCAGAGCGATGCACCCGTTCAATGAACTGGGTAGAACAATATCAGAGTAGTTGAATTCGATTATTGACAAAGTAGTTGTCATATTCATACCAGTATGAAATGTTTCCATGGCTTTCGTGCGCTATGACAAGTAATATTCAGCTCGTAACAGCATGCAGGCCTACTACGTCTCAGAGTCAGATTTTGCAAATAGTCATGTGACTGTGGCAGTCACTGGTACCGGGACAGTTTGGAAGTATTTAAGGTTTGTCATGTGTACTTGTACCAAACCCAAACATCACATGTCACAGGTCGCCAGCCATGGCCTGTGACTGTTGTATTGATGGAATCTTTCTTCATTTCATAAGTCAGTGTTTAAATTTTAATATTCTGTGGTTTCTTATGTGTCTTCTTACTTGTATAGCTTTAATGTTTGTTGTTATCTTATTGTGTATGTAATTGTGAACATTTTTTATCACCTTTTGCCTTTCTTGCGAAATGTAAAGCGCTGGTGGCATGTTTTTATATGGAATATGCGCTATACAAATAAACATTATTATTATTATTATTATCTGTATGGACAGCAACAAGACCGGCCATGAAGGACGTAGAATTAAGAACGAAATGGGGAAATTATACAAGAGTGTGTTCATTTGTTCTTTTTGCTGTGCATGATATTCCACAAAACGAAAAAGAAACAAAAAACGAAAAAAAAAAATCAGAGGAGGAAGGGGGGGGGGGGGGGGGGGGGGGGGGGGGGGGGAGAGGGAGAGGGAGAAAGAGACAGAAATTAAGTAAAACTGAAAACAGAAAAAAACGAGACTTGCATTATTTATAGTTATCAGAAGGAACATTTCTCACTGAAAGAAATTTATGGACATTAAACGTAATAAACAGACAGGACTGTGCACGGATGACTGTAGATGTTTGGTTAACACAACTTAATCTTGTTATTTCTCTTAATGTGCCCCTGCGCATGTTTTTCTGTGAACAATGTTGCTGAGGAAGAATGTAGTTCTTTGCAGTAAAACAGTGACAGAATGTGAGTTGTCCACAACAAATACACATAACACATTGGCTGTTTTGTTTTCAAAACGTAAAGCCTACTATCAAACAATTGTGACCGCCCACCACGAAATCAGTCTGAACTCGCAGTCAGTCGAACAGCACTAGGAGCTGAAAAGGTGACTGAAGGTCTATCTGGGGTGTTTTGACTTTTTCTCAAAATTGATTTCTGTAGATTATAATCTATCCCCCATAGAATTTTTTTTCTTGAAAAAATATTATTTATCAATTTAAAATGGTATTTTAATGCACTAATCGCAGCAGAAAGAACGCAATTTTCTACCTAAAGTACCTATTTTTGTCTCTTATTATAAACCGTAACCTGTGCAGTACCCACACATGTAATATACTGACGGAAAGCTCTTTGGTACATCTTTCAGATAATGACAGCGAAAATTAGAAACAAACTGGGTCAAAGTCACCAATAAAGAAATTTAAGGAAAATGTGTACGAGAGCACACAAAAACTTTAGAGGCCGTTTTCTCAAAATGGCCGTCATACAACTTAATGACTTTAAACATATATAACTTCTACACTTTTTTTGAGTACAAGATTTATTCAAGTACCAAAATAATCAGCAGAATGTACACTTTCCAGTGATATGTATACCTCAAAATGCCCAAAATGCTAGTTAAGACTGATTTCGTGGTGGGAGGTCACAATTAAACAACAAACAAGCAAACAAAGAAAAACCCTTAAAATGCCAAGACACAGCACAAGTACCTCCAAGTAACAGAAGAATTTCTTATGTTTTGACTGTGAGACATGTATCAGTTGTTTCATTTCTGTGAAGACCGACACGAGAAGGCACCCAGAAGAAACTGACAACCATTTCATTTATCAAAGGAAATAAGAGGGAAGCAGGGAGAATTTTAAATATCAACTAAGTAACATAACTCTTGAGAGTCACGGAGTTATCTCCCATGTAGAATGGGTAGCGCAAACTGTGTTGGGTTTGAGAAAGTCTACATGGGAGATAATCTCCGTGACTCTCAAGAGTTATGTTACTTAGTTGACATTCCATTTATCCTAAACAATGTAAGAGATACTTTGCCTCAATAACATAATCAGGTCTTCTTTTAGAACAGAAAACAATTTCAAAGGGTGGAAGATGGTGCAGGAACCTCAGACTGGTACAATGCTATAATAAACATGGACCCACAAAATCTCACTTGGATCTACTGTTCCAGACTTACTGGTGTTAAGGGCAACGGACGTGCTGACAAACTTCCAGTTACTGCCACTACAACACAAATTCTGCATCGTGGACAGTTTTCAGATGTGTAAACATATACCTTTGCAAACAACATTTCAGTCAAAACACCACTGATCGTCTCACTCAAATAGGAATAGGAAGCGGAAGTGGCCGAAAATCTACTCATCATCATCATCATGAAGCGCCTTACCACATAGCGTTGGCGATCATGGCCTTCCGTCTGTCTCTATCCCTTCTTGCCTCCAGCACCTCTTCCATCCTCTTTGTCTTCAGCTACACTGCAAGTCCGTCCAATATTTCCCCCCTGGGTCTACCCGGTGCTCTCTTTCCATCCAGCTTTCCTGCTGTGACCAGGTGCTCCAATCCCTTTTTCTCATAAAACGGCCTATATATGATGCCTGTTTTTTCCTAATCTTCCTTATGAATGATCTACTTGTGTCTGCCTCTATCAAGACTGTCTCCTTTGTTTTCTTTGCTGTCTATGGAACTGTCAACATTCTTCTTACAAACCACATCTCGGCTGCCTCAATCTTGCTCTGGCTTTGCTTGTTGACTGTCCACGCCTCGCGACCGTGTAACATTTTTGGTTCTATATAACATTCAAAAACTCTCTTCCTGATGTTAATTGATAGGCATTTGTTGTTAAGGATGCTTTCCATCTTCTTGAATGCTGTTTTGGCTTGACCGATTCTGCCGGCTATTTCTGATGTGCATCCGCCGTCTGGTGAAATGATCGTTCCCAGATATTTAAACTTATCAACCTTCTCGAGAGTCATCTACTTTACACAAACGTGAACACTAATTGTGGACTAGTTATTGTGCATGGAGAGTAACCAGCTTAGGACCGTGCCGAGTGGAGTAGTTGGCAAAAATTTAGGGGGACATTGATAAAGCAATCATGAGGTAGATGATAAGTTCATCAACATCATGTGCTCTGCTCCCTGCTTCATGGTGTTGGCGATCATGGCCTTCCATATGCATCTATCCCATGTCGCCGTAAGTACATCTTCCACCCTCTCTGTCCTCAGCCTCCATGCGAGTCCAACCGTATAACATTACCGGTTCTATATAGCACTCACGAACTCTCTTCCTGGTGTTAATTGATAGGCATTTGTTGGTAAGAAGGCTTTTCCCTTTATTTTTGCTGTTTCTAGTATACTCACAAGGTTTTGTAGGTTCCTTTCATTTTCTGCAATGAGCACGGTGTCATCTGCGTACGAATGTTGTTTATCATTTTCCCTCCAACCTTTAATCCAGGGTCTTCTTCTAGGTTTCTCATGGCAAGCCAAAGCAAGATGATTAGTTATCGAGCGTTAAAACGCAGGCCGTCAGCAGAGGATCGTAGGTGCCAGCTCTTACAACTGGTTTCAGGGTAATGCGAGTGGTATAGAAGTTTGATAATCATGAACAGCTCTTGACAGTCAAGAAGAGGTCTTGTATATAGTTATAATTGTTTTACGAGTGGTCGCTGACCGTTCTTATTCAAACTGATATCACTTGGTGACTTCGCCAAGCAGTTGCATAAATCTTTGAGTTATTATCACAGACGTGTGTCACTGGAGGAAAGTGATAATCTTCTTACTTAGGTAATTTGCAATTTGCCACATTCAGTGACTGTAAGGCAACAATATGATGCTTATTTATGGATAAATATTGTTGAAGATGAGGATGACTAGTATTCACTGAACGACTGTTCCATTGAAGAACAGAAAAACCAGTGTTATGTTGATTTTTGACTTGCATAACTACCCAAAACCAATAGTAAATAATTACATATATGAAGAAACAAAAAATAAAACGAAAATAAAATCAAGATGAAGATAGCTTTGGCGAGAGGAAACACGACCTATGAACACCTAGCCTATAGTATAATCGACAGTAAAAACCAATAGAAGAAAGTCGCTACTATGTGCAGGTTGACACTGGTGCATTCACTACATAAATACAGGATCACCAATCACAAAATCTCTCAATGGATGGAAATAATTTTGACTGGAGATGTCACCATTCCACCATGGACACTGAGACCGATTGACATGGGGTGTTCTTGAATAATAGAATGGATCATAACTATTGTTATAGGCGGTGAACGCGTAGTTTTGAGACTTCCTGCTTGGATGACGAGGTTTCCGCTTTTGTGTCTCCCAGAGGACACTGTTGACATGTCTGCCGATGTTCCTGGCAAGGATGGAAGAGTCATGCCGATTGGGATGTACAATGTCCTTGAAAGTAGGGTTGTACTTGGACTTTAAATTGCTATGATCCAAAAAGGAGATGTTGTTGCGACCATACAGCTCAGAGTGAAGCAGGGCGTTCAGGAGATCTATTTTTATTTGAAGGACCCTGTCTCTCACTGGAGCTGTTTTGCTAAGGATGATTTTACTCTTGGGATATGTGATCATAATCTCGTCCACGGCTTTCATTACATTTTCACAAACAATTTGGGGTTCACTGGTCTTCAAATCGAACAGTCCACAATGTATTACAAAACAATCAAACTGACTGGTGGACGATCCTTTCAGGAACTGAGAAATTTTGTCTATAGCAGAAGTTTTCTTTGTTTCAACAGTGAAACCATACGAATAACCAAGTCTGTGACCGTATACACCATTTAATATTGTGTCGTGCAGAAGGAGGTTAAATAAGTTCAAATACCCGGGAACGGTCATTTCATCAGACGGCAGATGCACATCGGAAATAGCTGGCAGAATCTGCCAAGCCAAAACAGCATTCAAGAATATGACAAGCATTCTTACCAACAAATGCCTATCAATTAACATCAGAAAGAGAGTCCTTGAATGTTATATAGAACCAATATTGTTGTACGGATGCAAGGCGTGGACAGTCAGCAAGCAAAGCCAGAACAAGATTGAGGCAGCCGAGATGTGGTTTCTAAGGAGAATGTTGAGAGTTCCATGGACAGCAAAGAAAACAAACGAGACAGTCTTGATGGAGGCAGACTCAAGTAGATCACTGATAAGGAAGATTAGGAAAAGACAGGCAACATTTATAGGCCATTTTATGAGGAAGGGGGATTTGGAGCACCTGGTTAAAACGGGAAAGCTGAAGGGAAAGAGAGCACCAGGTAGACCCAGGGAGAGAATGCTGGACGGACTTGCAGAGTGGCTGGGGATGAGGAGGGTGGGGGAGATGCTGGGGGCAACGAGAGATAGAGATGGATGGAAGTCCATGGTCGCCAACGCCATGTGGCAGGGCACCTGATGATGATGTTGTAGAAGGAGGACTGATGGTAGAGCAGAGTTGACTTTTTCTTTTTGAGAATTTTTGGATGTGACGTGAGAAGCAGCTTTCCCGTCCATGTGTTCTTTTGATATCTTTTCGTCATCGGCTTGACGTCATTTTCCTTGCGCGTGATTTTGGTCCCCATGTTATTAGATCTGTTTGGTCTTGTTTTTGTTGATCTTGATTTTTTGTAGGGTTTGGTGGAGTTGCAGATGTTGGTGGTGGGGTGGATGTTGTAGTCACCCGTTTAGCTGCCTCTGCATAAGAGATGGGCAGCGATGACTGACGTGGTTTGTCTGTGTGGTTGGGGTCTGTTTGTGTTTGTGTCCCAAACGACACACAGACCAGCAGCATCCTTCCACTTGAAAGTGCCCCACTGCCCTTCTCTTGTACATGGTCACTAACGAGTTTCTCTAAGGACAGAATCCGGTCGGACATCGCGAGTACCAACGATTTTAACTCACTGATAGAGTCGCTGCGGAGGTCTATCCCTGGGCCGAGGTCGGTTTTCCTCTTTGCAATAGGCGAAGCGGTGACAGCCTTCGCAGCGATGATGGATTTCTTGCTTCCACCATTGTTTTGAATGCGCTGTAGGATGTGAATGGTGGAGGCAGGAAGACCAGACAGGAGTGAATTGCAATAGTCAATGTGAGACAGAGAACAACCCAACTTTCATTATGTTGTGCACTGAGACTGAGGTTGATACTTGAGATTTTGAGTCTTCAGCTCAATGTAAAGAGGTGTGGGTGATGTATTATGATTGTAACACGCTAAACGGTTCTAGAAGATTCAGAACTCTTTTTGCCATCTTTCATTGCTGTGGATGATAATGGCTGTACATAACACGTTCACAGCAGTCATTTTCATTCTCAGTGTGGAAACATGGCAAAGTATCTTGTATCAACATGACTGTGTATTGTTTTAGAAACACCTTAATCTCTTACGCTGGTACTTAATCTATGTGAAGTCATACCAAAGAATAGGAGGGAAGCAGGGAGAATTTTTATAATATAATCAAAGGACATAACACTTGAAAATTATCTTCCATGCTGTATAGAACTTCTCAAATCTAACACAGTTTGCGCTACCCATTCAGCTAGCATAGAAGCAGATACAAAGTACAAAAACAGTAAGCTGAGAACACTCCTGAGCTTACTGTTTTTGTACTTTGTAACTGCTTCTATGCTAGCTGAATGGGTAACGCAAACTGTATTAGATTTAAGTTCTTTGTGAAGTCGCCAAACGATTGCGATGCACACACCTGTTGTTGGCCAAGCGCCTGAGTGACGTGTGCAGTGCAGTCTGCATTGTTATCAGAGTTAGGTTTGTGCATTTATGTGACCGTAACAACACATCATTGCTATCTTTTCTATTCATGGCTGTGGACCTTTATGTGACCGTAACAACACATCATTGCTATCTTTTCTGTTCATGGCTGTGGACATTTATGTGACAGTAACAACACATCATTGCTATCTTTTCTATTCGTGGCTGTGGACATTTATGTGACCGTAACAACACATCATTGCTATCTTTTCTATTCATGGCTGTGGACATTTATGTGACAGTAACAACACATAATTGCTATCTTTTCTGTTCATGGCTTTTGATTGGCTGTAGTCATGCAAGACGTCACAAGCAGGGGAAGATGGATGACAAGGACGACAGACTCAACTGTACCAGCAATACAATCATCATCATTATCATCATCATCATCAGGTGCCTTGCTGTATGGCGTTGGCGATTATGGACTTCCATCTGTTCTGTCTCTTGTTGCCTCATCATCTCTTCCATCCTCCTTGTCTTCAGCCACTCTGCAAGTCCGTCTAGTATCTTCTCCCTGGGTCTACCCGGTGCTCTCCTTCCTTTCAGATTTCCCATTGTGACCAGGTGCTCTAATTCCCCTTTCCTCATAAAATGGCCTATGAATGTTGTCTGCCTTTTCCTAATCTTCCTTATGAATGATCTACTTGTGTCTGTCTCTATCAAGACTGTCTCGATTGTTTTCTTTGCTGTCCATGGAACTCTCAACATCCTTCTTAGAAACCACATCTCGGCTGCCTCAATCTTGTTCTGGCTTTGCTTTTTGACTGTCCATGCCTCACAACTGTGCAACAGTATTGGTTCTATATAACATTCAAGAACTCTCTTCCTGATGTAAATTGATAGGCATTTGTTGTAAAGAATGCTTTCCATCTTCTTGAATGTTGTTTGGGCTTGGCCAGTTCTGCTGGCTATTTCTGATGTGCATCTGCCGTCTGGTGAAATGATCATTCCCATGTATTTAAACTTATCAACCTGTCTCAAGGTTGTGCCGTTTGCTGTTATTTTGCATGAGGGGATTTCATGTTTTTTACGGATCACCATGACTTCAATCTTCTTGCTGTTTAGTTCCAGCCCCTTACCTTTGCTTTCTATTTCTAGTATACTCACAAGGTTTCATAGGTCCTTTTCACTTTCTGCAATTAGCACGGTGCCATCTGCGTATCGAATGTTGTTTATCATTTTTCCTCCAACCTTTAATCCAGGGTCTTCTAGGTTTCTCATGAAGTTTTCGCTGTAAAGTTAAAACAGATCTGGTGACAAAACACATCCCTGTCTGACTCCTCGTTTGATGTTTTGGAAAGAGCTTATATCGTTTTTTATTCTCATTGCAGCTGTTTGTTCCCAATACATATTTCTGATTATTCGTAGATCCTTTCCATCAATATTGAGTCTTTCTAGTTGGTTGATCAATTCTTCATGTCTTACCCGATCGAAAGCCTTGGTATAGTCAACAAAGCATAGATATAAACAATTGTTCGCCTCGATTGACCTCTCTATGATAGTTCTTAGAATGTATATGGCATTAATAGTTCCTTTCCCTTCCACAAATCCACACTGTTCATCTGCTATTTCACTTTTGATTCTATTCCTTGTCATCATCATGATAATTCTTTATAGGATCTTGGCTACATGACTCATCAAACTGATTGTGTGATGGAGTTCGCATTCTATAGCCCCTGTCTTCTTTGGAAGTGCAATGAAAATTGATTTTGACATCTTTGGGGATTTTTCCAGTGTCGTAAATTTCATGTAGGAGGACTGTTTTTTTTATTTTTTATATCGAATTCCTCCAGGGCTTCAATCATCTCTGTGGTAATGTTGTCTGGTCCTGGGGCTTTTCCTGGTTTCATCTTTTTCAGTGCTGCTCTAACTTCATCTTTCATTATGGGTGGTCCTTCAAAGTTCTTTCTTATAATGTGTTCTGCATTTCTGTCATCTTCAAAAAGGTCTTTAATGTACTCTCTCCATCTGTCTAATATTTTGTCTTTTTCCATGAAAATCGTACCATCTTTCGATTTTAAGCAACCAGTTGATGTGCATGTATTTTTCCTGTGGACAATTTCTTCAATTCGTCTGTACATACCCTGAGGATCCGTTTTGTGTCAGTTTTCTATTTCTTTGCACTTTGTTTTCAGCCAAGCTTCCTTAGCTTCATTGCACCTATGCCTGATTTCTTTGTTTATCTTCCTGTATATTTCCTCGTTTCTGTTTGCCTTCCTCCATTCCTCAATCAAGATTAAAATTTCTTTTGTCATCCAGTTCTTTTTTGCTTTTTTATCTATTACAGGGATTTCTTCACAAATCTCATTTATCGAATTTCTCAACTTTGTCCATTGTTCCTCACTGTCACCAACGTCTTCCAGAGCACTGAACTTGTTTTGAACATGTACATTAAATTTTTGATGTATCACTTTATCTGTATTTAAGAGTCCAAGATCTAGTTTGATGTTGCTTTTGGTCTGTTTCCTTTTCCTTAATTTCAACCTAAATCTTCCCACTACAGGATTGTGGTCACTGTTGCAGTCTGCGACTGGTAGTGTTTTTGCTGACAGCAATGTAAACAAAAGACAGACTGACGGAAGCTGAAAACTAGACTGCATGACCTCATTACGTACAGCACCTGAAACAGAGCATGTCTCCAGAACTACATGAAGACCAGTACCAGACAATAAAGGACTAGTATACCTACTCATCCCTCAGATTAACCTAACGATCACTGTCCATCATTCTGAGTAATTTTTTTTATATAAATCATTTTTTGACAAGTGAAACCTGTTGGAAGTTGGATTTTGAAGATATAAGTTTACTGGAAACTTTTGTTTATTGTCTCTTCTGAAAAGTCTAGAATCCAGACCACCAACCAAGATCGGTGAATTGTGGAGACAATTCCTGTCTAACTAAGAACCAAACCTGGTCCCAAGGCTAATGATTTATGCCACTGGACCGCACCACTGCACAACTGGCTGCATATCTTCATTAACTCTTTGGCGACGGGCTACTTCGATTGAAGTAACAGCTGATCTCTCACTGAGGACGGGCTACTTCGATCATAGTAACAGACAGTCTAGGGTATATAATTCCCTCTACTTTTGTTATGCTAATGATTTAGTAGTTGGCAGTCGCTTCCCTTGTGAAGGGAACTTCCGTTGAACGCTTCAGCTACGTTTTGCTGGTTTCTTTGTCTAAAATCGATGGAAAATGGCTCAAAGGTGACAGCTCTCAGTGATTTCACTGTGGCAGCCCTAGGCCAGCAGGAGAGCTCAGCTGTGGCAAGTGCAGTCACAATAGAGTTAAGTGTTGAGCGCTTTACAAGTTATTCAAAAGGGATTCGTCGCGACAGTACAATTCCACATGCGTTCCACCCAATTCGGTGTTTGTTGTTTAAAAGACTCTTTGAGTCTGCGCAAAGTAGTATGCGCAGACAAGATCTTCAAATGGAGACTTGTGGGGGTTGGGATGGGGATAGGGAAACTGGACTGTCCAAACAGTAAGCTGACACTGACGGAATGACTGGACTTTTCAGATGGACAGCCAACAGGTCAGTGTTTATGTTGGGGACAGAGACTGACACTGATGGAGTGACTAGAGTTTTCAGATGGACAGCCAACAGGTCAGTGTTTATGTTGGGGACAGAGACTGACACTTTTAGAGTGACTGGAGTTTTCAGATGGACAGTCAACAGGTCAGTGTTTATGTTGAGGACAGAGGCTGACACTGACAGAGTGACTGGAGTTTTCAGATGGACAGCCAACAGGTCAGTGTTTATGATGGGGACAGAGGCTGACACTGACAGAGTGACTGGAGTTTTCAGATGGACAGCCAACAGGTCAGTGTTTATGTTGGGGACAGAGGCTGAAGTCAAGACATCAGACAAACAGCCTGAGGGTCACACGTATGACCCTGGTTTTTTCAGCACGGAGCTCTAAACAATCACATGCCGGATCATTAAAAACAAAACAAAACAAAACAAAACAAAACAAACATAAAGTAATCTATTGAAGAAAATACACCATCAGCAGTAGTCACCAGAGCTACAGAGACATCCACTGAGTTCTCTATCTGCACACTCCGGACTACTAGCTGACAGCACGTGATGCACAAACCCATGTGGATGTTCCTGCCCCATCCTCTGTCTGACTTCTGTTTCACTATCCTCATGCCTCTATTTTAACCCCCCAACCCCCAACATCTTTCCAAACTCACTGAAACTGAGGTCACCAAATTATCAAGGCACGAAGAGCCACAGAATATTAACACTTTATTTTACAATGCTAATAAATGTGAACCTGGGAATAACAGTGAAGATGTTTTGAGTTCTATATCCTTTGAATGTTATATAGAACCAATACTGTTGTACGGATGTGAGGCGTGGACACTCAACAAGCAAAGCCAGAGCAAGATTGAGGCAGCCGAGATGTGGTTTCTAAGAAGAATGTTGAGAGTTCCATGGACAGCAAAGAAAACAAACGAGACAGTCTTGATGGAGGCAGACACAAATAGATCACTCATAAAGAAGATTAGGAAAAGACAGGCAACATTTATAGGCCATTTTATGAGGAAGGGAGATTTGGAGCACCTGGTCACAACGGGAAAGCTGGAGGGAAAGAGAGCACCAGGTAGACCCAGGGAGAGAATGCTGGACGGACTTGCAGAGTGGCTGGGGACGAGGAGGGTGGGGGCAACGAGAGATAGAGATGGTTGGAAGTCCATGGTCGCCAATGCCATGCGGCAGGGCACCTGATGATGATGATATCCCAATGAGTCTGCAGGGCAGGGGTTGGGGGTTGTCTTTATGCTACATTTATACTGCACCCGTGTATGAACCAGGCCTGAGAGATACAGACACCTGCACTGTTGGTTAGGACATTTCAACATTAACTTCAATGTCTCACCTAAGAAATGAAAGAGGCTGGACTGTGTGGCCCCAATCTTTTCTTTAAGCATGTTGCATTCTTGAGCTGGCATAGGAACCTGCTGAGGTCCACAAATCTTACAATGATATGACCTGATGGGCACACGAACCTGCAACCTCGCAATTTTGGTGTTTTGTATTGAACATTTCGTTATGATAACCTGTTGCACAAACACACGTCGTCATCACCTTCACCATGCTTTGACCAGTAGGGGAGTCTGAGCCAGTATCATCAACTTGCCAGGGACACGATCCACAGCTGTCAGTGTCTCTATGGGCAAACACTGCATCAAATACCGAGCAGAATTATAGGCACTCAATCAGCCTCCATGATTATGATACAGATGACACATGTTACTAAGTAGTCACTCTCTCAGGTGCACTCTCTGTTCTTCAGACCCTAGGAAGTGACAAGCTCTTTCACCTGGCCAAGGCTTTCCAGAGAGTCAGAACAACCAACAGAGTTGTCCTGAAGTGGATCCCCATTCATTGATATATCAAGAAACAAAATGGTAGATGATCTCAAGAAATCCACGAGGCCGAATAAAAAGATCAGATACAGCAAGAAGACATGCATCATCAGTTCACTTCTAAGCCACAGACAGAATAGGACGACTGACATTTTCTGTCCAGAGAGCAGCAGTGATCCTGCTGAGGCTGTGTAAATCCCACAACTGGTTGAGGGTCATATGATTTGCCAGTTCAAGCTGACCCCTTTATCAACCTCTTCTTTTGATTGACAGGATCAGACAATTTTAGTCAATGGGACCAGACAGCTGTCATCAACAGGACCAGACAGCTATCATCAACAGGACCAGACAGCACAAAGACATACAGTCATCACAACAGACAGCTACCAGACAGACATGATCATACCCAAACTGCATTACAGGACAGCTGTCATCAACAGGACCAGAGACTATCATCAACAGGACCAGACAGCTATCATCAACAGGACCAGACAGCTATCATCAACAAGACAGACAGCTATCATCAACAAGACCAGACAGCTATCATCAACACAGACAGCTATTGGAGACAGCTATCATCACAAGAGCTTCTCCAGACAGACATATCATCAACAAGGACCAGACAGCTATCATCAACAAGACCAGACAGCTATCATCAACAGGGACCAGACAGCTATCATCAACAAGGACCATGACAGCTATCATCACAGGACCAGACAGCTATCATCAACAGACCAGACAGCTATCATCAACAAGACCAGACAGCTATCATCAACAAGACCAGACAGCTGTCATCAACAGGACCAGACAGCTATCATCAACAGACCAGACAGCTATCATCAACAGGACCAGACAGCTGTCATCAACAGGACCAGACAGCTATCATCAACAGGGCCAGACAGCTGTCATCAACAGACCAGACAGCTATCATCAACAGGACCAGACAGCTGTCATCAACAGGACCAGACAGCTATCATCAACAGGACCAGACAGCTATCATCAACAGGACCAGACAGCTATCATCAACAGGACCAGACAGCTATCATCAACAAGACCAGACAGCTATCATCAACAGGACCAGACAGCTGTCATCAACAGCAGACCAGACAGCTGTCATCACAGGACAGACAGCTGTCATCACGGACAACAGTATCATCAAGACAGACGTATCATCAACAGGACCAGACAGCTATCATCAACAGGTACATGACAGCTATGGTCAACAGACAGACAGTATCATCAACAGGACCAACAGCAAACTACATGTACATGCGCAATAGACTGACAGAAGACATGGCAATCATACCCCCAAACTTAGCATTACTTGTGGGTGGTTGGGGGGTAGTGAGTCAATCATATCTCGGAGGGGGGGGGGGGGGACCTTCTTTCTTAACTTTGCGTCCAAGATTTTTCTTTTTTTCTTTTCTTTTCTTTATCTTTATTTTTTGGGAGGGGGGGGGGGTGCGAATGGTCGAAGTAAGTGTGGTGTGCTTGTGGGAGTTTGAAATGCTGTCATTGTTTTCTCAAATAGAATTCGATGGTGAACTTTGTCTATGAGATGTGTCTTTAACATTCTATTATATGTGGAGAATGTGTCATTTTAAGGGAGTTTTTATGGAATGATATATTGCGTATTTGGGGATTATCCTTCGAATGGTTTATGCGTATATGTAATTAATGGCTGTTATTATTATTTTTGTACTTGAATGTTTTGTCTTGTCTACAGGTGTGTGCACGTGAAGGAGTGATGTATAGTTTGTGTGGGTCCATACACAGTATGGGGATTTTTTATTTGAGTAGATTTACTCCCTTATCGATGTGTGTCTGACATGTTACGTCTGTGTTCATTAGGTGCCTGTGGCTGCATAAATGAATTTCCATGTGGATTAATAGAATGTGATTGAATCAAATTGAACAGAATTGAACTGAAGTCCATGGATGCCAACAGGAAATAGAAAAAATAACGACTGCAATCATTGCCATCCATAGCCTCAGCATACAGAAATATAGACGGTGACTCAAATAATAGAAAAAAATAATGATATACCTTCAACCTTGAATGTTATATAGAACCAATACTGTTGTACGGATGCGAGGCGTGGACAGTCAGCAAGCAAAGCCAGGGCAAGATTGAGGCAGCCGAGATGTGGTTTCTAAGAAGAATGTTGAGAGTTCCATGGACAGCAAAGAAAACAAACGAGACAGTCTTGATGGAGGCAGACACAAGTAGATCACTCATAAGGAAGATTAGGAAAAGACAGGCAACATTTATAGGCCATTTTATGAGGAAGGGGGATTTGGAGCACCTGGTTAAAACGGGAAAGCTGGAGGGAAAGAGAGCACCAGGTAGACACAGGGAGAGAATGCTGGACGGACTTGCAGAGTGGCTGGGGATGAGGAGGGTGGGGGAGATACTAGGGGCAACGAGAGATAGAGATGGTTGGAAGTCCATGGTCGCCAACGCCATGCGGCAGGGCACCTGATGATGATGATGATACCTTCAACCCTCATCAAACCTCTTCTACTACAGGCTCTTAAGGAAAAATGGGTTTGAACTGCTGATGTATTCCAGCAATATGGTGTCGACAAATGATTATTTACAATAAAATGCCTTTGACAGAGACATATGTGGATGTCCCTAGGAAATTACAATTCTTTGGACTTCCAATCTATAGCTGACGTAAGCAGGTACATAGCCATTCCTTGTTCTGTAAAATCTGTGTTTTATGACCGACATTCAGAAAAATAGATGACGGCTCGTGCACCGAAGACTTGAAAACTAGAATTGGCATGGCAAAACAAAAAATGGTCCAGTTAAACAACGTATGGAAATACAGAAAGCTTCCCAAAGATTTAAAGCTAAGAATCCTGAACATTTTGATTTGGCTTGTTTTAATGTTGCGAAACCTGGACACCAAGACAAGACGAAGAAAATCAAATCAATGCAGCAGAAATGTGGCTTCATAGACGACTTCTCACAGTCAAATGGACAGACAGAAGGACAGACGATAGCATGTTAAAGGAACTGAATGTTAAGCGCCAGCTGCTAACAGAGATCAACAAAAGAAAGCTGAAATATGTAGGCCATGCAATCAGAAACATCAAAGCAGATTTAATGTCAACGGTCCTGCAGGGGGAAGTTGAGGCGAGGAGAAGAGAGAGACACCGCACACCTCCTACTTCAACAACATCGCTGATGTCTGTGGTCTGGGGATCCAGGAGGTCGTCCACAGATGCCTCATCGTGTGTCCTGGAAAGACTCGTGATGTCGAGTGTGGCTCCTACCGCTGATCTCGTCGAGGGAGAGAGGTGAGGTGAAGTGAGGATGATTGGGTAGATGTTGATCAGATTACACGCGTTCTCCTCAAATACGGACGGTCTTAGGGCCACTGTGAAGGCATTTAACGGCTTGAAGAATGTGTATAGTTAAGTATGTAGCGGTTTTAGTACGTTGATGTCTACATTGAATAGTTTGGACTTTTCAGATAAAACTGGCTATTTTACATAAAGGATTGAAAGACATCAGAGAAAGTGAATATTTCTCTGAAGAGCCTTCCTTGTGTTTGTAAAAGAGAAACTTGGTTCGTAGCCAGGATGTTACGGTACAGTTGTGGTTTAGAATAATTCTTCCTTGCATATAAGATGAATGCAGCGAGAATTGAAAAAAAAAGTTGTTTAAACTAATGTTAAAAAAAGACATCATTTTAAACTTTTTTTAAATTCTTGCTCCAGAACAAGATTGAGGCAGCCGAGATGAATATCTTTGTTGGGGTCTGTGAGTAGGAAACTGAGTTTATTTTTTAGTCCACGAAAGTTTGCGATTTTTCGCGAGATTGTATACATCAGACATAACATGTTCAAAAGTTTTCATCCGATTTCCTTGATATTTGGCACACATAAGCAGGGACAGGTACCTATAGCCGATAATAAAATCTTGCAGTTCTGCTTGAAAGAAACATTTTTTTTTTTATCAAAAGTTGTATTATAATTTTTTTTATTAAAATTATTCTAAAAATTGGTGTGATGATTGTACAGAAAATAATGATAGTAGAGCTAAGATTTTCCTACATGCTGTACATGCTATACAGATGTGTTTGCTCACTAAATGTCAATTTCCAAATTCCTAACGTGTAGTTATAAATGTCACAGTATGTACTATGTTTTTTCCTTTTCGCGAGACCATTTTTAATTAATTAATTTTTGTCAACTTTTCATAACCCACAGACCCCAACAAAGATATTCATTCCAAAGAATACTGTCTGAGGTATCTTCTTGCCAAATATCATGGTGATTGGTTAATTAGATCTGAAACACTGAACATCACAATCTTGGTACCCAAATCTGGGTAGGTCTGCCCCCTTAAATCACTTTCCAACCAACAGATACAGAAATGCAAGTCACGTGAAAATATGAAGTATGTGTCGCGAATTTCTTGATCGCAAATTAAACATATACGTAAGAAAATACTTAAACATCACTCATGAATGTATTAAAGAATTAAGACAGAGACATTTTCCGCTTTAGACGCATCCATATTATCCGTCAAACCATGCCATGCTATATGAAATGGGAATCACAAACTCAAACAAATGTAATGCTACCAATTTTGAAGAACAAGGTCTCCCAACAGTGTAAAAATCGCTACTCACAGTTCCGTAGCTTTCGATGGCGTTCTCGCCATCTTCGTCAGCGCTCTAATGCTGTCTGCGTGAATCTCTACTCAGATCTCGCGAACATGGGATGAACCCAGTTCACGAGATCGAATCAGAGAATGGTACACCGGGGGCAGGGTGTAACGGCCCCGGTCCCTGTTGAGCGGGGGGTTGGTGGCTGCGATGTAGATGGCCTCCTTGACTCCTCGCTGGAACCACTTATTTTCTCTGTCCAGGATGTTGACATTGTCCGCACTGAATTGATGTTTTTCGGCGTGTAGGTGAGCTCCTACTGGAGAAGAGTCCCTCTTGTGTTCTGTTAGTCTCTTCTGAAGGGGGCGTTCAGTTTCACCGACATAATGTGTTTGGTGTCCAGAAACTATTTTGTAGAATAGACATTTCATGATGGTACAAAACTGTCTACGCTTATCAAACATAATAATAGATACTAATGATCTATGACTAACAAATTAATGTTAATGAAATTAGACATAATAATACATGTAGATACTAATGATCTATGACTAACAAATTCATGTTAATGAAATTAGACATAATAATAGATACTAATGATCTATGACTAACAAATTAATGTTAATGAAATTAGACATAATAATAGATACTAATGATCTATGACTAACAAATTCATGTTAATGAAATTAGACATAATAATAGATACTAATGATCTATGACTAACAAATTCATGTTAATGAAATTAGACATAATAATAGATACTAATGATCTATGACTAACAAATTCATGTTAATGAAATTAGACATAATAATAGATACTAATGATCTATGACTAACAAATTCATGTTAATGAAATTAGACATAATAATAGGTACTAATGATCTATGACTAACAAATTCATGTTAATGAAATTAGACATAATAATAGATACTAATGATCTATGACTAACAAATTCATGTTAATGAAATTAGACATAATAATAGGTACTAATGATCTATGACTAACAAATTCATGTTAATGAAATTAGAGCCCTGTTTAGATTAATTAAAAAAATGTGCACACACAAATGTGACCTTCCATCACGGAATGAGTCGCTTGTCCACTGGCAGCGTTTTGCACAATGGGGCAAAATAAGTGAGAGGGGTGTCAGGGCTCGTTATGGAGTTGTTGATTTTAGCGGATGCCGGAACCCTTCCTACACATTCTACATTCAATAAATTACGCATATTGTGGTTCTTTCTTAGTGAAAAAGCTATTTGCATTACTCTACCCAACATGCTGATGCTGAATTTTCACTTTCGTTTTTCTTGATTTTCTCAAAACTGTGTTTCGGAAGAGTGCCATGTTTGGAAGGCTGTACCTCAGGTATTTATTGTTCGATTTAAAAATGGTTTTCTTCATTAGAAAGAGCAGTAAATGTACATTTAGAAGCGATGAAAAAGTGAAAACTGCCTGAAGTGGACAAGTGACTCATTTCGTGGTGGAAAGTCACAAATTAGAACTAAGCACGACTAACCATTTCTAAATTCAAACAAGGAAACTATCGATGCTTAGGCCTAATATTTGATACTGACTTGAACATGAGAAATCATAGAAACAGAAAAAAAAAAACACGGAAAAATAATACAATTCAGAGAAAAAAGAGAGATAGAGCGGGGGTGGTGGTGTGGTGGTGGTAAAGAGATATGGGGAAGAGAAGAGAAAGAGAAAGAGAGAGAGAAAACAGAGAGACAAAGAGAGAGAGAGAGAGAAAGAGAGACAGACAGACAGATAGACACAAGAGAGAGAGAGAGAGAGAGAGAGAGAGAGAGAGAAAGAGACAGTGAAAAGAGACAGAGACAGAGACAAAGAGAGAGAGAGAAAGAGATAGAGAAAGAGACAGAGAGAGAAAGTGTGTGTGAGAGAGAGAGAGAGAGGGTGAGAGAGCGAGACAGAGAGAGAGAGAGAGGGAGAGAGAGAGAGAGAGAGAGAAAAACAGAGAGATACAAAGAGAGAGAGAGACAGACAGATAGAGACAGAGAAAAAGAGAGAAAGAGAGAGAGACAGAAAGAGAGAGGAGACAGAGAAAGAGACAGAGAGAGAAAGTGTGTGTGAGAGAGAGAGGGTGAGAGAGAGAGAGAGACAGAGAGAGAGAGGGAGAGAGAGAGAAACAGAGAGATACAAACAGAGAGAGAGAGAGAGGGTGAGAGAGAGAGAGATAATGAGAGAGACACACACACAGACAGAGACAGAGGGAGACAGATACACAGATAGAGAGATAGAGACACAGAGAGAGAGAGAGAGAGAGAGAGAGAGCAAGACAGACAGAGAGAGAGAGAGAGACAAAGACAGAGAGAGAGAGAGAAAGAAACAGAGACAGAGACAAAGACAGAGAGGGACAGAGAGAGAGACGGGGAGACAGACAGACACAGACAGACAAACATAGTCCCTGTAATGAATAATCCCACCTCAGTCTAGTATTTCTTAAAGTACTTTGATAGTCATACAGATGTACAGCCCTGCCTGACCTTATTGTTCTGCTTCTGCTTCTACTCACTGACACATGGCCTGTTGCTGCTAATTTCTGTGACTGGTCTGTGTAATGGAATGGGTTGCCTCTGTCCCTTTAATCGTCTCATACTCTGTCTTTTTTATGTCTATTGTGAGGGTTGTGTTTTGTCACGAGATCTGTTTTCACTATACAGCGAAAACATCATGAGAAACCTAGAAGAAGACGCTGGATTAAAGGTTGGAGGGAAAATGATAAATAACACTCGGTACGCAGATGACACCGTGCTAATTGCAGAAAATGAAAGGGACCTACAAAACCTTGTGAATTTTCTAGAAATAGAAAGCAAAGGTAAAGGGTTGGAACTAAACAGCAGGAACACTGAAGTCATGGTGATCAGTAAAAAACATGAAATCCCCTCATGCAAAATAACAGCAAATGGCACAACCTTGACACAGGTTAATAAGTTCAAATACCTGGGAACGGTCATTTCATCAGACGGCAGATGCACATCGGAAATAGCTGGAAGAATCTGCCAAGCCAAAACAGCATTCAAGAAGATGACAAGCATTCTTACCAACAAATGCCTATCAATTAACATCAGAAAGAGAGTTCTTGAATGTTATATAGAACCAGTACTGTTGTACGGATGTGAGGCGCGGACAGTCAACAATTAAAACCAGAACAAGATTGAGGCAGCCGAGATGTGGTTTCTAAGAAGAATGTTGAGAGTTCCATGGACAGCAAAGAAAACGAACGAGACAGTCTTGATGGAGGCAGACACAAGTAGATCACTGATAAGGAAGATTAGGAAAAGACAGGCAACATTTATAGGCCATTTTATGAGGAAGGGGGATTTGGAGCACCTGGTCATAACAGGAAAGCTGGAGGGAAAGAGAGCACCAGGTAGACCCAGGGAGAAAATGCTGGACGGACTTGCAGAGTGGCTGGGGACGAGGGGGGTGGGAGAGATGCTGGGGGCAACGAGAGATAGGGACAGATGGAGGTCCATGATCGCCAACGCCACGCGGCATGGCACCTGATGATGATGATGATGAAAGTGAAGACATACCTTTGTGCCCAGCAGTGATTTTCCCTCTACATGCCAACCTCTGTGTCCTACTTCCCTCCTGCCTCTTGACGTTCACGAGGCTCTAGCATCTACTCCTGTTCTGGACATCAATGTGTCTGGTACCTGTGCTTCCTGACCATGTTCAAATCACCTCTCAGCACACCAGTACCTAGTCACACACTATAACCCCAGTGTCTGTTAACGCCAGGCGATGCTCTAGCTATGCACGTGCAGGCTATAGGGTTAGAGTCACTGTCACCTCTGTTAAGGATCCACCAGCCAGGAGACACCACAAATATAACGATAGCGTTGGAGGCATAGACTCCAGGCAGACATCTGTGGTGATACCACAACAGACAGATGGTCAGCTACAGCCTGTTCCTTCTGTTAACAATTTTCGTCAAGCGACCAACAACTCATCATCATCATCATCAGGTGCCCTGCCACAAGGCGTTGGCGACCATGGACTTCCATCCATCTCTATCTCTCGTTGCCCCCAGCATCTCCCCCACCCTCCTCATCCCCAGCCACTCTGCAAGTCCGTCCAGTATTCTCTCCCTGGGTCTACCCAGCACTCTCTTTCCCTCCAGCTTTCCCGTTGTGACCAGGTGCTCCAAATTCCTCTTCCTCATAAAATGGCCTATAAATGTTGCTTGTCTTTTCCTAATCTTCCTTATGAGTTATCTACTTGTGTCTGCCTCCATCAAGACTGTCTCGTTTGTTTTCTTTGCTGTCCATGGAATTCTCAACATTCTTCTGAGAAACCACATCTCGGCTGCCTCAATCTTGTTCTGGCTTTGCTTGCTAACCAACGACTGGCAGATACTAACTGTTCACAAAGAACACAGCTTTATAACAAATGCACCGAGTTCAATGATGGCCTGTATACCTCCGCGTCTGCGATAATTGCGATCTACGTAACATGTACACAGAGGCCATTGTGATCTTCGTTGTAACGAGGATGCGGTTGCGTTTTCCCCCTTCCCGTACTGCCACTCACATTCACCTCCCTTCACACCCTGCATTGTTCATTGTAATCCATTGTTAATTTGTGTTGCCTGCCTATTTGTGACCTCCCACCACGAAATCAGTCTTAACTAGCATTTTGGGCATTTTGAGATATACATGTCACTGGAAAGTGTACATTCTGCTGATTATTTTGGTACTTGAATAAAGCTTGTACTAAAAAAAAAATGTAGAAGTTATGTATGTTTAAAGTCATTTAGTTGTATGACAGCCATTTTGAGAAAACAGCCTCTAAAGTTTTTGTGTGCTCTCGTACACATTTTCCTTAAATTTCTTTATTTGGTGGCTTTGACCCAGTTTGTTTCTAATTTTCGCTGTCATTATCTGAAAGGTGCACCAAAGAGCTTTCCATCAGTATATTACATGTGGGGGTTCTGTACAGGTTACGGTTCATAATAAGAGACAAAAATAAGTACTTTTGGTAGGAAGTTACGTTTTTTCTGTTGCGATCAGTGCATTAAAATACCGATTGTAAATTGATTAATAATATTTTTTCAAGAAAAAAAATTCTTTGGGGGATAGATTATAGTCTACAGAAATCAATTTTGAGAAAAAGTCAAAACACCCCAGATAGACCCTCAGTCACCTTTTCAACTCCTAGTGCTGTTCGACTGACTGCGAGTTAAGACTGATTTCGTGGTGGGAGGTCACAATTGATAAACTCCGGAACAGAACAATAGTTGTCTGTTCTACAACGTTAACAGATGAAGGAGCAGACAGAAACTCTTTGTTAGGAGCTATTGATTGTATTTGTTACATTTCCTTTAAGTATCATTCACCTTATCTTACCCTGTGACTACCGCACCCTGTCTACCTGCTTCCTGATTGCCAACCACACTAGCAAAGCAAAAATGTAATCCTTTGAATGCAATGGAAACTTTATTTAATCTCTGTTCACAATAGTGATTTTAGACACACACACACACATATACACACATACACACATACACACACACGCACACACACACAACACACACACACACACACACACACACACACACACACACACACACACACACACACACACACACACACACACACGGGAGAAAAAAAAGGTGGGGTGGGATGGGGGATGCGGAGGGGTAGTGGAAGTTTGAATGTAAGAAGGGGAACAATTACAATTAATAATTCAGAACAATAAGTTAACAGTGTCAATTAATAACAGACAACAATTAATTAACTCTTCATAACAATCTGCCAACAGGGGATCTTAGAATCAGCTGGGCTACCGAAATAATATCATTATTTTTGTTGTAAAGCATATCTCTAGAATCAGTACATGAAAAAATCCTTTGACTCCCTCACTCTATCCACCAGCTTCCTACAAGAAGCTGGTGGATAGGGTGAGGGAGTAATGGGGTTAAGTTTTTGCAGTTGTTGAATGGGATGCTGGAATCAGAGGGTTAAATTATTTTTCATAGGCTGGAGAAGCTTTGTTGACCATTAGTAAGTAGATCAGCAGAAGCAGCGTAAACATGTCTGGAACTTTCCGACTGTGATGAATCCTTTCTTGATCATATCCAAATCGCAAATGACACTTCATTTATTTTAGAGTTTCACCCATGATTGATAGTTTTTGTAAATGATGTTCACAGCATTCAGCAGGATTCAAAGGGTTAGCTGAAGTGTGAATGGTTCATAATAACATCATACATAGATGATTCTATTTTCATGTAAATGTCATACATAGCGAACTGATAGTGTCACATATCCTGTATTTTATGTGAGATACATGAACTCATTTCAGTTACTGGGCAAACAGTTTTAAAGAGCAGGGTGATGATGGGTGGATGGGACCTGGTACCTTGTCATTTCTATTTTCTGACTTCCATCTGGCCAACAATGATGATGTTTGTTTATTGTGCAAAGCTGAAACTGACAGTTTGCGTGGCGTCTTTTTGGAGATGTGTAAACGTGCAGCCATACTGACATCAATTGCAAACATCAGTCAGTAATGAATGTACTGATGGCAGCTATATAACACTAACTATAAATAGTGCTCTGTGTTAAAGGCTATGACAATATATAACAAGTTAAGTCTCTTTACTTGAACTTCTTACATGTAAAACTTTATAGTTGCAAATGAAAACATAAAGACAGTACGCTTGCATCCCCTACTTTAATCTGTTAAAAATGTGTATGACATTGAAAAGTATGTTTCATTGGAAAGTATCTTCGAGTATATATTTCAAACTGAATGTCTTGTGCCTGTAAAAACTGACTGAAATTATCTTCGAGTATATTTCAAATTGAATGTTTTCTGCCTGTAAAAACTGACTGAAACAGCATTATTATTAATTTTATCTTATATTTCTATGGGTATGAAGCTCTTGCTCTGGTTGAAGTACATGTATTATATATTTGTCCAAAAATCTTCGACGACACGTCAAACAGGGCATGTCAGCGCATTTGAGATGCATGTATATATATATGCATATATGTCGGTATGTACGTTTGTCTTCGTGTTCGTGAGTTGGTGGGTGCGTTTGTTCGTGTGTGCGGATGTGTGTATCAATGCATGTATGTAAAGTGTGTGTATGCATGTGTGTATATGTGTGTATAGGTGTATATGCATGTCTCTGTGTATGCATATGTGTCTCTGCTTACCTATATTATGAAGTCATATGAATTCCGTTTTTAGTTGTGTACATGTAAGTATGTGAAAATATTCACCTTTGCATAGAAAGTATGTGTGTACGTATGCACGATGTATGTATGTATGTATGTATGTATGTATGTATGTAGTATGTATGTATGTATGTATGTATGTATGTATGTATGATGTGTGTACGTATGTATGTAGTATGTGTGTATGTATGTATGTGTGTACGTATGTATGTAGTATGTATGCTTGTATATATATATGTATGCATGTATGTATATATGGATGTAAGTAGGTATGTATGTACGTAGGTAGGTAAGTAAGTAGGTAGGTAGGTAGGAAGTAGGTAAGTAAGTAGGTGGGTAGGTATGTAGGTAAGTAGGTAGGTAAGTAGGTAGGTAAATAGGTAGGTAAATAGGTAGTAGGTAAGTAGGTAGATAGATAGGTAGGTAGGTAGGCAGGTAATAGGTAAGTAGGTAGGTAGGTAGGTAGGTAAGTAGGTAGGTAGATAGGTAGGTAGGTAGGTAGGTAGGTAAGTAGGTAGGTAGGTAGGTATAGGTAGGTAGGTAAGTAGGTAGGTAGGTAGGTAGGTAGGTAAGTAGGTAGGTAGGTAGGTAAGTAGGTAGGTAGGTGGGTAGGTAGATAGGTAGGTAAGTAGGTAGGTAGGTAGGTAAGTAGTTAGGTAGGGGTAGGTAGGTAGTGGTAGGTAGGTAGGTATAGGTAGGTAGTAGTAGGTAGGATAGGTAGGTAGGTAGTAGTAGTAGGTAAGAGTAGTAGGTAGGTAAGTAGTTAGGTAGGTAGGTAGGTAGGTAAGTAGGTAGGTAGGTAGGTAAGTAGGTAGGTAGTAGGTAGTAGTAGTAGGTAAGTAGGTAGGTAGGTAGGTAGTAGGTAGGTAGGTGGTAGGTAGATAGGTAGGTAAGTAGGTAGGTAGGTAGGTAAGGTAGGTAGGTAGGTAGGTAGGTAAGTAGGTGTAGGTAGGTAAGTAGGTAGGTAGGTAGGTAGGTAAGTAGGTAGGTAAGTAGTAGGTAGAGTAGGTAGGTAGTAGTAGGTAGAGTAGGTAGTAAGTAGTGAGAGTAGTAGGTAGGTAAGTAGGTAGGTAGGAGTAGGTAGTAGTAGGCTAAGTTAGGTATAGGTAGGTAGGTAGGTAGAGGCTAAGTAGTAGATAGATAGGTAGGTAGTAAGTAGGTAAGTAGGTAAGTAGATATGTAGGTAAGTAGGTAGGTAGGTAGGTAGGTAGTAGTAGTAGATAGGTAGGTAGGTATAGTAGGTAGGTAGGTAAATAGTAGGTAGGTAGTATGTAGTGGTAGGTAAGTAGGTAGGTAGGTAGTAGGTAGGTAGGTAGGATAGGTAGAGGTAGTATGCATGTTTTCGCATGTGCGCTTAGATTTGATTTTATCAAGATTTTGCGCTATATAAATAAATATATATTATTATTATTATTAGGTAAGTAGGTAGGTAGGTAGATAGGTAGGTAGGTAGGTATGCATGTTTTCGCATGTGCGTTTATAATAGATATACTGCATTCGTACATATTTCAGTTATTTTTCTGTTGTTTGTTTGCTTTTTAGAATTGCGTGAATAAACAGAAAATTGGCTGTTGTTTTTCAACATAATATCTTGGGTTTATCTTTGGGGCAGAGAAAGGCGAAACTTACTGTATAGTCTGGTTCTCTTTTTTTTTGGATTTTCACTGCATTTGTTTGTCTTTTATCAACCCATTTTAACTGGTAGAATGTACGTAGGCAAGATTGAGGCAGCCGAGATGTGGTTTGTAAGAAGAATGTTCAGAGTTCCATGGACAGCAAAGAAAACAAACGAGACAGTCTTGATGGAGGCAGACACAAGTAGATCACTCATAAGGAAGATTAGGAAAAGACAGGCAACATTTATAGGCCATTTTATGAAGGAAGGGGGGATTTGGAGCACCTGGTCACAACGGGAAAGCTGGAGGGAAAGAGAGCACCAGGGAGAGAATGTTGGACGGACTTGCAGAATGGCTGGGGATGAAGAGGATGGGGGGAGATGCTAGGGGCAACGAGAGACAGAGATGGATGGAAGTCCATGGTCGCCAACGCCATGCGGCAGGGCACCTGATGATGATGATGATGATGATGAGAATGTATGTAGAGTAAATTCCATCTACAATTTTCCTGTTATGATATATTCAGCCTTCTCTCTGTTTTTAGTAGTTGAAGACTGGTTTCTAGTGTTTCTTTGCAACGTCAATGTTCAGTTGTATTTTCCTTAGAGTAACAGTACAAGTTTTTGTGACTGTTGTTAGTGGTTGGTCTTTTTTTTCTTCTTCAGTTTTCTGCATTCGTGATTTCAGTAGCAAGTCATCTGTTTTCTTATCGGATGGGATGAGTTTGTCATTCTAATCAGGAGCAGTTCATTGTCATTGTGGTTTAGTTTATTGAATAAAGTGTTGATTATCGATAACTGCAGGAAATGAAAAAAACAACAACAACGCCTACAACAAAAGTGTATGAATGTAATAGAAGTAGAAAGCAGGAATATAGGGCCGGAGCTAAATAGCAAGAAGACTGGAAGTCATGATGATCGGTAAAAAACAAGAAATTCCCTCATGCAACATAATGGCGAATAGCACCGCATCGAGAAAAATCGATAAGTTTAAAAACCTGGGAACAGTTATCTGATCAGACGGCAGATGCACATTAGAAATAGCCAACAGAATCCTCCAGGCTAAAACAACATATAAAAAAAAAAAAGTAAAACATTCTTACCAACAAATGCCTATCACTTAACATCAGGAAGAAGAGTTCTTGAATGTTATATAGAACCAATACTGTTGTACGGATTCGAAACGTGGACAGTCAACACACAAAGTCAGAACAAGATTGAGGCAGTTGAAAATGTGTTTTCTAAGAAGAATGTTTACAGTTCCATGGACAGCAAAGAAAACAAACGAGACAGTCTTGAAAGAGGTAAACACAAAAATAACATTAATGAAAAACATTAGGAAAAGACAAGCAATATTTATAGGACATTTCATGAGGCAAGAGAAATTAGAGCACAACAGGCAAGCTGGGGACAAGACAACACCAGGTAGACCCAGGGAGAAAATATTGGACGGCCTTCCGCAGTTGATGAAGACAGACTAGAAGTATTTGCAGGAACTGGGAACGATCATTTCATCAGACGGCAGATGCACATCAGAAATAGCCGGCAGAATCGGCCAAGCCAAAACAGCATTCGGGAAGATGACAGGCATTCTTACCAACAAATGCCTATCAATTAACATCAGGAAGAGAGTTCTTGAATGTTATATAGAACCAATACTGTTGTACGGATGTGAGGCGTGGACAGTCAACAAACAAAACCGGAACAAGATTGAGGCAGCCGAGATGTGGCTTCTAAGAAGAATGTTGAGAGTTCCATGGACAGCAAAGAAAACAAACGAGACAGTCTTGATGGAGGCAGATCACAAGTAGATCACTCATAAGGAAGATTAGGAAAAGACGGGCAACATTTATAGGCCATTTTATGAGGAAGGGGGATTTGGAGCACCTGGTCACAACGGGAAAGCTGGAGGGAAAGAGAGCACCGGATAGACCCAGGGAGAAAATGCTGGACGGACTTGCAGAGTGGTTGGAGACTAGGGGGGTGGGGGAGATGCTCCAAATCCCCCTTCCTCATAAAATGGCCTATAAATGTTGCCTGTCTTTTCCTAATCTTCCTTATGAGTGATCTACTTGTGTCTGCCTCCATCAAGACTGTCTCGTTTGTTTTCTTTGCTGTCCATGGAACTCTCAACGTTCTCTCTTAGAAACCACATCTCGGCTGCCTCAATCTTGTTCTGGCTTTGCTTGTTGACTGTCCAAAGCCAGAACAAGATGTATACACGTATATATACGTCAATGACAACAAAACAGCACGTGATTGGCCGTCAGCTGTGGCGGTACACTTTGGGTGAAGTAGTTACGATGTCAACAATACAAGGCTTGTGTCAACTGGAAAATCTTGTAAATATTATGAGTCCAGTTTTTCTTGTAATACGTACATCTATATTTCAATGAGATAAAATTTCAGTCACAGTGTTTCTGAATGATAGAAAAAAAACAGAATAACCTGTGGACTTGTCGTTCAGATAATGTACACAAAGGAATTTTTGTTTCACAGCACCACAAGACGATATAGTAGTGATTCTTCTGCCTTCTTGATTCACACTTATATATACTCTCGATTCTCACCTGATGTG
>JAPXFY010000028.1:27468801-27471301 GCA_030674185.1 Monoplex corrugatus
GCGGTGCTGGTCAGAAGATTTGAGACAGAGACGAAGACAGAGGGACAGTGAAAGAGAGAGAAAGGGGAAAGAGAGAGAGAGAGAGAGAGAGAGAGAGAGAGAGAGAGAGAGAGAGACGCTCACACACACATACACGCATGCACACACACACACACACACACCACACACACACACACACACACACACACACACACACACACACACACACACACACACACACACACACCCTAACATACACACACCCGCAAGAAGAGGGGAAAAAATCATTCGTTTTTCCAATAAGACCTTTAGATTTCCATCTTATGACATTTGTGGTAAACCATACCTGCAAGGAACCATAACCTAACCATGAAGCTCTTTTTAAGAAAATCGAATTGATGCTTGATAGATTGTCTTTAGCTATGTAGGTGGACTGTTTGTGATATTCGAAGATTTTTCGCTATTTAGGTGAGATTACTGTAGGGCAAACATTGTGAAATATTTTCTGCTTTAGTTGTTTTTTTCTTTGTTATTTTGGAGTGTTCGCTTGTTTGGGTAAGGTTAGTTTTTGTAGGATAAGCATTGTGAAATATTTTCCATTGTCGTTTCTATTTTTTACTACGGAACTTGTGCAAAACATACGAGTGATGGAATACAACATTTTTCTTTTATCCTTAAATGGTTGAATTTCTTTTCTTTTTTTCATCTGTACCAGAATCCTAGCCAGTGGCATATTCCTTTCCTTTAGTTTCGTTATGCATAAAACATTAACAGTTTCTTTTTGGTTTTGTTTGTTCTGTGGAATCATTTGTTTTTATTTGAGACAGAGACGGAGACAGAGGGACAGTGAAAGAGAGAGAGAGAGAGAGAGAGAGAGAGAGAGGGAAAGAGAGAGAGAGAGTGTGTGTGTGTGTGTGTGTGTGTGTGTGTGTGTGTGTGTGTGTTTGCTTCTGTGAGCGTAAAGTGTGTGTGTGTGTGTTTGATGCGTGTGTGTTTGTGTGTGTGTGTTTGTGTATGTGTGTGTGTGTGTGTGGGTTTGTGTATGTGTGTGTGTGTGTGGGTTTGTGTATGTGTACGTGTGTTTGTATGTGTGTGTGTGTGTGTTTGTGTATGTGTACGTGTGTTTGTGTGTGTGGTGGTGGTCTTTGATTTAATGTCTATTCACTAAAGTGATTTTAGACCAAAAAAAAAACAAAAAACAAAAAAAAAAACCAACAACAAACAAACTTGCAAAAGGTTAATCTTCAGGAAAAAAAAAAATGAACCAGAAAAACAAGACAAGAAAGAAAAATTCACAAATGACGTTATCATAATTAACGATTGAAACAGTAAAATTAGCTAACCATAACACTGAACATGAGAAGTAACGGCACGTTAAATATATTTCGCTATCGGACTTTTTGACAGGCTAACAAAAAATTCATATGTTAAGGATGGTGAGGCAAATATGTCAGAAACTGTCTTCGTTGATAATGTAGGTATATGTTGTTTTACCCGAACGCATGAAAGAATATGACTATGTGTTATCTTCTTTCCACACAGGCACACTACATTCCTGGTGTATTTTGTTTTGAATGCATCAAGTTTCCACCTATACATAAGGGATTGTATACTTCTGCTGGCAAGGAACCGCTTAGGTGTTTTGCTAATTTCAAAATTCATGTAACATTTTTCATACTTTTTCTGTTTATCTTGAAACTGCTTCCATACGTAGGCGTCCACTAAGGTATAACACTCATGCAATGAGAGGGAAAGTTGCATATGATTTGAATCTGGTGAGCTCTTTGCCCCCCGTTTGGCAGCCCTATCAACCATATCATTGTAATGAAAAGAACTATGAGATGGTATCCAGCAGAAAGTAATATCAGTGCCTCTTAAGGATAAACTATTAATCAAGTGAGTAATTTCCAATATCATTTCAGATCTTGTTTGTAATTTTGATAATTCAAGAGCTTGAAGTACAGATTTTGAATCAACGCAAAAAAGTATCTGGGGAATTGTCCTAGGAAGATTTATCATACAATTCAAAGCCATTAAGATTGCAAAGAGTTCTGCAGTAAAGATAGATTTATAAAGTCCTATATAGAAAGATTTCTCAATTTTGAGAGCAGGTATTAAAAACGCTGAACCTGCTTGTCTTTCAATTATTGAACCATCAGTATAAACTTTCAAGTGATCGGAATAAAAGTCTTCTATATGACATTTAACGTGACATGCCAGTAAATTGATATTATCTTCTTTTTTTAAGTCAGTGTGGTGTATGTCAAATCGTGCTCTTTGAAGTTCCCAACTGGGTACTGGTGAAAACGAAGGTCTTAAAGTTACAGGACCTGTGTCTAAATCAATTCCAGAGCCTTTCATAACATCAGCTGTAAATGTTGCAAGCGTGATCTGTGAGGATATTGATTTAGCTCTTTTTGGAAAGTCGGTGTCTGATCTTACTTTTGTCTCTGTTTTGATGCTGTTTTCTATGGTAGTGTTTCTTAACAGAAATTTAGTAGAAGCGACTTTCCTTTGTTCA
>JAPXFY010000028.1:27488801-27491301 GCA_030674185.1 Monoplex corrugatus
TGTTCTTGTTCTCCTTCTTCTTGTTCTTGTTCTCCTTCTTCTTGTTCTTGTTCTCCTTCTTCTTGTTCTTGTTCTCCTTCTTCTTGTTCTTGTTCTCCTTTTTTCTTGTTCTCCTTCTTCTTGTTCTTGTTCTCCTTCTTCTTGTTCTTGTTCTCCTTCTTCTTGTTCTTGTTCTCCTTCTTCTTGTTCTTGTTCTCCTTCTTCTTGTTCTTGTTCTCCTTCTTCTTGTTCTTGTTCTTCTTTTTCTTGTTTCTTCTTGTTCTTGTTCTCCTTCTTCTTGTTCTTGTTCTCCTTCTTCTTGTTCTTGTTCTCCTTCTTCTTGTTTTGTTCTTCTCTGTTCTTGTTCTTGTTCTCCTTCTTCTTGTTCTTGTTCTCTTCTTTCTTCTTGTTCTTGTTCTCCTTCTTCTTGTTCTTGTTCTCCTTCTTCTTGTTCTTGTTCTCCTTCTTCTTGTTCTTGTTCTTCCTTGTTCTTGTTCTTGTTCTCCTTCTTCATGTTCTTGTTCTCCTTTTTCTTGTTCTTGTTCTCCTTCTTCTTGTTCTTGTTCTCCTTCTTCTTGTTCTTGTTCTCCTTCTTCTTGTTCTTGTTCTCCTTCTTCTTGTTCTTTTCTCCTTCTTCTTGTCTTGTTCTCCTTTTTCTTGTTCTTGTTCTCCTTTTTCTTGTTCTTGTTCTCCTTCTTCTTGTTCTTGTTCTCCTTCTTCTTGTTCTTGTTCTCCTTCTTCTTGTTCTTATTCTCCTTCTTCTTGTTCTCTTGTCTTTCTGTCCTTTTTTCTTGTTCTTGTTCTCCTTCTTCTTGTTCTTGTTCTCCTTCTTCTTGTTCTTGTTCTCCTTCTTTCTTGTTCTTGTTCTCCTTTCTTCTTGTTCTTGTTCTCCTTTTTCTTGCTCTTGTTCTCCTTCTTCTTGTCTTGTTCTCTTTCTTGTTCTTGTTCTCCTTTTTCTTGCTCTTGTTCTCTTTCTTCTTGTTCTTGTTCTCCTTTTTCTTGCTCTTGTTCTCCTTTTCTTGTTCTTGTTCTCTTCTTCTTGTTCTTGTTCTCCTTCTTCTTGTTCTTGTTCTCCTTCTTCTTCTTCTTGTTCTCCTTCTTCTTGTTCTTGTTCCTTCTCTTGTTCTTGTTCTCCTTCTTCTTGTTCTTGTTCTCCTTCTTCTTGTTCTCCTTCGTCTTGTTCTTGTTCTCCTTCTTCTTGTTCTTGTTCTCCTTTTCTTGTTCCTGTTCTCCTTCTTTGTTCTTGTTCTTCTTTTCTTGTTCTTGTTCTCCTTCTTCTTGTCTTGTTCTCCTTCTTCTTGTTCTTGTTCTCCTTCTTCTTGTTCTTGTTCTCCTTCTTCTTTTTCTTGTTCTCCTTCTTCTTGTTCTTGTTCTCCTTCTTCTTGTTCTTGTTCTCCTTTTTCTTGTTCTTGTTCTCCTTCTTCTTGTTCTTGTTCTCCTTCTTCTTGTTCTTATTCTCCTTCTTCTTGTTCTCCTTCATCTTGTTCTTGATCTCCTTTTTCTTGTTCTTGTTCTCCTTCTTCTTGTTTTTGTTCTCCTTCTTCTTGTTCTTGTTCTCCTTCTTCTTGTTCTTATTCTCCTTTTTCTTGCTCTTGTTCTCCTTCTTCTTGTTCTTGTTCTCCTTTTTCTCGCTCTTGTTCTCCTTCTTCTTGTTCTTATTCTCCTTCTTCTTGTTCTTGTTCTCCTTATTCTTGTTCTTGTTCTCCTTCTTCTTGTTCTTGTTCTCCTTCTTCATGTTCTTGTTCTCCTTCTTCTTGTTCTTGTTCTCCTTCTTCTTGTTCTTGTTCTCCTTATTCTTGTTCTTGTTCTCCTTCTTCTTGTTCTTGTTCTTCTTTTTCTTGTTCTTGTTCTCTCTTCTTCTTGTTCTTGTTCTCCTTCTTCTTGTTCTTGTTCTCCTTCTTCTTGTTCTTGTTCTCCTTCTTCTTGTTCTTGTTCTCCTTCTTCTTGTTCTTGTTCTCCTTCTTCTTGTTCTTGTTCTCCTTTTTGTTGTTCTTTTTCTCCTTCTTCTTGTTCTTGTTCTCCTTCTTCTTGTTCTTATTCTCCTTCTTCTTGTTCTCCTTCGTCTTGTTCTTGTTCTCCTTTTTCTTGTTCTTGTTCTCCTTCTTCTTGTTTTTGTTCTCCTTCTTCTTGTTCTTGTTCTCCTTCTTCTTGTTCTTGTTCTCCTTCTTCTTGTTCTTGTTCTCCTTTTTCTTGCTCTTGTTCTCCTTCTTCTTGTTCTTGTTCTCCTTTTTCTTGTTCTTGTTCTCCTTCTTCTTGTTCTTGTTCTCCTTTTTCTTGTTCTTGTTCTCCTTATTCTTGTTCTTGTTCTCCTTCTTCTTGTTCTTGTTCTCCTTCTTCTTGTTCTTGTTCTCCTTTTTCTTGTTCTTGTTCTCCTTCTTCTTGTTCTTGTCCTCCTTATTCTTGTTCTTGTTCTCCTTCTTCTTGTTCTTGTTCTCCTTTTTCTTGTTCTTGTTCTCCTTCTTCTTGTTCTCCTTCGTCTTGTTCTTGTTCTCCTTGTTCTTGTTCTCCTTCTTCTTGTTCT
>JAPXFY010000028.1:27493801-27496301 GCA_030674185.1 Monoplex corrugatus
GATAGAGATGGCACTTAAGATAAGGGGATGGAAGGAGGGGCAGGGGATAGAGATGGCACATAAGATAAGGGGATGGAAGGAGGGGCAGGGGATAGAGATGGCACATAAGATAAGGGGATGGAAGGAGGGCAGGGGATAGAGATGGCACTTAAGATAAGGGGATGGAAGGGGAGGGCAGGGGATAGAGATGGCACATAAGATAAGGGGATGGAAGGGGAGGGCAGGGGATAGAGATGGCACTTAAGATAAGGGGATGGAAGGAGGGGCAGGGGATAGAGATGGCACATAAGATAAGGGGATGGAAGGGGAGGGCAGGGGATAGAGATGGCACATAAGATAAGGGGATGGAAGGAGGGGCAGGGGATAGAGATGGCACATAAGATAAGGGGATGGAAGGAGGGGCAGGGGATAGAGATGGCACTTAAGATAAGGGGATGGAAGGAGGGGCAGGGGATAGAGATGGCACATAAGATAAGGGGATGGAAGGAGGGGCAGGGGATAGAGATGGCACTTAAGATAAGGGGATGGAAGGAGGGGCAGGGGATAGAGATGGCACTTAAGATAAAGGAATGAGTGGGATATAGAGATGGGGTATGAGCGGCAGGGAATACAGATGGGGTAAGATGTGGGAGAGGATACAGATGGGTAAGATAAGGGAATGAACAGCAAGGGATAGAGATGGGGTAAGATAAGGGAATGAACAGCAGGGGGATAGAGATGGGGTAAGATCAGGGAATGAACAGCAGGGGGGTAGAGATGGGGTAAGATCAGGGAATGAACAGCAGGGGGACAGAGACGGCATAAGATAAGGGAATGAACAGCAGGGGGGTAGAGACGGCATAAGATAAGGGAATGAACAGCAGGGGGATAGAGACGGCATAAGATAAGGGAATGAACAGCAGGGGGATAGAGACGGCATAAGATAAGGGAATGAACAGCAGGGGGATAGAGACGGCATAAGATCAGGGAATGAACAGCAGGGGATAGAGACGGCGTAAGATATGGGAATGAACAGCAGGGGGATAGAGATGGGGTAAGATCAGGGAATGAACAGCAGGGGGATAGAGATGGGGTAAGATAAGGGAATGAACGGCAGGTGATAGAAATGGGATAAGATAAGGGAGTGAGTGGCAGGGATCGAGATGGGGTAAGATAAGGGAATGAGCTGGGGGATAGAGATGGGGTAAGATCAGTGAATGAACAGCAGGGGATAGAGATGGGGTAAGATAAGGGAATGAACAGCAGGGGATAGAGATGGGGTAAGATCAGGGAATGAACAGCAGGGGGGTAGAGATGGGGTAAGATAAGGGAATGAACAGCAGGGGATAGAGATGGGGTAAGATCAGGGAATGAACAGCAGGGGATAGAGATGGGGTAAGATCAGGGAATGAACAGCAGGGGATAGAGATGGGGTAAGATAAGGGAATGAACAGCAGGGGATAGAGATGGGGTAAGATAAGGGAATGAACAGCAGGGGATAGAGATGGGGTAAGATAAGGGAATGAACAGCAGGGGATAGAGATGGGGTAAGATAAGGGAATGAACAGCAGGGGATAGAGATGGGGTAAGATCATGGAATGAACAGCAGGGGATAGAGATGGGGTAAGATAAGGGAATGAACAACAGGGATAGAGATGGGGTAAGATAAGGGAATGAACAACAGGGGATAGAGATGGGGTAAGATAAGGGAATGAACAGCAGGGGATAGAGATGGGGTAAGATCAGGGAATGAACAGCAGGGGATAGAGATGGGGTAAGATAAGGGAATGAACAACAGGGAGATAGAGATGGGGTAAGATAAGGGAATGAACAACAGGGGGATAGAGATGGGGTAAGATCAGGGAATGAACAACAGGGGATAGAGATGGGGTAAGATAAGGGAATGAACAGCAGGGGATAGAGATGGGGTAAGATCAGGGAATGAACAACAGGGGATAGAGATGGGGTAAGATAAGGGAATGAACAGCAGGGGATAGAGATGGGGTAAGATCAGGGAATGAACAATAGGGGATAGAGATGGGGTAAGATCAGGGAATGAACAACAGGGGATAGAGATGGGGTAAGATAAGGGAATGAACAACAGGGGATAGAGATGGGGTAAGATAAGGGAATGAACAGCAAGGGATAGAGATGGGGTAAGATCAGGGAATGAACAACAGGGGATAGAGATGGGGTAAGATCAGGGAATGAACAACAGGGGATAGAGATGGGGTAAGATCAGGGAATGAACAGCAGGGGATAGAGATGGGGTAAGATAAGGGAATGAACAGCAGGGGATAGAGATGGGGTAAGATAAGGGAATGAACAACAGGGGATAGAGATGGGGTAAGATCAGGGAATGAACAGCAGGGGATAGAGATGGGGTAAGATAAGGGAATGAACAGCAGGGGATAGAGATGGGGTAAGATATGGGAATGAACAGCAGGGGATAGAGATGGGGTAAGATCAGGGAATGAACAGCAGGGGATAGAGATGGGGTAAGATAAGGGAATGAACAGCA
>JAPXFY010000028.1:27506301-27508801 GCA_030674185.1 Monoplex corrugatus
GAGAAGAAGAAGAGAAGGAAGAAAAGAGAGAAGAAGAGAAGGAGAGAAAGAGAAGAAGAAGAGAAGGAGAAAAAGAGAGGAAGATGAGGAGAAAAGAGAGAAAATAAGGAGAGAAAGAGAGAAAATAAGGAGGAGAAAGAGAGGAAGATGAAAGGAGGAGAAAGAGAGGAAGATGAGAAGGAGGAGAAAGAGAGGAAGATGAGAAGGAGAAGAAAGAGAAATAGATGAGAAGGAGAGAAAGAGAGAAGATGAGAAGGAGGAGAAAGAGAGAAGATGAGAAGGAGAGGAAAGAGAAGAAGATGAGAAGGAGAAGAAAGAGAGGAAGATGAGAAGGAGGAGAAAGAGGGAAGATGAGAAAGAGAGAAAGAGAGGAAGATAAGAAGGAGAAGAAGAGGGGAAGAATGAGAAGGGGAAAGAGAGAGGAAATAAGAAGGAGAAGAAAGAGAAGAAGATGAGAAGGAGGAGAAAGAGAAATAGATGAGAAGGAGAAGAAAGAGAAGAAGATGAGAAGGAGGAGAAAGAGAAATAGATGAGAAGGAGAAGAAAGAGAAATAGATGAGAAGGAGAAGAAAGAGAAGAAGATGAGAAGGAGGAGAAAGAGAGGAAGATGAGAAGGAGGAGAAAGAGAGAAAGGTGAGAAGAAGGAGGAGAAAGAGAGGAAGAATGAGGAGGGGAAAGAGAGAAGTAGAGGGTAGTTAATGACGATGATGGTGTAGAGTAAGGAGGAAAGAAACAAGAGAGGAGAAAAAGAAGAAGGGGAGAGAAGGAGAAAAAGAAGGGCAAGAAAGAGAGGAAGATGAGAAGGAGAAGGAGAGGAAGAGGAAGAATGACAATTGGAAGGAGAAAAAGAGATGGAGAGGATGAGGAACAGAAAGAGGAAGAAGAAGCAGAACAAGATGACAAAGACGAAAAAGGAGTCGAGAGGGAAAAGGACGAGGAAGAGGAAGAGGAAGAAGAAGAAGAAGAGAGGAAAACGAGTGGGAGGAACAAAGAGGAAGACGAAGAGGGAAAGTACAAGAAAAGAAAGAAGAGCATAAAGAGGAGAAGGAAGAGAAAGAGAGAAAGGAGAAGAAAGAGAGCAGAAGGAGAAGATTGTTGACGATGATTTTTTGTATACTAAGGAAAGCGTGAGAGTTGATTATAGAAGGATAGTAGAACATTGTTTTATCTTAATTATCAAACAAAGAAACTTAGAGAGAGAGAAAAAAAGAGAGAGAGAGAGATAGTTAAGAGAGAGAAACAAGGTCAAGGTCATATTCAAGTTCATATTTCTTATAGCCCAGCCGACTACTAGAGCCATATCAGGGTTAACACCTCGTCAAAAACAGAATAGGTGTCACTGGAGGGAATGGGACAGTGGGTAAAGGGATCATCATCATCATCAGGTGCCCTGCAGCATGGCGTTGGCGATCATGGACCTCCATTTGTCTCTATCTCTTGTTGCCTCAAGCATCTCTTCCACCCTCCTGGTCCTCAGCCAAAAGGATATGAAAAGGAAAATGAAAAGTATGAAGACAAAGGGGAATACAGGAAGAAAGATAGGAAGAAAGACAGAAGTAAGAAAAGGCCGAAAAAGCAGAAGAGAAAGAAAGAGTAGAACAAGAAAGAGAGAGAGAGAAAAAAAAGGGGAGAAAATTAAGGAGATGAAAGAAAAAGAGGACGAAGAGGAGGAAAAGAGGAAGAAAGAGGAAGAAAAATAAATGGAGGAGGAAATGGACGAGATATCAGATGAAGAGAAACAGAAAGAGGAGGAGGAAAACAACGGAAGAAGAAGACGAAGAGAAGAAACGAGGAAGTGGAGGAAATACGAGGAGGAAGAGGAAGCAGAGGAGTAGGAAGCAGAAGAAGAAGAGGAGAACGATTGGTAGGAAGAGAACTTTAGGAGGAGGAGGAGGAGGGAGGAGGAGGAGGAGGAGAGGAATAGGAAGAGAAAGACGAGAGGAAATGGTAGGAGGAGGAGGAATAGGAAGAAGAGGAGGAAGACGAGGAAGAAGATGGAAAAAGAGGGCGAGTAAGAGGAATAGGAACAGGAAATGGAGGAGGAAGAGGAAAGCAGGAAGAACAGGAACAGTACAAAAAAACAAGAGGGAAACAAGAAGGAAGAAAACAGAGGAAAGAGAAGAAGATCAGAAGGAAGACGGAGAGGAGGAGGAAGAAGAAGAATGCGAAGAAGAAGAATGCGAAGAAGAAGAATGCGAAGAAGAAGAATGCGAAGAAGAAGAATGCGAAGAAGAAGAAGAAGAAGAAGAAGAAGAAGAAGAAGAAGAAGAAGAAGAAGAAGAAGAAAGAAGAAGAATGCGAAGAAGAAGAAGAAGAATGCGAAGAATGCGAAGAAGAATGCGAAGAAGAAGAATGCGAAGAGAAGAAGAATGCGAAGAAGAAGAATGAGAAGAAGAAGAAGAAGAAGAAGAAGAAGAAGAAGAAGAAGAAGAAGAAGAAGAAGAAGGAAGAAGAAGAAGAAGAAGAAGAAGAAGAAGAAAAGAAGAAGAAGAAGAAGAAG
>JAPXFY010000028.1:27511301-27513801 GCA_030674185.1 Monoplex corrugatus
AGAAAGAAAGAAAGAAAGAAGAAAAAAGAAAGAAGAAGAAAGAAAAGAAAAAGAAAAAAGGAAAAGAAGAAGAAAGAAGAAGAAGAAAGAAGAAGAAGAAGAAGAAGAAGAAGAAGAAGAAGAAGAAGAGAAGAAGAAAAGAAGAAGAAGAAGAAGAAAGAAAAGAAGAAGAAGAAGAAGAAGAAGAAGAAGAAGAAGAAGAAGAAGAGAAGAAGAAGAAGAAGAAGAATAGCGAAAGAGTTGAACTAATCAAACCAGAAAAAAGAAAAACAAACAAACAATAAAATAAACAACGGGAAAAGGTGATAGATGAATTAAGGAGAAGCATAATTTATGGCCTGTTCAGCGACTTCACAACTGCTCTGAATAATCGTTTTATGTGTTTGTTGTTTTTTTGTGTCGTTTGTTTCGTTTTGCAGTTCTTTCTTTCTTTCTTTCTTTCTTTTTCTCTCTTTCTTTCTTCCTTTCTTTCTTTCTTCCTTCCTTTCTTTCTTCCTTTCTTTCTTTTTTCTTTCTTTCTTTCTTTCTTCCTTTCTTTCTTCCTTTCTTTCTTTTTCCTTTCTTTCTTTCTTTCCTTTTCTTTTCTTCTTTTCTTTCTTTCTTTCTTTTTTTCTTTTCCCCCGAAAAAGTTGGGGCATTCTTCTTATATTAACCCTTTGACTCCTACACACTGTCTACCAGCATACTGAAGTCAACCATTCTAGCAAAGCAAAAACTTAACCCTTTGACTCCCTCACCCTATCAACCAGTTTCCTGCAGGAAGCTGGTGGATAGGGTGAGCGAGTCAAGGGTTAAGTTTTTGCAGTTGGTGGATAAGGTGCGGGAGTCAAAGAGTTAAATTCGTCGGACTTTATTGATTAATTTCATATTTTTAAATTTTTTTATTTTTATTAATGTACACTTATTTGACTCGATCGGGACCACACACGTCATTACACACAAAGCCGCTTTAACCTTTTGACTATCCATCAACTGCAAAAACTTAACCCTTTGACTCCTCACCCTATCCACCAGCTTCATGCAGGAAACTGGTGGATATAGTGGGGGTTAAGTTTCTGCTTTGCTAGCATGGTCAACAGTTCAGAATGCTGGTGGACAGGACGCGGGAGTGAAAAGGTTAACGGAAACATAAGTGCATACGAATACACAATACACACGTGCGTGCTAACGGTCACTTACACATACGAACGTACGCTCTAACACACACACATACGTGGGCGTGCACACACACACACACACACACACACACACACATAGACACACACACACACACACACACAAACACACACACAAACACACACACAAATACACACACACACAAAACACACACACACACACACAAACACACACACAAACAAACACACACAAATGCACACACAAACACACACAAACACACACACATACCCCACACATACACACAAACACACAAACACACACAAACAAACACGCACAAACACGCAAACACACACACAAACAAACACACACAAACACACACATATACACACAAACATACAAACACACACACACACACACACACACACACACACGTGCGCGTGGGCACACACACACACAAACACACACACAAACACACATACACAAACACACACACAAACACACACACACACGCAAACATACACACAAACACACACACACACAAACATACAAACACACACACACAAACACGCGCAAACAAACACGCACAAACACACAACACACACACACAAACATACACAAATACACACACACACAAACATACAAACACAAACACATACCCAGCCCCTCACGCACACACACACGTACACCCCCTAAAACACACACACACATACACACATACGCACACACTTCCACGCTCGCACACGAGCATAGTGTGCATGCATTAGCAATATGATACGATGTTAAATATCTTGATTTCATTTTAAAGCTAACACTTTGGTACAGTGTATGTATTTTCAACAAACTAGCACTATACAAAAGACAGAAGTGTGTGTGTGTGTGGGGGGTGGGGTGGGTGGGGGGGTGAGTGGGTGATGGACAGCAACGAGAGCTGAAAGTGGTCATCTGAACAAGTCTTTCATAATGACCAGTCGCTGTGGTGTAGTGGTTACCGCAACAAATTATGACAGGAAGGCTGTGGGTTCGAATCCCCATCAGTACCTTCAAAAGTCATTGTGGAATTTTTCGGCTCTAACGGGCTCCTATTCAGAGATGGGCGTGCTATGGGCTCATTGGGAAGACTGCGACCACACAGTCGAGTCTCATCCACTTCATGGATGCCAGACTGAGTGTTTTGCTCAACTGTCCTGAACAACGTTACAGGTGTCTGTATCTCTCGGGCCTGGTTGACGCCAGGGTAGGATATAATAGCAAACGTAGAGTACAGTCTTCTCACGCAGTCCCAATCGTAGATTGAACCATCCACAGCGTTTTGATTGATCATCCTTATCGCCATTCTTCTTCTTCTCTTCTCTCCTACTTCTTCTTCTTCTTTCTTGTTCTTGTA
>JAPXFY010000028.1:27518801-27523801 GCA_030674185.1 Monoplex corrugatus
CTCTCTTCTCTCTCTCTCTGTCTTCTGTCTCTCTTCTCTCTCTCTCTCTGTCTTCTGTCTCTCTTCTCTCTCTCTCTGTCTTCTGTCTCTCTTCTCTCTCTCTCTCTGTCTTCTGTTCTCTCTTCTCTCTCTCTCTGTCTTCTGTCTCTCTTTCTCTCTCTCTCTCTCTGTCTTCTGTCTCTTCTTCTCTCTCTCTCTGTCTTCTGTCTCTCTTCTCTCTCTCTCTCTGTCTTCTGTCTCTCTCTTCTCTCTCTCTGTCTTCTGTCTCTCTTCTCTCTCTCTCTCTGTCTTCTGTCTCTCTTCTGTCTCTCTCTGTCTTCTGTCCTCTCTTCTCTCTCTTTTCCTCGTCTTCTGTCTCTCTTCTCTCTCTCTCTCGTCTTCTATCTCTCTCCTCCTCTCTCTCTCTCTCTTCTCTCTCTATCTCTTCTGTTTCTCTTCTTTGTCTTTCTATACTCTCTTCTCTCTCTCCGTCTCTCAGTCTCTCTCCTCTCTCTCTCCACTCTCTATGTCTCTCTCTCTCTGTGTCTCTCTGTCTGTCTGTCTGTCTCTCTGTCTCTCTCTCTTTCTCTCTGTCTGTCTGTCTCTCTTTCTCTCTCTCTCCTCCCTCTCCAACGACGACAAATGTTGTTACTCTTTGATTTTCTTACGTGTTTGTCTTATATTATTGGTTTATTATTGCTGTATTTCAGTTGAGATTTATTAGTTCTTGGCGGTCAAGTAGATTAACACTGGCAAGTTTAAAAAATACTGGAAGTTAATAATTTCCACCACTTTGAAAATGATTCAAGTGTCATCGTTATTGTCGTTACCTCTCTTCTTAATTCTTTATCTTTCCCCTACTGCCTCTCTCCGCCACCCACCCCCCCCCTCCACCCTGCTCCCCACTATCTCTCTGTTTTCGTCTCTGTCGCAAAGGTCAGTTGGCCGAAAATTTGCGCCTCTCTTGTCTGGTTGTATTAGATACGTGTTATAATTCTTTTTCGGTTTTTTTTGTCTGGTGTTTGTCTGTTTGTCTGTCTGTCTGTCTGTCTGTCTGTCTCTCTCTCTCTCTTTCTCTCCCTCCTCTCTTTCTTTTTCTTTCTCTCTCTCTTTCTCTCTCTCTTTCTTTCTCTATCTCCTTTTTCTTTCTCTCTCTCTTTCTTGCTCTCTCTCTTCTTTCTCCTTTTGCTCTCTCTCTTTCTTCTTCTCTCTTCTTTCTCTTCTCTCTTTCTTCTCTCTCTCTTTCTTTTCTCTCTTTCTTTCTCTTCTCTCTTTCTTTCTCTATCCCTTTTTCTTCTCTCTTTTCTCTTCTTTCTCTCTTTCTCTTTCTGTCTCCTTCTGTTTGTCTCTCTCTCTTCTCCTCTGTCTCTATCTCTCTATCTCCCCTCTCTCTCTTTCTCACTCTCTCTGTCTCTTTCTCTTTCTTTCTCTCTTCCCTGTCTTTCTTTCTTTCTCTCTATCTCTCTCCTCTTTCTTTCTTTTCTCTCTCTTTCTTTATTTCTCTCTCTCTATCTCTCTTTCTTTGTCTCCTCTCTCTCTCTTTCTCTCTCTCTCTTTCTTTCTTTCTCTCTCTTTTTTTCTCTCTATCTCTCTCTTCTCTTTCTTTCTTTCTTTCCCTCTTTCTTTCTCTCTCTCTCTCTCTCTCTTCTTTCTCCTTTCTTCTCTCTCTCTTCTTTCTCTCTATCTCTCTCTCTTTCTTTCTTTCTTTCTCTTCTTCTTTATTTCTCTCTCTCTATCTCTCTTTCTTTGTCTCTCTTTCTTTCTCTCTCTCTCTCTTATTTCTCTCTCCTGTCTTTCTTTCTTTCTCTCTCTTTCTTTCTCTCTATCTCTCTCTCTTTCTTTCTTTCTTCTCTTTCTTTATTTCTCTCTCTCTATCTCTCTTTCTTTGTCTCTCTCTCTTTCTCTCTCTCTCTTTCTTTCTCGTCTCTCTTCTTCTCTCTTTCTTTCTCGCTCTCTCTTCTTCTCTCTCTCTCTTCTCCCTCTGTCTCGTCTTTCTATCTCCCTCTCTCTCTCTTCTCACTCCTCTGTCTTCCTCTCTTCTTTCTCTCCCTCTTCTTTCCTTCTCTCTCTCTCTTTCTCTCTCCTTTCTTTCTTTCTCTCACTCTTTCTTGTCTCTGTCTTTCTCTTACTATCTTTTTTTTCTCTCTCTTTCTTCTCTCTCTCTCTCTCTCTCTTTCTCTCTCTCTCTCTCTCTTTGTCTCTCTCTCCTCCTTCTCCCCCCCTCTCTCTTTTGCTCTCTCTGTGTCTCTCTCCTCTCTCTGTCTATCTCTCTCTGTATGTCTGTCTGTCTCCCCTCCCCCTCCTCTCCCCCTCTCTCTCCCCTCCCCCTCCCCCTCTCTCCCTCCTCTCTGTCCTCTCCCCTCCCCCCTCTCTCTCTCTCCCCACTTCCACTAAAAGCCTGCAATCCCATCCATTCCTTTATGCATTATTGCAATTATGCGTGTCTACTTTACATTCATCTCTCCATGTATCTTTGGTAAATACACTTTGTGTAGTTTTGTCTGCATTATTTCTTTCTCTGTTTGTTGTGGTGTGTTGTTGTGTGTGTGTGTGTGTGTGTGTGTGTGTGTTGTTTTTGTGTGGTGTGTGTGTGTGTGTGTGTTTGTGTGTGTGTGTGTGTGTGTGTTGTGTGTGTGTGTGTGTTTGTGTGTGTGTGTGTGTTGTTGTGTGTGTGTTGTGTGTGTGTGTGTGTGTGTGTGTTTGTGTGTGTGTGTGTGTGTGTTGTGTGTGTGTGTGTGTGTGTGTGTGTGTGTGTGTGTGTGTGTGTGTGTGTGTGTGTGTGTGTGTGTGTGTGTGTGTGTGTGAGCACGCGCGTATTATGTTAATTACGTGTGCCTACTTGGCATTCAATTTCACTTCCTGTATCTCATGGCAGACGCGTTCTCTCTGTCTCTGTCTGTCTCTGTCTTCTCTGTTTGTCTGTCGCCGTCTCTCTCTCTCTCTCTCTCTCTCTCTCTCTCTCTCTCTCTCTCTGTGTGTGTGTGTGTGTGTGTGTGAGTGTGTGTGTGTGTGTGTGTGTGTGTGTGTGTGTGTCTCCCTCTCTCTCACTTTGTGTCTGTGAGTGTGAATGCGGCATATATGTGTGTGTGTACTCTGTGTGTGAGTGTGTGTGTGTATGTGTGTGTGTGTGTGGTGTGTGTGTGTGTGTGTGTGTGTGTGTGTGTGTGTGTGTGTGTGTGTGTACGTGAGAGAGAGAGAGAGAGACTGTCATAGACAGAGAGACAGACAGACAGACAGACAGACAGACAGATAGATAGATAGATAGATAGATAGATAGACAAATAGATAGATAGATAGATAGATAGATAATAATACATATATGCATACATACATACATACATATCATACATAGAGAGAGAGAGACAGACAGAGACAGAGACAGACAGACAGACAGAGACAGAGAGAGAAAGAGACAGACAGAAGACGAGAGAGAAGAGAGAGAGAGAGAGAGAGAGAGGAGAGAGAGAGAGAGAGAGAGAGAGAGATCAGCAGGATTTTCCCAGCTGTCTCTGAAGACATGTTTACCAAATCTGTGTCAGTGGCGTGGACTTTTGAAGCATCACAAATGCATAAATCTGGAAGTCATGGTAATAAAAGAGCGATCACATGCCCCCCCCCCCCCCCCACTAAAAAAGGTGCCTAAATTGATCCTACTTCACGAAGATGAGGTATGTGGTCAACACCTTCTCTCAGAAACAAACTTCAAACAACATTTAAAAGTCTGTTTTCACTCTTGTGAAAGTCTACCATTGTTCTTGTTGAAGATCGTATAGTTTTGTTTCAGCTGAAGCTTCTCCGAGCTTAGGGTACCTCGAAAAGTACAAAATCTCGTTTTTCCCCCTGTAATAATGTACAAAAAGGAAGATAGAATGACTTGACAATTTTGTATTTATTGTTTTCATTTATTTTATTTTATTTATTTATTTATTTATTTATTTATTTATTTATTTATTTATTTATTTATCCATTTATTATTTATTTATTCATTTATTTATATTTTAAGTATGTGTTGCTTTTCTAGGGATGGGGGGGGGGGGTAGGTGATTGTGATCCTTTTTTCTTTCCTTTTTTTGTAAAAAGGAAGATTGTTGGAATGAGTGGACCGTCTTGGATTGGGGTATACTTTCCTTTTTTTTTTCTTTGAGAAAAGGAAGATCGTTAGAATGAGTTGACCATCTTGGGTAGGGTATACTTTCTTTCTTTTTTCTTATCTTTCTTTTTTTATTTCTTTTTTTTTTTTTTTCAAAGGACGATAGTTGGAATGAGGTGACCATCTTGAACAGGGTATATTTTCTTCTTTTTTTTTTTTTCCAAAAGGACGATCGTTGGAATGAGTTGACTATCTTGGATAGGGTATATTTGTTTTGTTTTGTTTTGTTTTCGTTTTTTGGTAAAAAGGACGATTGTTGGAATGAGTTGTCTTACCTTGGGTAGGGATATTAGGTTTACTTTTTTTTCTTCTTCTTCTTCCTCCAGATCTCCTGAGCATTCTGCTGACGGAATCAGAAGGACCAGGACTGCATCGTCACGCCTTCCGCGTGCATGAGGATGGATCCTTCTTCGATGACGTCGATGCGGACGATGACGGTTTCCTGAATGACGTCAGCGAGAAAGAAGCTATGACGCAGAAGCTGGCTCGCTGTGTACCAGAAGACAAAGCCAGAACCATCGTGGATGACATGTCGCGGCTGGAGAAGGACGACGGGCAGTTGGCTAAATCTGGTCAGGCTGAGGATTGGATTTAATTTAACCCTTTGACTCCCGCAACCTGTCCACCAGTATCCCATTATGTCAACCCTGCTAGCAAAGCAAAAACTTAACCTTCTGACTCCCTCACACTATCCACCAAAAGCTGGTGGATAGGGTGAGAGAGTCAAAGGGTTAAGTTTTTGAGGTTGATGGATAAGATGCGGGAGTGAAAGGGTTAAATTTCTCTCTTTCTTTCTTTCTCTTTCTCTCTCTCTCTCTGCCTCTCGTCTCTGTCTCTCTTGTGTCTGATGTTTCTTTTTGTCTGTCTTTGG
>JAPXFY010000028.1:27536301-27543801 GCA_030674185.1 Monoplex corrugatus
TGAGCCAGTCCGGGCAATCGTTTCAGTCTAAGGACCATCCAGTACCCCGTTTTCAATCCCTGACCCAACCTGACCCTGCCTTTGTTCATGCTGCAAACCGACGTGATCAAGAACGCCATTCCGTGAACGGAGCTGACCAGACCGTCCGCGCCGTATCTCCTCGACGGCAGTCCGAGAGCGTGAGCGCCGAGCTGGGTCTTCTCCGGCACCTGTTCCACCAACCCGCAGAAGAAGATCGTCCACATCAAAGCGACGGTTCTCTTCAGGAAAGTTCCCACGTTCAGCCACAGCCTGTTCCTCAGCGTCTTGAAGATTTCGACCCGAGTCTCCATCATCCCCAAGTTCAAGCAGCTCTGACCAAACAAGGGAAACAATCCGGATCTCAGAATCAGTCAAGCCAAAAAAGTCTTCAACCGGGTCACCCCAAACCGGAGGCAAAGGACGAAAAAGCGATGAGGAATCTTGCTGAACAACAGCACGAAAAACCAGCAAAGGCTCACACCGAACCCAGCCACCCGAAGACGGACCCCGCGGACGGTTTGTTGGAGAAAGAGCTCCAAGAAAATCAGAAGTGAAAGCTGAAATATTGTACGATCCTTCATATCTGTGGCGCGTTTCTTAGGTGAGGCGTTTTGTGACATTTTTCTTTGGCGTTTGTTGTAAAGAAACCAAAACGTTTTCACGTAGCGATTCAAAGAGCTTGGGGGTTGTTCAAGAGGGATTTGTCGCACTTGGATAATTCTGGATTTGCTCCACCTTATTATCCCAACAATTATCTGGATGACCCCGTGACCTTGCATATCATTATGAGCTGGCACGGTCTTGAAAAGGGGAAGGGAGGGGGAGGGGAGGGGGAGGGGAGAGAGTGGAGGGAGGGGAGGAGGAACTTCTGAAGCAGCACACAGACACCACCACCAGAATGAACTGAACCATTCAAACAGCTATTGATTGATTGATTCGGTTTTTTTTACGTAGACACCCAACCTCAGGCGATTTGGCCGACGGGATAACCATCCCAGGGAAATGGGAGGGAAGTGGGACTTATCTAATCCTATACTGACACCACCAGAACAACAATGATGTTCAGATGGGACAGTGAGAAGGCCAGTTTTAATGGGAGGACTTATCTAATCCTATACTGACACCACCAAAACAACAATGATGTTAAGTTGGGACAGTGAGAAGGCCAGTTTTAATGGGAGGACTTATCTAATCCTATACTGACAGACACCACCAGAACAACAATGATGTTAAGTTGGGACAGTAAGAAGGCCAGTTTTAATGGGAGGACTGATCTAATCCTATACTGACATCACCAGAACAACAATGATGTTAAGTTGGGACAGTGAGAAGGCCAGTTTTAATGGAGGACTTATCTAATCCTATACTGACACAACCAGAACAACAATGATGTTAAGTTGGGACAGTGAGAAGGCCAGTTTTAATGGGGGGACTTATCTAATCCTATACTGACACCACCAGAACAACAATGATGTTAAGTTGGGACAGTGAGAAGGCCAGTTTTAATGGGGCGGACTTATCTAATCCTATACTGACACCACCAGAACAACAATGATGTTAAGATGGGACAGTGAGAAGGCCAGTTTTAATGGGAGGACTTATCTAATCCTATACTGACACCACCAGAACAACAATGATGTTAAGTTGGGACAGTGAGAAGGCCAGTTTTAATGGTGGGACTTATCTAATCCTATACTGACACCACCAGAACAACAATGATGTTAAGATGGGAATATGAGAAGGCCAGTTTTAATGGGAGGACTGATCTAATCCTATACTGACACCACCAGAACAACAATGATGTTAAGATGGGACAGTGAGAAGGCCAGTTTTAATGGGAGGACTTATCTAATCCTATACGGACACCACCAGAACAACAATGATGTTAAGTTGGGACAGTGAGAAGGCCAGTTTTAATGGGAGGAATGATCTAATCCTATACTGACACCACCAGAACAACAATGATGTTAAGATGGGACAGTGAGAAGGCCAGTTTTAATGGGAGGACTTATCTAATCCTATACTGACAGACACCACCAGAACAACAATGATGTTAAGTTGGGACAGTGAGAAGGCCAGTTTTAATGGTGGGACTTATCTAATCCTATACTGACAGACACCACCAGAACAACAATGAAGTTAAGTTGGGACAGTGAGAAGGCCAGTTTTAATGGGGGGACTTATCTAATCCTATACTGACACCACCAGAACAACAATGAAGTTAAGTTGGGACAGTGAGAAGGCCAGTTTTAATGGGAGGACTTATCTAATCCTATACTGACACCACCAGAACAACAATGATGTTAAGTTGGGACAGTGAGAAGGCCAGTTTTAATGAGGGGACTTATCTAATCCTATACTGACACCACCAGAACAACAATGATGTTAAGTTGGGACAGTGAGAAGGCCAGTTTTAATAAGGGGACTTATCTGATCCTATACTGACACCACCAGAACAACAATGATGTTAAGCTGGGACAGTGAGAAGGCCAGTTTTAATAAGGGGACTTATCTGATCCTATACTGACACCACCAGAACAACAATGATGTTAAGTTGGGACAGTGAGAAGGCCAGTTTTAATGGGAGGACTTATCTAATCCTATACGGACACCACCATGAACAGCAATGATGTTAAGTTGGGACAGTGAAAAGGCCAGTTTTAATGGGGGAGGGGGGGGGACTTATCTAATCCTATACTGACACCACCAGAACAACAATGATGTCAAGATGGGACAGTGAGAAGGCCAGTTTTAATGTAGCGCACCCCGTGGGTCATTCATAAGGAAGATTAGGAAAAGACAGGCAACATATATAGGCCATTTTATCAGGGAAGGGGAATTGGCGCACCTGGTCACAACGGGAAAGCTGGAGGGAAAGAGAGCACTAGGTAGACCCAGGGAGAAGATATTGGACGGACTTGAAGAGTGACTGAAGACAGAGAGGGTGGAAGAGGTGCTTGCGGCAATAAGAGATGGAAACACATGGAAGGCCATGATGGTCAACGTCATGTGGCAAGGCACTTGATGATTGATGATGATGATGATCCCGTGGATTCGAACCCACAACCATTAGCAATGTGAATCCGACGTTCAAACCAACTGAGCTACCGGGCCCTCGTCAGACAGCCAGCTAACAGGCCAGTTTTAGTGGGCCGGCAGGAACTGAACTCGAACACAAGATCTTGACCCCGTGGCTCTTCACAAAAGAACAAACCAACCAACCTGTGTAACGAGTCAAACGCCACAGAATGGACAAGAAACTTATTGACTAGGACGAATGGAGGAAACTCCAATCAGTGAAAACTGTGGTGAATATGGCTGGTTTTCTTTAGTACCTCTGTCTTGCTTGGGGGGGGGGGGGATACAGGAGGGGGGGGGGAGGAGGTCGCCATTTGCCATTTTGAAGAAAAAAACAGCAAAGGGAAGTGAAAAAGCTAAAAAGTTACTGTCTTTGGAATTTCTGCCCAAAGGGGAAAGTTTCGTTTTGAGTGTCAGAAACGCCACAGCAAAACTTCGTTCCTTAAGAAACGCGCAGCTGATATGGTTTTAGCTGATCTCTGGTCGCTGAATGACCTCATTGTGTAGGTGAAGTAAATGATGATTTGTCATGATGATGATAATAAGAAACAGTCATGGCAGTAGCAGTAATAGTAATACTGATAATAATAATAATAAATGTATCATATTATCATTATTATTATCATGATGATAATAATTATTATTATTTTTATTATAATTATTATTATCATCATCATTATTATCACCATCATCATACTATTGTTATTATTATTATTTTGTTGTTGTTAACATTAACAATAGTAATAAGAAGAAAGATGATGGCAATGATGATGATGACTGATTATGATGATTATGGTATCAGTAATAATGACTATAAAAATGTAATGATGATGATGATGATGAAGTAATAACAATAATGAAATGACAATAATGACAACAATAATAACAATGATAACGAAGATGAAAAATAATGAGGATACTGATTATGGTGATGATGACGATGATATCAATAATCAATGATCATAACGATGAACACTTTATTAGCGATTTATGACGCCGTACAGAGCAAACGAACGTGTGCACAGCAAACATGATAATGAGAACATAAAGATATCATCATCAGCAACAGCAGCAATAACAATACTATGCTAATAGTAATGACAATTATTATGGTGCCAATAGACATTTGAATAGCAATTTCCGAATCCTATAGTTAACAAGATGGGGGAGATGCTGGGGGCAACGAGAGATAGAGATGGTTGGAAGTCCATGGTCGCCAACGCCATGCGGCAGGGCACCTGATGATGATGATGATAGTTAACAAGAAACACCACGAGGGTGTGGATGGGACCCAGAACAGCAATGCCTCGCCACTCTCTGCACAATCACCTTCCAAGCTCCCGACGCCACTCGACAGTCATTTCATCAAGCAAAGGGGGCTGTCCTTGCGTCGCATGACCCATTCGGACCCAGTCATCAGTCACCTTGTTTACAAACCGAATGGCAAGGTGGGGAGATGACAAACCCCGGGACATAGCCACACAACGTGCACCAACCAGGTTCAGCCCAGCCTCCGAACCAAGAGAGAATGGAAGACCCCTCTCTCGCCCCACTCTGGTCTTCATCTCTCTTTCGGGCAGCCCGCCCTGCCACCACTCGCATAGCTGTCCAGCTACTTCCCCTTACTATAGTCTCGACAATTAGCAGTCGGAAGGTCCCAACGTTGTCTTACTTCAACCACAGAGGTTGTTTGAACGACCACGAAAGTGGCCGGGCACGAAACTCCAGACACAGCCCATTTTTGCTGTTCAGCAAGGTCTGACACGCCCTGAAAGGGATCCCAAGTTTGCCGTCTTTCCGAGCAGCCAGCAGGTCTTTCTCTGCGGTCACCAGGCCTGATTCCCTAAAGTCAGTACTTTATTATTACAGAAAATGAATACGTACATAATAAATCTATCGTAATGACGCCTTAAGTCTTTGACTCCCGTGCCCTGTACATCAGTATTCTGCATTGTCAGGCATGCTAGCAAAGCAAAAACCTGACCTTTTGACGCTATCCACCAGCTTCCTGCAATCAATCCAAACGAAGGGACTGAATTTAAAAGTCTTATCATTCAGTGATAAACAGACCAATACATAACTGACGTCATCCGGTTTAATAAGAGGAAGCTTTGATTGACTGCGACGTCAGGAAAACAAAACAAAATATCACCCCCAAACACACCACCCACCACACCACACACAACACACACACACACCACACACACACACACCACCACATCACACACACAACTTCCCAATCACACACACACACACTCCTCGATCCGTCACAGGACAATAAAGATCGTATTATCACCATCTTACTCCGTCACAAATCACAGTTACCAAACAGAGTGACGTCACCGAGGGCCCCCATTACCTAACTGACGTCATTCAGCGACGTGAGATGCAACTTTAATTCCGACGCCGCCAAGATTTAAAAAAAAAAAAGTATACAACCTGGATGTGGACACAGGATAATAAGGATCGTACGTCAGCATGTACCGTCTACCCTCGTGACACCACAGGGTGACGTCATCGCCGTTTGTCGCTTTGACGTCATTATTCGGGACCGTAACCATGGTGATGAGATTGTCGTTAAATGGCTGGGGACCGTTGAAAGATATTGGTTGTGACTGTTATTGAAACCTACAGTTTGGAGGTTATGTATTTCATCGTTCAAATGTGACCCTGTCTCTTACTTTTTGCTTCATATTCCGTAAACGAGAATCTTAATTTCATTCCGTAGATTTCTTTTTTTTTTGTTTTGTTTTGTGGTCGTTTTCACATATTTGTACATTCTTGCTTATTTTGACCATTTTGCCAAGATAGCCACGATGATGATGATGACAGTGATGATGACGATGACAATTATTATTACAGTTATCATTGATCACAGTTATTATTATCATTATTATATCATTTTTATTATTATAGTACTAGTAGTAGTAGTGGTGGTAGAAGTAGGGTTATTATTCTTATTATTATTATCATTCTCATTATTATTATTATTATCATATATTATTATGACTATTATTATCATTATCATTATTACGCTTTTTTTCTCATCCATCTATTTGATCTATTGTTTTTGAAAAAATGATCGATCAAATGCACAAAGATAGCTTTCATAAAGAATTATTCAATTTCAGACGTCAGAAAAAAAAGGCTTGCAAAGCCTGCTTAAAATATGAACTTATGAACTGTGTATTTTGCATAGCAGTGCAGGACTACGTAGACCAATGCATGTAAAACTACAGTCTATGTGTTAAAAGAATATACTGGAGAATATTCTTTCAGGACAACCAAATTATCTTTAGAAATAAAAAAAATATCGATAAATAAGTAAAAAAGAAACAAATAAATAAATGAATAATAACAAGATAAGATAACAAGATAACAAGATTTTATTTTAGCCCAGTGCACAACACAAGGAAAATGTTTTGGCTATACATACAATCACACTCACGACCTCACAACAATTACAATATTCAACATCATAAAAGACAAATTCGTCGGTCATCCACGGAATCGAAGAAACACACGCACACAACACACACACACTCTCACGCCAAGGCGACCAAATCCGAGACACCTTCACTGGCCACTAATTGTTGGTTCTGCCCTGCCAGCTAATTAACAGCGCGCATCTGTCCTTCCCCTTCCACTCTCCACACCGCCCTCACCCATCCTGTGGCGAGCCACAGGCACACATTGGAAGTACAGGCTTACAGATTGACATACATATATTTAGTAATGAAGAAAATAGTGTTGAGTTTTGTTTACATACAGATCACCTCTCAGCTGATATCGAATTAAGTTATATAGTAAAACAGTCAAATGCATTTGTAAAAATTGTCATGTATTTGAATACTTCTATCATGATCAGTTTTAAATATGGGTGAACAAAAATGTACAGTTTTTTTTCAAACTAAAACATGAACGTTTGTTTTTTGTTAATAAAACAAGACAGGAAGACATTTTCTGAATCATTTTGTTTATCACAATTGCTGCTAGATTATACAGTTTTGATAATTAATATTTTGGAATTTTGTGTTCAACTTTGTATTCTTATCCACTTTTAGTTATGGTGATCTTTATTTACTAAATCGTACACTTATCTATTTAGATTAATGACATGTGAAATGTGAGAAATCAATTTACAGCAGCATAATGTATTTACATCAAAACATACATTTCTTTACAGTAATTGTACTAAAAGTATGCGCTTACACAAATAACAACAACCACTTGTGCATGTAAGGCATGTAAGATATCTAACTGTTTGCCAAACATTTGGTTTACAGATCTTCTGTATGGTAGTTTTAATTTCACATTTAACATTTTCAAGATATACATGATTACTTTCCATTTGAAATACATTGATATGTACACTCAAAGTGTACAGATATAAGACATACA
>JAPXFY010000028.1:27551301-27553801 GCA_030674185.1 Monoplex corrugatus
CAGTAACCAGAGAAAAAAAAAAAACAAGTAAAAAGAATGAGAATGTGTGTTAAATACAACCAGACAAAACAGGCGCAATTTTTCGGCCAACTGGCCTTTGTCAAGCGTAAGATCACAAACAAACAAACAACCAGATACAAAAATTAGATGAAAAAGACTGAAACTTCTCACACTGGACAGAGCAGCAGGGAAGTTTCAGTCTTTTTCTCCTAATTTTTGTACCTGGTGTTTGTTTGTGATCTTACGCTTGACAAAGGCCAGTTGGCCGAAAAATTGCGCCTGTCTCGTCTTGTTGTATTAAATACGCGTTCTTATTCTTTTTTCGTGTTTTTTTCTGGTTCCTGTTTGCTTGAACGCGGGCAATAACACGTTTTTTTTAATAACAAGCAGTAAGTTAAAAAAGTAAGCAAGATACAGATGGCTTTATGTACACATCCGTATTATGTCTACCTATCCACGTATCCAAATTTGGTTGTAGTTTTCTTTCAATCTAATGTGAAAGTTGGATCGTTCAACGCACGTACTCTGAATTCCAACCACCGTGTCCATGAAATGCTGCAACTCTCCTCTGGGTGACATACTGTCTGCCAACATCAGCGACCGTGTCAACCTTCGACGTGGACAAGGCAGAACCCTGACTCTGAGGGCTGATGTTACGAATGATCTTGACCACCTCAGCGTTTCCCCAGCAATTGTCATGACCATGAACGGCATCCAATTTTCACAGTTGATTGTTTCGTTTTAATTTGCTGAACATTAAATATATATTTCTTTCACCGTAAGAACAGACAGTAAGTTGAATAAGTAAGCAAGATACAGAGGGCTTAATGTACACATCTGTATCCACTTTTTCTGTCCACGTGTCCTACGCTGGTTGTAGTTATCTTTTTCGGTTATCCTACGCTGTTTGTAGTTATTTGTTTCGGTTATCCTACGCTGTTTGTAGTTATTTGTTTCGGTTATCTTACGCTGGTTGTAGTTATCTTTTTCGGTTATCCTAAGCTGGTTGTAGTTATCTTTTTCGGTTATCCTACGCTGGTTGTAGTTATCTTTTTCGGTTATCTTACGCTGGTTGTAGTTATCTTTTTCGGTTATCTTACGCTGGTTGTAGTTATCTTTTTCGGTTATCCTACGCTGGTTGTAGTTATCTTTTTCGGTTATCTTACGCTGGTTGTAGTTATCTTTTTCGGTTATCTTACGCTGGTTGTAGTTATCTTTTTCGGTTATCTTACGCTGGTTGTAGTTATCTTTTTCGGTATCCTAACGCTGGTTGAGTTATCTTTTTCGGTTATCTTACGCTGGTTGTAGTTATCTTTTTCGGTTATCCTACGCTGGTTGTAGTTATCTTTTTTGGTTATCTTACGCTGGTTGAGTTATCTTTTTTGGTTATCCTACACTGGTTGTAGTTATCGTTTTAATTTATCCTACGCTGGTTGGAGTTATCTTTTTAAGTTATCCTACGCTGGTTGGAGTTATCTTTTTAAGTTATCCTACGCTGGTTGGAGTTATCTTTTTAAGTTATCCTACGCTGGTTGGAGTTATCTTTTTAAGTTATCCTACGCTGGTTGTAGTTATCTTTTTCGGTTATCTTACGCTGGTTGTAGTTATCTTTTTCGGTTATCCTACGCTGGTTGTAGTTATCTTTTTAAGTTATCCTACGCTGGTTGTAGTTATCTTTTTGGGTTATCTTACGCTGGTTGTAGTTATCTTTTTAAGTTATCCTACGCTGGTTGGAGTTATCTTTTTAAGTTATCCTACGCTGGTTGTAGTTATCTTTTTAAGTTATCCTACGCTGGTTGTAGTTATCTTTTTCGGTTATCTTACGCTGGTTGTAGTTATCTTTTTCGGTTATCCTACGCTGGTTGTAGTTATCTTTTTAAGTTATCCTATGCTGGTTGTAGTTATCGTTTTAATTTATCCTACGCTGGTTGTAGTTATCTTTTTAAGTTATCCTACACTGGTTGTAGTTATCTTTTTAAGTTATCCTACACTGGTTGTAGTTATCTTTTTAAGTTATCCTACACTGGTTGGAGTTATCTTTTTAAGTTATCCTACGCTGGTTGGAGTTATCTTTTTAAGTTATCCTACGCTGGTTGGAGTTATCTTTTTAAGTTATCCTACGCTGGTTGTAGTTATCTTTTTCGGTTATCTTACGCTGGTTGTAGTTATCTTTTTCGGTTATCCTACGCTGGTTGTAGTTATCTTTTTAAGTTATCCTACGCTGGTTGTAGTTATCTTTTTCGATTATCCTACGCTGGTTGTAGTTATCGTTTTAATTTATCCTACGCTGTTTGTAGTTATCTTTTTCGATTATCCTACGCTGGTTGTAGTTATCTTTTCTGGTAATAAAAGGCAGTAAGTAAGCAAGATACAAAATGTTAAGATTCGATATCAATGGGTTCCCTCCCATACTGGCCTTTCTGGAAATGACAAGGCCGACAGAGCAGCCAAAGATGGAGCCATGAAGTCTGGGAACCCTGACCTTACACTTCCTCTCTCC
>JAPXFY010000028.1:27563801-27576301 GCA_030674185.1 Monoplex corrugatus
CTCTCTCTTTCCTCTCCCCTCTGTTACTCAACTTCAATTTTTCTTTCACTCCGGCTCTCTCACTGTCTCTCACATAGAAAAGGAAATAAAGGGGAGGGGGAGACAAGATGAGATAAAGGAGAGAGACAGAGAGAGAGTGAAAGAGAGAGAGAGAGACAGAGAGAGAAAGAGAGAGAGAGACAGAGAGAACGAGAGAGAGACAGAGAGAGAGACAGAGAGAAAGAGAGAGAGAGAGACAGAGAGAGAGAGAGAGAGAAAGAGAGAGAGAGACTTCAGACTTCAGACTTCAGAATTTTTATTCAAGAAAGGCCATAGCCCCTACTGAAGGGGTGCTTATAAACATAATGAGATAATCAGATAATATATCATATAGGATTAACAATCAACAACAAAATAAATTGTGTATCACGATAAAGCAATTTCCCTGATTTTAACTGCTTTAAGCAAGAACAAACCAAAATTCTTAATATAATCAAAACGAGTTGAACACATTAACAAACACAGTTTAAACATATTTGGGCATCTGAAATACTTTTGAGGGATAAACCTTGAACGGATTTCATCTAAAGCTGGACAACACAGGGCAAAATGTATTTCGTCTTCTTCCGCTTGCATACATAAGGGACAGAGTAAATCAGACTCTCTGTGTTGCTTGTATCTCAGTTGATGGGTTTTTAAATTTGATAAACCAAGTCTGAATTTTGCTATTATTTTTTTCAAATTAATATCCAGATCAAGGCTTATGTACGGTTTAACACTGTGAGAATCTATGACAGTTCTGTAAAAATCATATCTTCCACTTGTTTGTATATGGTCATTCCACTTTTGCCATCTACAATCAATCAGTCTTTGTCGAAAAACACGAATAAACTGTCTCTCATCGCCAGCTCCTTGGAAAAACCAAACATTACCAAACCCGTATTCATTCAGACATATACGTATACTAGTAACCCAATTCTTCTTACCTTTACAATCTAGATCAAACAGCATCTTATATGATTTTTTCGGCAGTCTATTGTCTTTCATGTGCAATAGTTTTAACCAAAATTGAATACATCGTAGAACTGAATGAACAAACAATGGGTATCTGTTTGTTTCTCCATACACTAAATCATTAGATGTGCGCTTATCCAGTCCTAAAAATCCTTTCAAAGCAAATAAGTGTACAGCTTCACAATGCATAACTGCCTTATCTAATCCCCAAATTTCTGCTCCATACAGCAAAATTGGCTGTATTTGTGAATCAAATATTTTGACAAGTAAATCAAATGAATTATTATTTAACATATTCAATCTTTTCATCACACATAGCAATACATTTTTTGCCCTGCTAGCAATATCTTTACAAGCCAGAGTAAAACTCAAACGTGTAGAAAAATAAATTCCTAGGTATTTATATGCATTTACAACAGGCATAACTGTATCATTGTACACCCATCTCTCTCTAGCAGCTAAGTGTCCTCCTTTTCTAAATACGACAACATTACTTTTGTTCAAATTTACCTTAAGATGCAAAGAAGTTGCTGCTCTGTGTAGAGTATTTAACTGCCTCTGTAAACCTACAACCGTTTCAGATAACAACAGCACATCATCTGCCAACAAAAGAATAAACAATTCTGACAAATCATGTGGAAATTTGGCCCCATGACGCCCATTGCTGATAACCTCCAGAGCAAGCTCGTTAATAAACATAGAAAATAACACAGGGCTACAAACATCTCCTTGTTTAACTCCAGTTGTACACTGAATATAATCTGTAAAATGAAGCCCACAGCGGATTCGACATTTAACTTTTTGATACATTGCCTTTATACATTGAAACAATTTACCATTTACACCGTTCTTCAACAAAATTGGCCAAAGCAAATTTCTATCAATAGAATCAAATGCTTTTTCAAAATCAATAAAAGCAACATACAATTTCCTATTACAAGAAAACTGTTTCTGAACAAAGGAGAGGAGAGTAAACATATGATCTATTGTAGAATATCCCTTCTTAAAGCCGGCTTGGTGATCTCCTGTAATATCATTACTTGTAACCCATTCCTGTAACCTCTTATTGATAATGGTGCTATATAATTTACTACTTATATTACAGAGAGAAATTCCTCTGTAATTATTTGGATTACTGGCGTCCCCTTTCTTAAATAATGGCAAAATTATTGATTCTGACCAACTTTCTGGAAATATGCCATCATCAAAAAGTTTATTGAATAGTTTCAGGAAAAACTGAATTGTATCATCTGTCCCATTTTAAAAAAATTCACCAATAATAAGATCAGGACCTGCAGCCTTATCATTCTTTAGTTTACGCATGGCGGACACAACTTCATCCACTGAAAGAGAGAGAGAGAGAGAAAGAGAGAGAGAGAGAGAAAGAGAGAGAGAGAGAGAAAGAGAGAGAGAGACAAAGACAGAGAGAGAGAGAGAGACAGAGAGAGAGACAGAGAGAGAAAGAGACAGACAAACAGACAGACAGAGACAGAGACACAGACAGAGAGAGAAAAGAACGTCAGATTCGTATGACGAAATTGTCAAATGTTATCAGCAGACAAGGTTGACGAGATGAAGAGGGGGGAGTGTGTATGTGTGTGGATGGGGGGGGGGGAGGGGGGAAGAAGGGGGTGGTTCCGTCCAATCAGCAGCAAAGCTCAAACACACAGACGGACGGCCGAGGAGACGAGAGATAACTACTCCACCACTGACCTGATTGGTGCTGATGCATTTCTCTCCCTTCGTTGTGTCCAGGCCGCACGCGCCTATCGCTGCACGCGCTGCTCAGGAAGTGACGTCAAAGCGTGGAAGACGATCCGATGTTCACCCCCCCCCCCTACCCCCCTTCGTTTCCGAAAGGCAGACACTAATTTAAAGAGTAATGAATAAACATGCGACGAAGCCTGAAAATAGAGGCAATTCTGGTTGATGTTTTTCTTTGCTTGCTTGTGTGTGTGTGTGTGTGTGTGTGTGTGGGGGGGGGGGGTTAGTAGTGTGTGTACGTGTGAGCGTGTGTGCGTGTGTGTGTGTGTGCGTGCGTGCATGCGTGTGTATGTGTGTGTGTGTGTGTGTGTGTGTGTGTGTGGTGTGTGTGTGTGTGTGTGTGTGTGTCTGTGTTGTATGTGTGTGTGTGTGTGTCTGTGTTGTATGTTGTGTGTGTGTGTGTGTGTGTCTGTGTTGTGTGTGTGTGTGTGTGTGTGTGTTGTGTTGTATGCATGTGTGTGTGAGTGTGTGTGTTGTGTGGAATGTGTGTATGTGTTGTGTTGTATTGTATGTGTGTGTGTGTGTGTGTGTGTGTGTGTGTGTGTGTGTGTGTATAGTGTTTTGTGTGTGTGTGGTGTGTGTGTGTATGTATGTACTTCTGTGGGGCGGGTCTGGGGATGGTGGTGGTGGTATTGGTGGTGGCAGTGATGGTGGTGTTAGGTATGCTAACGGAGGTGGTGGCTGTGGTTTCGGTGTTTGGTGAGGTGGTGGTGGGTGGATATGGTGGTAGTGGTTGGTGATGGGTTGTTGGTGGTGGTGGTAGTGGTGATAGGTGTGGTGGTGGTGGGTGTGGTGGTGGTGGTGGGTGTGGTGGTGGATGTGGTGGTGGTGGGTGTGGTGGCGGTGGGTGTGATGGTGGTGGGTGTGATGGTGGTGGGTGTGATGGTGGTGGTGGGTGTGATGGTGGATGTGATGGTGGTGGATGTGGTGGGTGTGGTGACGGTGGGTGTGATGATGGTGGGTGTGATGGTGGTGGTGGGTGTGATGGTGGATATGGTGGTGGTGGGTGTGGTGGCAGTGGGTGTGATGGTGGTGGGTGTGATGGTGGGTGTGATGGTGGTGGATGTGGTGGTGGTGGGTGTGATGGTGGTGGGTGTGGTGGTGGTGGGTGTGATGGTGGTGGTGGGTGTGATGGTGGTGGGTGTGATGGTGGGTGTGATGGTGGTAGGTGTGATGGTGGTGGTGGGGTGGTGGTGGTGTGATGGTGGTGGGTGTGATGGTGGGTATGATGGTGGTGGTGTGTGATGGTGGGTGTGGGTGTGATGGTGGTGGGTGTGATGGTGGTGGGTGTGATGGTGGTGGGTGTGATGGTGGTGGGTGTGATGGTGGTTGGTGTGATGGTGGGTATGATGTTGGTGGGTGTGATGGTGATGGGTGTATGGTGAGTATGATGGTGGTGGGTGTGATGGTGGTGGGTGTGATGGTGGTGGGTGTGATGGTGGTGGTGGGTGTGATGGTGGTGGGTGTGATGGTGATGAGTATGATGGTGGTGGTGGGTGTGATGTTGGTGGATGTGATGTTGGTGGGTGTGATGGTGATGGGTGTGATGGTGATGGGTGTGATGGTGATGGTGGTGGGTGTGATGGTGATGGGTATGATGGTGATGGGTGTGATGGTGATGGGTGTGATGGTGGTGGGTGTGATGGTGGTGGGTGTGATGTTGGTGGGTGTGATGTTGGTGGGTGTGATGTTGGGTGTGATGTTGGTGGGTGTGATGGTGGTGGGTGTGATGGTGGTGGGTGTGATGGTGGTGGGTGTGATGGTGGGTGTGATGGTAGTGGGTGTGATGGTGAGTATGATGGTGAGTGTGATGGTGGTGGTGGGTGTGATGGTGAGTATGATGGTGGGTGTGATGTGGTGGGTGTGATGTGGTGGGCATGATGGTGGTAGTGGGTGTGATGGTGAGTATGATGGTGGTGGTGGGTGTGATGGTGAGTATGATGGTGGGTGTGATGTGGTGGGTGTGATGTGGTGGGCATGATGGTGGTAGTGGGTGTGATGGTGAGTATGATGGTGGGTGTGATGTGGTGGGCATGATGGTGGTAGTGGGTGTGATGGTGAGTATGATGGTGGGTGTGATGTGGTGGGTGTGATGGTGGGTGTGATGTGGTGGGTGTGATGTGGTGGGCATGATGGTGGTAGTGGGTGTGGTGGTGGGACGGTGGCGGTGGTTGGTCTGGTGGTGAATGTGGTGGTGGTAGTGAGTGTGGTGGGTGTGGTGGTGGGTGTGGTGGTGGTGGTGGGTGTGGTGGTGGTGATTGTGATGGTAATGGTGGTGATGGGTGTGGTGATGTTAGCGGTCTCTCTATTTCTCCTTCCCCCCTCCTCCCGCTCTCTCTCTCCCTCCCTCTCTCTCTCTCTAAGAAACAATACCAAAGAAATCTGGCTATGGCAAATAATAAGATCTTTATTATGTTTTTGATACATGAGTATTGACTGTTACAATGTTAGTGACCAATCGAAGTTGAGCGGATACAAATGCCAGATCGGAACGTGAAAAGATGTTATTGCCTTTACCACAAAAATTGCATTTCAAACGTTTCAAGAAAATCTTTTTTTTTTTTTTAAAAAAACAACAACTAAAAACAAAACATTTTAAACAAAATCATTTCATGAAAACATAACTTAAAGACAACCTTATTTCAAACAAAAATTTACCTCACTTTAACACTTTGACTTCTGCACAATGCCAGCAAAAGAGAAAACTTAACCCTTTGACTCTCTCACCCTATCCACCAAGCTTCCTACAGGAAGCTTGGTGGATAGGGTGAGGGAATTAAAGGGTTAAGTTTCTGCAGTTGGTGGATAGGGTGCGGGACTCAAAAGGTTATACACATATTTCAAGCACACACAGAAATCAATAAACTATACTCTATACAAAATATTATCTAACCAAAAATATTCTTCGACTAAAATGTATTTTCATAAAAGAAAAAAATAAACTTATTGCAGTCAAACACATATTTCAACCAAAAGGGTGTTTCAAAGATAATTGCATTTCATTCCAAAAAAAAAAAAATTAATCAAAATTTTCCGACATGATGGAAATATATACAGTTGTACAGAATAAGTTATACAAGTATTTACACAAACAGGCACACTGCTTACAGAATAACTTTATACATGATCAAACGCAGCTTCATGAAAGGTGAGGGGAAAGGTGAGGGGGAAGGGGGGAAAGGGAGGGAGGGGTTGGGAGGAGGAGGAAGAAAAGGGTGGAGGTGGTGGTGGTAAAACAAAATGAAGGTACCACTTTCCCCGGAACATTATCATTCGTGTACATCTTAAATTTTCTTTTTTACATTATGTCGTTGATATTTTACGAAACGAAGAGAGAGCGAGAGAGAGAGAGAGAGAGAGAGAGAGAGAGAGAGAGAGAGAGAGAGAGAGAGAGAGAGAGACAGAGAGACAGACAGACAGACAGAAAGAAACAGAGAGACAGCGACAAAGACACAGAAAGGGAGACAGAGTGAGAGAGAGAGAGAAAGAGAGAGAGAGAGAGAGAGAAAGAGAGAGAGAGAGAGAGAGAGAGAGAGAGAGAGAGAGGAAGAGACAAACAGAGACAGAACCAGAGCCAGAGCCAGACAGACAGACAGAGACAGAGACACAGATAAAGGCACAAACAGACAAGAAACACAGACCACCGAGAGAATGAAAGAGACAGGTGGCGAAACATATAACCAAAAAGACATTTCAAATGTTATCGACAACTGATAACCCCAACACTCATATCGAAACGACAGCCATGACCCCCCCCCTCCCCTCCTCCCGTCCCGCGACCGGGTCCGAACGGGTCATGCAGCGCATACACAGCCCCCTTTTGCTTGGCGAAATGGCTACCATGGGACGTCGGAACCTAGAAGAGGATTGTCTCATTAGTGGTAAGGCATTGCTGCTCTGGATTCCATTAACCCTTTGACTCCTGCACCCTGTCCACCAGCATTCGGCATTGCCGACTATGCTAGCAAAACAAAAACTTAACTCTTTGATTCCCTCACCCTATCCACCAGCTTCCTGCAAGAAGCTGGTGGATAGGGTGAGGGAATCAAAGGGTTAAGTTTTTGCAGTTGGTGGATAAGGTGCAGGTGTCAAAGGGTTAAACACTCTCGGGTTTTTCTGCCTTGACCAGGGCGAGACCTGGACACTGACCACGACAGAGCAACGGGTTACCTACTGGACGGTTGAAGGTTCGAATTCCACCAGTACAGTCAAAATCATTGTGGAGTTTTTTCGGTCCTAACCGGCTCTAATCCAAAGTTCAGCGTGCTATGGGCTCATTGGGAAAAAAACAACAAAAACAAAAACAAAAAAACAAACAAAACAAAACAAACAAACAAACAACCTGGGACCACACAGCCCAGTCTCATCCACTTCACGGATGCCATAACTGTGGGTATTGAGTAAATATCCTGCAGACTGCAAATGTCCTGCAGACCAACACCACAGGTATATGTAGCTCTCGGGCCTGGTTGACGCCAGAATACGTCACAAAAGGAAGCGAAGAACACAGCTCTGTCGTGCAATGGCAATGCAGAATGGGAATGCAATGACATCATGATTATAGTCATCATCGTCATAACACTTTGAACAATAAATTATCCCAGGTTCTGTACCTATGAACATGATGTACGAAATGAAAAAAAGACTCCCCCCCCCTCCCCCCACAAAAAAAAAAAATATCATCATGACAACAATGAGATTCAAACGCTCAACTCAGACAGATCAGCGTGCTACGAGCTCTTTGAGAAAAAAAGCAACTGTGACCACACAGTCTAGTCTCATCCACTTCATGGACGTAAAATTGTGGGTGTTTTGATCAAATGTCCCTGCTGACCAACACCGCAAGTATCTGTATCTCTCGGGCCTGGTTGACGCCAGGATACGTTATAAAAGGAAGCGCAGAACACAGCCCTGTCGAGCAGTGTCAATGCACAATGGGAATTCAATAATATCATGATTATCATCCCCTTCGTTATCATCATCATAGCACTTTGAAAAAGAAATTATCCCAGGTTCTGTACCTATGAATCATCATCATCATCGGGTGCCCTGCCCCATGGCGTTGGCGATCATGGACTTCCATCTGTCTCTATCACTCGTTGCCCCTAGCATCTCCGAATGAATATGGTGTAGGAAATGGAAAAAAATAACTCCCCCAAAATATAATCATGACATCAATGAGATTCAAACACTCAACTCAGTCATATGAGCACTTTCAGCCACATGCGCTCAGGCATGCACACAATGAACGCACGTGCATGATAAATATACTGACATAGTAACAAAATTTGGATGGATTCATGGACGGGTGAGTACAATGTATCAGAATGGATGCGTATGAAAAATTATATACACATACACGTAACTTTAACTTCGTTGGCACCAGCCTCGGTTATTAACCACGACAATGAGAGGGGGGGGGGGGTGACCTTGAATTCTTGCTTACATTTACATAGTCTACATTTTCAGTCTCAATTTCAATTTCTAAAGATAACGTCTCCGAGCTCGGAATGAATTCCATATGCTCTATCATCAAAGGTACCATGTGATGGAGAAGATCCAGAATGATCACGGCGCAAGCCTCAAGCCTGCACACATACCCATGAGCTGGCCAGGTCCTAAGGTCCTACCTACATAGTTCCAAAACTCTGGGGTCGTAGGGAAGTGAGGTGGTAGAGACCTCAACTTTTCGCGGGGCCAGCACCACGAGGGCGGCGCCCATCCCTTCTTCCTCGCTTAAAATTCACATTCATATTCTCATTCTTTTTTTTACCAAGACTTCAGAACGGCAAGAAGGCTATCTGGTCTTCAAGGGGTGGGACCTGGGAACCTGAACCTCTACATTTTCATAATCAGATGCTAAATCAGAGTCGACTAACTGATTAATTTGAACATCTACATTTAACAAACTTGTGACTAAACTAGAGCTCCGGCCTACATTTACAGGTAAAAGTAAATTCCTAAATGTTTACACAATGAAATGGCGTAAGTATCTACTAAATGGTAGATTTGAAAATCTACGTTTCACAAATAACTCGATAAACTAAAATTCTGGTCCACATTCACACAGGCAGGCAGGCAGGCCCAAATCCCTAAATTTTCATAAGGTTTGGCTAAAGTAGAGGCTGTTAACTGGTTGACTTGAAAATGTACATTTCACACACACACACACACACACACACACACACACACACACACACACACACACACACACACACACACACACACACACACACACACACACACACACACAGAGACTAGCCAAACGAAAGTTCCAGTCTGCATTTACACAGGCAAAACTGAAGCCCTAAGTTTTCACAGTAAAATGGCTAATGGTTAACCCTTTTACTTCCGCCCCCTATCCACCTAGTGCAAAAACTTCACCCTTTGACTCCCTCACCCTATCCACCTGCTTCCTGCAGGAAGCTGGGGGATAGGGTAAGGGAATCAAAGGGTGAAGCTTTTACTTTGGTAGCACAGTTGACAGCGCGGGATACTGGCAGACAGGGTGCAGGAGTCAAAGGGTTAAATTAAAAATATCTGCTGACTGGTTGATTTGAAAATGTACATTTCACAAGCAACTGGTTAAACATGAGTTCTAACTCACATTCACACAGGCAAATTTGAAGCCCTAAATTGTCACAATCAGTCGCATAAACAAGAATCGATTGTCTGGTTGATTTGAAAATCTACACTTCACAAGCAACTGGTTAAACTTGAGTTCTAGCTCACATTCACACAGGCAAACTTGAAGCCCTAAATTGTCACAATCAGTCTTCTATTCACTAGAATCGATTGACTGGTTGATCTGAAAATCTACACTTCACAAACAACAGGTTAAACTTGAGTTCTACCATACATTCACACAGGCAAACTTGAAGCCCTAAATTGTCACAATCATAAGGCTATTCACTAGAATCGACTGACTGGTTGATATGAAAATCTACATTTCACAAGCAACTGGCTAAACGGAAGTTCTAGCTCACATCCACACAGGCAAACTTGAAGCCCTGAATTGTCACAATCAGTCGCCTACACTAGAATCGATTGACTGGTTGATTTGAAAATCTACACTTTACAACCAACTGGTTAAACTAGAGTTCTAGCTAACATTTACAAAGGCAAACTCGAAGCCCTAGATTGTCACAATCAGTCGGCTATTCACTAGAATCGATTGACTGGCTACTTAAGTGTTTTATGTTTCACAACCAACCGGCAGAACCACCGAGCCCATGTGCTCAACATGTTTCCATCTCCTATGGGCATTCTGAATGTTAGAATTGTTGACCAGAATTTTACACTTACTATGCTTCTAGGAGATAATAATAATAATATTAATATTAAATTTAATCATAATCATACATGTAATAACGACGACGACAACAATAACAACAACAACAACAACAACGATGATGATGATAATGATGATGATAATAATAATAATAATTACAACAACAACAATAATAACCATCATCATCATCATCATCATCATCATGATAACAGTAATGCTAATACTCATACTAATAGCAACAACAACAATGATAACGATACTACTACTACTACTACCACTACTAGTACTACAACTACTACTGCTAATAACAACAATAATAATAATGATAATAACAATAACAATACTACTACTACTACTACTACTACTAAATAATAACAACAACAATAATAATAATAACAGTAAGAATAATAATAACAATGTGCTAAATCTTGATATGTAAATCGAATAAAAGGTCACACTCTCATCACTCACTTGAAACATCCCCTCACTATGACAAAAAACAAACAAACAAACAAAGCAAACAAACAAACAAACAAACAAAGCAAACAAACAAACAAACAAACAAAAACAACGATTTAAGGGCATAAAGCACAAACATACAAGAAGAGGAAGGATAGGTGGGGTGGGGGGGGGGAAGAGGGAGTGAGATGAAGTGGAGGACACGTAAAGGGAGGAAATCCCTGCTGGACAAAAAGACATGTCTTCAAGCTTAGACTTTTGAAGGAAGACGAGCGTGCGTGACTGTCGAATAGACAGAGGAAGCTCATTTGACTTGTATGGGCCAGACACTTTCAATTCAATTCATACTGCTTATAGCCCAGCCGACTACTAGAGCCACATCAGGGCTAGCCAGACACAGAAAATGAGTGGATATCATTTTGTATCGAATATTGCAAAGAAACATGTTACGCATCTGGGCCCAGAGCTCCAAGCTCCCAATTCTTCATGTCAAAATGTTAAAACACTGCACTATTTTAACCCTTTCACTTCCGCACCCTATCCACCAACTGCAAAAAAAATTAACCCTTTGACTCCCTCACCCTATCCACCAGCTTCCTTGCTGGAAGCTGGTGTATAGGGAGAGGGAGTCAAAGGGTTAAGTTTTTACTTCGCTAGCATGGTTGATGATGTAGGACGCTGGTGGACAGAGCGCGGGAGTCAAAGGGTTAAACTTAAGGTTTTACGCTTTACCATCAACGAGATCAACAAACGTTTGACATGAAACGCTTAAACGACCGAACTACATTTCCACTTCTTCACATACAACTGGCTAAGTAGGCTACAGTTATAAACTCAATTTCCAGCAATAAAGTAGCTTAAGTAGCAAATTCATTTTCTGGCTCAACTACCAAATTCAATTTCTAGCTCAACTAGCAAATTCAATGTCTAGCTAAACTAGCAAATTCAATTTCAAGCAATCAAGTAGCTAAATTAATTTGAGTAGCTACGGTTACAGATTCAATTTCAAGCAATCAAGTAGTATAGTTCCAGATTCAATTTCAAGCAATCAAGTCGCTAAATCTGAATAGTTATAGTTCCAAATTCAATTTCAAGCAATCAAATAGCTAAATCTGAGTAGTTATAGTTCCAAATTCAATTTCAAGCAATCAAATAGCTAAACTAGGGTAGCTATAGATCCAAATTCAATTTCAAAAACAAAACAATCTCTCTCTCTCTCTCTCTCTATATATATATATATACATATATATGTATATATCTTTCTCTTTCTATATATATGTGTGTGTATATATATATATATGTATAAAATATACATATATATACATATATATGTATATATATATATATATATATATATATATATATATATATATATATATATATCAACAGTCTAAACTAAAATTCCAGATGTTTACAATAATTTGGCTCAAACATGATGTTTATCTATACTTGCACAGTTAGCAGGCAGGGTGAAAGATTCTCGTTCAATAAGATTGTACATAGTCGATTGACGAAGTATACCATGTTGCACAACAAGGTGACCAAGAGGGGTTTTTACATCGCACCAAACAACGGGATCACACTGAGTTTTATATCTACACGGTTAAACGAGTAAGTAATCACAAAATCTGTATAATCAACTGGTTAAACTTTGCACAAATCATTGACTAGACCACATCATTTTTCTAATGTTTATAATCGACTAGCTAAACTCATCATCAGGTGCCCTGCCGCATGGCATTGGCGATCATGGACTTCCATCTGCCTCTATCTCTCGTTGCCCCTAGCATTTCCCCCACCCTCCCCGTCCCCAGCCACTCTGCAAGTCCGTCCAGCATTTTCTCCCTGGGTCTACCCGGTGCTCTTCTTCTTCTTCTTCTGCGTTCGCACGTTCACATGGTCAGTCCAGTCAGGGAGACGAATGTTGTCGTGTCCTCCATGTCCTGTCGGCAGCCATAGAGCTTGGTGCGGAGGGGAGCTGCCGTCGGCCACA
>JAPXFY010000028.1:27583801-27591301 GCA_030674185.1 Monoplex corrugatus
TATTCAATATGCTGATTCCAAGATAATTTTACCGTAAGAAAAACTCCTAAGAATTTAATTGACTCATTAAACTGAAGAAGAGTATCTCCCAATTTGAAAGTGGGAATATTTACTGGGTTAGCTCCATTATTAAATAAAACTATTTTTGATTTTTCCAGGGATAGATGTAACCCATTTTCTACCATGTATCGTGCTATTTTATCAAGTTCTAATTGGTAGCATTTGCGTGTATAATTAATACAGCGCAAAGGAGTTTTCCTTTTCATATTTACCTGCATCCACATGCATAAATCATCAGCATATTGAGCTAAAACTACATGCTTAGATACTTTACTGGGTAAGTCATGCATTATTATCATGAAAAGAAGGGGAGCTATAACGGATCCCTGAGGGATACCCATTTGAAGAATTCGTTTCGTGGAATATACATTTTCAATCCTCGTTTGAAATACTCTGTTTTCTAAGAAACACTTAACATAGTCAAAAATGTGACCTGTCAGCCCAATACTTTTAAATTTAAATAACAATCTGGAGTGCCACACTTGATCGTATGCTTTCGTTATATCAAAAAATGTAGCTAAAACACATTGACGTCTTGCAAATTGTTGTTTTATGTTAGTAGTTAGCTTTGTTAGGATTTCTACTGGTGACCTGCCTTTTCGAAATCCTGCCTGATTTACTGGTATTATTTTATTCTTTTCACAATAGTGCATCAGTCCCTTTAAGATTATTTTCTCCATTAGTTTACATACGTGCGATGTTAATGCAATTGGCCTGTAGTTTTTTCAGATCAGTATTACATTTACCTGATTTTAGTACAGGAACCACTATCGTTTCTTTCCAGTTGTTGGGCATTTTCCCACTATTCCAGCATTTTTGAAATATGTCATGTAGCAAAATTATAAAATTTTCTGGTAAATGTTTCGGCATCTCATTGGAAATTGCATCTAGTCCAACTGACGTTTTTTTTTACTTGGAAGGGACTGAATGGCATCTTTTAATTCTTGAAGTGTGAGTGATGCATTTATGTAGTGAGTATTGTCAGAGGCAGGATCCTTATATACATCTTTCTTTTCTTCTCGTTCCCTATAGTCTCTACTAGAGACAGGAAGTCCTTCTACACGACAGGTCTCAGCAAACACGTCTGCAAAAGCTTCTGCTTTTTCCAGTGAGCTAGGAAAAGGGTTATTTTCTAGCTTTACTGGAATTGATGGCAACTTAATCCCGTTTTTTCATTAATTTTAGTTTTTCCCAAATCTTTATCATGTCTTTGTGGTCATTTACTTCACATTTACAAAAAGACGTCCAGTGTTGTTCTTTGGCTTGCTCTATGATTCTGTTACACTTAATGTTGGCACTTTTCATCGTTGTATGATTTTCAGGTGACCTGTTTGCTAAATAGATTTTGTGTGCGTGTGTGTGTGTCTACGTGTGTGTAGGTGTTGTGTGTGTGTGTGTGTGTGTGTGTGTGTGTGTGTGTGTGTGTGTGTGTGTGTGTGTGTGTGTGCGTGCGTGTGTTTGTGTTTGTTTTTGTGTTTGTGTGTGTGTGTGTGTGTGGGTGTGTGTGTGCGTGTGTGCGGCTAACTGTGTTTATACTGCATTACTCTAAGGACATGGCAATTTCCTCCCATTCCCCATCTTTTTTGTTTGTTTGTTTTCGTTTTTGTTGCTGTTTTTGTTTCAGGATTTCATGCACAGTGCCACGAGCATACTCTGACGTGAACCGCTTGCTTCATACAAATGAATTATATTATTATTTTCACAATCGTTATTAGTATAAAAATTATCATTATCTTTACTCTTGTTGTTATTATTATTATTACTACTATTTTTATTACTATTATTATTATCATCAGCAGCAGCATTATTATTTTTGATTACTTCTTATTGTTCTCCTTCTTCTTCATATTCTTCTTCTTATTATTATTATTGTCATTAGTAGTAGTATAATCAGTAGTTCTAGTAGTAGCAGTATAATGTGTAGTTCTAGAAGTAGAAGCAATAGTAGTCGTCATCGTCGTCATCGTAGTACCAGTAGTAGTAGTAGTTGTAGTAATATAATTAGTAGTCCTAGTAGTAGTAGCAGCAGTAGTATTGGTAGTAGTAGTGGTGGTGAAATTGGTGGTGGTGATGGTGGTGGTGATGGTGGTGGTGGTCGCAGAAGTGGTAGTATCAACAGCAGCAGCAGCAGCAGTAGTAATAGTAGTAGCAGTCGTAGTAGTAGTAGCAGCAGTAGCAGCAGCAACAGCAGCAGCAGGAGGAATAGTATCATTACCATTAATAGTAGTAGTCTTAGTTGTAGTAGTAATAGTAGCAGAAGCAGTAGTAGTAGTAGTAGTAGCAGCAGCAGCAGCAGCAGTAGTAGTAGTAGTAGAAGTAGTAATAGTAGTAGTAGTAGTACTAGTAGTAGATGATTTTCTGATTGTGTCTTCCAGAGGGTACAGAGGGACAGAAACATGGCGATCAGAGACAGACAGACAGACTGACAGACAGACACACACACAGAGACACACAGACACACAGAGAGACAGACACACACACAGACAGACACACGCAGACACACAGAGAGACACACAGACAGACACACAGACAGACAGACACACAGACAGACAGACACACAGACAGACAGACAGACACACAGACAGACACACAGACACACAGAGAGGAGAGACACACAGACAGACACACAGACAGACACACAGAGAGGAGAGACACACAGACAGACACACAGAGAGGAGAGACACACAGACAGACACACAGACAAAGGGAAACAAAAAGAAGACAACAAGGTTTGAGACGAGCTGGTGATGATGATGGAGCAGGGAAAGAAAGGGGGGGGGGGAGGGGGAAGGCAGGTGGGGGAGGGAGAGTTGGGTGCATGAAAGGGGAAAAAAACAAACCCACACACGCTCACCTCTTCGTCTTGGGCTCCTCCGTGTCGTCCACCATCTCGTAGACGTTCTCCTCTTCCTCCTCCCCCTCGCCCTCCTCACCCTCACCCTCCGTCCCGTGTTTGCCCTTCTTCTTCTTCCCCCGAAAAGGTCCTTGAAGGTCTTGAGAAACGGCTTCTTGCTCTTCTTCTCCCCGTCCCCCCGGGTTCCTTCGGTGATTTCGTCTTCTTGGTCTTCTTGCCCTTCTTGTCCAGACCCCCGTCCATGCTGAGGGCGTTGCGGAGTTTGTGCCACGTCCTTTTGTCCTGGAGGTCTTCTGTCAGGAGGGGCCTGGACTGACTACGGAGCCGGGCGTCTTTCAGCTTCTGGCTGTCCACGCGGATGACGTTGCTGTATCGTTGTATTTGTTCTCCGGCCTGAAACAGACACCGGACATTTTTTTTTAGATTTTTCGTCTATTTACTGATCTATTCATTTATTTTATTAATTGATTCGTTATTTATCACAGGACTATTTATTTATTTTCTATTTACAGAGTCACGGTAATAATGATGATAACAATACAGCATTTATAGGCGCATGAGTAAAGAAATGAATAAGTAAACAAATGAGCAAATAAAATATTTCGAACATGAATTGTTCAATTAGTGGTTTCTCTTTTTCTCATGCATTGTGTTTGCAGTGATCAAGACAAGATACAGTAATCAACATTTTTAGAATGCCAAGAATGGTTGAAAACGAATATGTCCTAACTGACTTTGGATGAATTGAGTCACATGAGGTCCTAAGGCGCTAATTATTAATAAATTAGCAAATAAAGCGACGATGATGATGATAATTTTCGATCAGAGTAATGTGTTGGTGATAATAATGATGAATGATGACGACGACGAAAATGACGATGAACAAGATGATGGTACTACTGCTGCTGCTGCCGCTGCTGCTGACGATGATGAAGATGACGACGAAGATGACAATAATGTGTTGATTGCCATGAGGGATATTGACAACAACTATGAGGCCGTCGACCAGGCCCAAAAGATACAGACACCTGCGGTGTGGGTCAGAAGATTTGAGCAACACCCTAAACGACGCATCCGTGAAGTGGATGAGACTCGACTGTGTGGTCCCAGTCTTCCCAATGAGCCCATAGCACGCCCAACTCTGGGTGGGAGCCGGTAGGAGCCCGAAAATCCCACATTGATTTTTAAGGGACTGATGGGGATTCGAACCCACAACCTTCAGTCAGTAGTCCGTTGCACTAACCACTAACCACGGAGACTGGCCCAGAAGATTGTGGTTTGCTCCTGCCGCTTAAGATAACGGATGGGATCAATTAGCGATGTTATGATTTTCGATGACTGACGATGTTCAATGATAATAATATGACACAACGACGATGATAATGACAGAGGATATGACAATGATAATGATGAAGAGGCTGATGATAAGTGACGATGATAATGACAGAGGATATGACAACGATGTTGATAAAGAGGCTGATGATGACGACGATGATAATGACAAGGATACGACAAACGATGTTGATAAAGAGGCTGATGATGACGACGATGATAATGACAAAGGATACGAAAACGATGTTGATAAAGAGGCTGATGATGACGACGATGATAATGACAAAGGATATGACAACGATGTTGATAATAGAGGCTGATGATGACGACGATGATAATGACAGAGGATACGACAAACGATGTTGATAAAGAGGCTGATGATGACGACGATGAATGACAGAGGATACGACAAACGATGTTGATAAAGAGGCTGATGATGACGACGATGATAATGACAGAGGATATGACACGATGTTGATAAAGAGGCTGATGATGACGACGATGATAATGACAGAGGATACGACAAACGATGTTGATAAAGAGGCTGATGATGACGACGATGATAATGACAAAGGATATGACAACGATGTTGATAAAGAGGCTGATGATAGTGACGACGATAATGACAGAGGATATGACAACGATGTTGAAAAACAGGCTGATGATGACAACGATGATACTGACAATGATAATCAGAGTGTGTGATAACAATATTGGCGACGACGGCAACGACAACGAAAACGACGATAGCGAGGATGACAAAAAATCAAACGATGGACCACTTACTTCTGGCGGTACCTCCTCTCAGGCAAAGGGGGGCTTTCCCCGTCCAATCCACCCCTCCCATCTTCCTCTCCGTCCTCGTCTTCCTCCTCTTCTTCCTCCCCCTCTGAGTCTTCCTCGTCTTCCTCGCTGTCACTGGCTGCCCCGGCCCCGTGAACTCTCAACCCCTCGTGCCGTTGTCCTCTGCCATGTCGAAACGAACAACATCTTGGTAATCCAAAACAAGTGTGACTGCCCGCGTTCAAGCAAACAGGAACCAGAAAGAAACACGAAAAATGAATCAGCACGCGTAGTGAATACAACCAGACAAGACAGGCGCAAATTTTCGGCCAACTTGGCCTTTGTCAAGTGTAAGATCACAAACAAACAAACAAACAACAGGTACAAAAGAATTCCTTTTTTTCACACTGGAAGGAGCAGCAGGGAAGTTTCAGTCTTTTTCTTCTAAGTTTTGTACCTGGTGTTTGTTTGTTTGTTTGTGATCTTACGCTTGACAAAGGCCAAGTTGGCCGAAAATTTGCGCCTGACTTTGTCTCGTATTGAATACGCGTTCTTATTCTTTTTTCGTCTTTTTTTCTGGTTACAGTTTGATAAGACGCCCAGTTAACGAGGACAGGTGGGGGGTGGGGGGTGGGGGTTAGCACCATGGAATACTGAATGGATCAAACAAGACTGTCTGACAGGGCTATACCTTCTAACCTTTCCTTTCGTAACATAATCCTAGTAATCGACCAGCCTGAGGAATACAGACGCCTGCGGTGTTCGTCGAGAAAAAACACCCTGACTGACGTACCCCTTTGGTGGATGAGACTGAACTGTGTGGTCCCAGTCTTCCAAAAACAGATCTGTAGTACGCATAACTCTGGGCAGGAGTCAAATGGGGACGAAAAATCCCACAATAGATTATTGGACTGACGAGAGATTCGAACCACAAGATTCCAAGTCAGTAGTCTGCTGCGCTAACCACTTGGCCAAGTTAACCAAACCAAACCAAAACAAAACAAAACAAGAAACAAAACAAAAACAAAGAACAAAACAAAACAAAACAAAAAACAACAAAAACAAAACAAACCAAAACCAAGAAACAAAACAAAAACAACAAAAACAAAACAAACAGAAAGTCACTCAGTAATCAATTTTTTTCCAAATTGGAGGGGCGGGGGTTGAGGGATCGGGGCGCGGGGGGGGGGGGGGGGTTAGAGGTAGAGAAGATTTGAACACACAACCTTCCCATCGGAAGTTCGTTTAGCTAAACGGTTTGCCACGTCCCCCCCAAAAAAAACAACAAAAATACAAACAACAACAACAACACAAAAACAACAACAACAAAACAAAACAAAAACCAACAACAACAATAAAGAAAATGAATAAATAAATAAATGAAATAAAAAAGCACATATGTGAACAAACGTTATAAGAAATAACGAATGAACGAACGAGCACACACATACACATACACACACACACACACGCACGCACACACACACACACACACAAGCACACACACACACACACATACACATATACACACACACACACGCACGCACACACACACACACACACAAGCACCACACACACACACACACACACACACACACACACACACACACACACATTCGTCTAAAATACATATGTGAACAGACGCTAAAAGAAATAGCAAGCGAACGAACGAACGAACACACACAACACACACACACACACACACACACACACACACACACACACACACACACACTCCGTCTAATATAGTGAAAAGACATGAAATCAAAGAACACACACACACGCACACACACACACACACACACACACACACACACACACACATACATATATATATATATATATATATATATATATATATATATATATATATATACATACACACACAAACATACACACACACACTCTCTCTCCGTCTAATATAATGAAAAGACGTGAAATGAAAGAACGAACACACACACACATACACGCACACAGACAGACAGACAGACACACACGCAATACACACACACACACACAACACACACACACACACAAGCACACCCCCCCCACACACACACAAGCATTCCGGGGCAATCGTCATCATCATCATCAGGTGCCCTGCCGCATGGCATTGGCGATTATGGACTTCCATTTGTCCCTCTCTCTCGTTGCCCCTAGCATCTCCCCCACCCTCCTCGTCCCCAGCCACTCTGCAAGTCCGTCCAGCATTTTCTCCCTGTGCTCTCTTTCCCTCCAGCTTTCCCGTTGTGACCAGGTGCTCCAAATCCCCCCTCCCTCATAAAATGGCCTATAAATGTTGCCTGTCTTTTCCTAATCTTCCTTATGAGTGATCTACTTGTGTCTGCCTCCATCAAGACTGTCTCGTTTGTTTTCTTTGCTGTCCATTTAACTCTCAACATTCTTCTGAGAAACCTAATCTCGGTTGCCTTAATCTTGTTCTGACTTTGCTTGTTGACTGTCCACGCCAC
>JAPXFY010000028.1:27596301-27623801 GCA_030674185.1 Monoplex corrugatus
TGATTCTCCGTCAATGGTGTGACGTCAGTAAGTTCGCTTCCTGTTTCTGATAACGTCACTGACCCCTGTTTCAGATGCATACCAGTAAAGCTAGTGTTGTTGTTCCCCTTGCTGTCAGTCTGAGGTTTCGTCAGCACGGTCGCTGCACGTGCTGGAACCATCTTCCTCTCAGATCGCTCGATGTGCGGGTCCAGGGAAAGAGTGAAGTCTCCCAAGTTGGCTCCTAGAAGGGATTCTGATTCTTCTTCACCCCAGCTGCTTGTTGAGGGATCCGTGATCTGACTTTTGTCGGAGTCTTCTGAATATGGAGAGGTTAGGCTACCCGGTGATGTTTTGGAGTCAGGTATCTTCTGTGACATCTTCACAGTCTGAAATCCTGGAGTGGTCGGTTTCCCTTCAATTTGTTCTTCCTTGCCTTCTTTTGTGAGGTTTTGGTTTAGTGATGGATAATCTGGAGAAGTTTGGTCAGTGATAGATTTGTCTTGGTCAAGTTCAAGTTTGTCTTTCAGGGATATTCTGGGTTTGGGTTCAGGACTCATCGTTTTGGGGGTGGCCGTCCTTTCTTCAGTGACTGACATGTTGGTAACTGGTTCATTGACTGATGCAGACACTGCCTGTATTGAAGGTTTACTTGCAAGTGTGGGCTTTTTTCTCACTGTTGGTTTGCTGGGTTTATCATCTCCCTTTGAAACAACGCCCGAGGTGGGAGTAACTTCAACAGCACCTTTGAATTCAGACTGAAGACCCTGGGATTTAGTAGCAATCAGCGTTCCCCCAACTTTAGCTGCCTTCCCTGGTAAAGTTTCTGTTTTAGGTTTTGATTCTTGCGGGTCCTTTTCTTCTTGAAGCTTGAAATTTTTTGGCTTGGCAAACACTTTGGGTTTAACGTTTGGTTTGGGGGCGACAGGGTTCGGTTTCTTGGGGTGTTGGCTGCGGACTGTGGGAGAGGTGCTTTCGAGGCTGGAATCTAACCAGTCAATGTCTGAGTCTTCTTTGTCGTCTGACTGTGACTGTGACTGACCTTGAGCGGCAGAGGCCAGGTTACCACTGTCCTGAAGTTTCATCGCCTGGAGATCAGACTGTGTCACGGCTCTTGTTTTTCTTCTGTTGGTCTCTGGCATTTCTGCGTCCGAAATTGAAACAGATATCGTTGGACTCACTGACGGGCTGATGTCGACTTGGCGCTGTGACGGGGAATGGAAGGAGCTGTTCACGACACTGGCAGCTTGTTCCGGTTCCAGAACGCTTTGCTTTGTCTCCACAGCCGCCAGAACGTCAGACTTTTTCCCATCCGGGACTTCAAGACTGAAACTGGCAGATAGATCTTCATGTTCGGAGTCCTGTTTGTCTGCTTCCTTGCTGGGTGGCTTAGCTTTGTCCACGTTTTTCAAAATTCCACGAGGCTTGCTTGGAACGCTTGGAACAGATTTTGCTGGATTTTCTTTGTCTACTTGTGTAGAGCTCTCAGGGTTCAACCATCATCAGGTTTAGGTTCACTGTTGTCTGAGCTGGTCTTACCTGGTTTGGACACAGCAGTCTTGGATGGATTGTTTTCCTGCAGATTCCAGCTGGCTTTAGCAGCGTCCAGAAATCCAGGTCCATCCAGGTAGGTGCGGCTCGCAGAATCGTCGCTCTCGGTGTTAGACCGTGGAGATTCTGCAATGAGTGTATTTTTGACAGTGAGGTCACTGTTCAGATGTGCCTGCAGATCAAGGTCAGGGCGTGGAGTGGTGTGGATGTGGGCGTCAGGTGGCACTGTCACGTCCACTCTCCCCTCAGTCTGGAACATTGTGGAGTTTTCGTAGTCTGCTTTCTTGGTTGGTGACCTGGGCTTGCTTTCTAGCTTGCTGCCCAAGTTATGTCCTCTCATTGCGTCCTCCGCTTTCTTGGGAACGATCTCTTCCTCTGCTGCAGAACTGCCTTCTTCTTTCTTCGCCTGCTTGGTTTTAGGCCTAGCGAAAAAAGCCCGCTTGTGCTTCGCTTCTAGCACTGGGCTGGAATTCGGTTTATCAGCTTTGTTTTTAGCGGGAACAACCTGAGTCTTGGGTGTTTTCACTGAGTGGTCACCACCAGGCTTTTGCTGAAGTTTCTCTGAAGACTCTACGGCCTGGTGAGCTGGTCGCACACTCCTGGCGGGTACAATTAAGTCTTCTGCGATCGTTTCTTCAGTCGTTTTGACTTTATCGGTTTTTAGCTTGATATCGCCTTGTTCTACGTGACTGTCAGCTTCCTTGGGAGTGGTTGTGGGTGCCTCACGGATGTCTCCTGCTTTGCTGGAAGCTGCGTTCGTGACAGTACCGTCTTCAGGGAACAACGGTTTTGCAAGTTCGTATCCAGAAGGTCTAGTTTCTTTACGTGATTTTACAGCGTCCTTTTGCACTGTGGCGTCGTTTCTCAGTTTGGCGTATTCTCCACTATCTACGGTTTTAGTTTGAGACCCCTCGCCGTCATCGATCGAGAACCGCTTTCGGGGTGGAGCAACTGACACGTCAAACTTCTGGTTTTCTTTGTCTGGCGGTAACTGACTGTCTTTGTTCTTGCGATGTGCCTTCTTTGATGGCTGTGAAGACGCCTTGGTCTCAGAATCATCAGAATCAGACGAAGAACTCGAAGAAGAGGTACTGCTATCTGAGGTATCCTTGCTGTCCAATGGAGTGTCACTGAATGATGGCGGTGCAGCCTTCCCCTCCTTACCTTCTGAAGGATTGTCTCGACGTTGTGGTCCGTCGTCCGAAATCTTTCTAAACGTCCCAGACACTCCTACTGCGTCTTCACTCGGCGTCCATTCAGACGTTTTCTTGTAGCTGGCAGGTAAGCTATCTTCGTGGTCTGAAGAATCAGCTGCCTTCTTGCGGCCTAAAGACCAGGAGAAAAGCTTGGACTTGGATTCCTCCGTCGAGCTTTCCGAGTCCGAGTCCTGTTCTGCGCTTTTCTTTTTCTTGTCTTTTCGGCCCATCCAGAAGAGTTTCTTCTTTTTGGGTTTCGCTTTGTCTCCCTCTCCGTTGTCGCTGTCAGTGGAGCTGTCGCTGCTGTCGTGAGAGTCTTCGCTGGCGGTGTTGGTGTCGGAAGCTTTGGGGGATTTAGTGTCCTTGCCTGAGGCGTCCTCATCTGCGTCGTCCTCGCCTCCAGGGCTGATGGTGTATTTCTTGGTCTGGGGCGTCTTCTTGCCTTTCGTGGCCAGCTTCTTCTTGATCCACTTCAGAGCTCTGTTGGGAGCTCTGGGTGACGCCACCTTGGGGTCTTCTGTGGACAGGGATTCCTTTGTCTCATCTGGCTGAGTTTTGGCCGCGTTCTTCTTCTCTGCCTTTATCATCTTTTTGGCTTCTTTAGGGGAGAAAGGCAGTCTGACCTCATGTCCCGGGTTCTTGTCTGTTGTTGTGTCACCTTGCTGTGGTGTGGGGTCTTTCGCGTCCTCTGCTGCTGAAGAAGACGTTGGATGATTCTCGTCTCTCTGCATCTTTGGAAGCGTGTAGTCATACACAGGGTCTCCCTGTCTTCCGTTTCTGAGTGATCTTCTGCCTCCACAGGATCTTCAGTGGCAACAGGCCTCGTCTTCACGTCATCAGCTGTAGACGTTGCGTCGTCTTTATCCGTTTTCTTCTGGTCGTCACTTGAGGCCTTGTCTCCATCCGTTTTTGGAAATCCTATTTCTTTCTTTTTCATCACAGGGGTGGTTTTCTTGTGGTCAGATTTCGCTGCCTTTTTATCTTCTGAGGAGTGTGAAAACACCTTTTTGAACCTCTCTTTCAGCTTGCTGTGATGGTGAGGACTTCCTTTCTCTTCAACGTTTGATTTGTGGGGTTTATCGCTGTGCACAGGTTTCCCTTCTTCTCTGGACGTTTTAGCCGTGGGTGGGGATGGGGGATGGGGCAGAGGAGGTCGCTCATGGTGACCTGAGATCTTCCTTGGAGCAGAAACAGGGCTGAGCGTTGCAGAGGCCGAGGCAGGAATCACCACGCCCTCTGGGGTTCTTTTACTGTCTGTCACGTCCTGAAGATCTGAATACAAATCCGTTGGATCTGTGTCAACTTGCGACGATGACTTGGAACGATTAGCTGTTCCATCTTCTGAACGCTGTTGGGTTTGAGCGGAGCTGATATTCTCTCCAGTGTCTCCGTCTTCAGTTCCAGGTTTTTCAGTTGGCTGCTTTTCCACGGACGCCGTACTGATCTTCTTAGTTTCTCCTGCAAGACTGGACTGTCTGTCCTCCTGTTCGTCCTCTTCCATGGCTGAGGGGAACGCTGAAGTTATCTTGCTCCTGATGTTGTCTTCGATGCTGGAGAAGTCACTCCCCCAGGGCTTGTGGTACTCCTCGTCTGTTAGACTGTCTCTGTAACGACTCAGTCGGTTGGAAGCTTTTGGGATGTCGTCTGGTGACTGTGCTTTGTTTCTGTCTTCCTTGACCCGGTCACTCTGGCTCGGAGTTTTCCGACTGTGCCGGCAGTTTGTCTTTGTCCTCACGTGGGGCTGGCACTGCAGACTGTAAATGTGGAACTGAAGAACTCTCCATCATGCTTTCGACGAGTTTGGCGGTTGTGACGTCAGTCTGTGGGTGTGTCTTTTGTTCCTGTTGGTCAGACGGCATGCTAGACTCGGTTTCTTTGTCGTCTGCGCTTGATAGGTCCTTTAATCTTCCTAACGTATTATCGGGAGCAATATTCTTTTGCTTCTTGTCAGGAACTGCATAGACATCTACTGCACTGAGCTTGGTACATTTATCCGCGGTGTTAAGTGACTCTGGTGGTTTTTCATGTGTAGAAAGTTCAGTGGAGTTGTAGGTGATGCCTGGTTTCTCTTCGTCTTCCTTATCTCGTTTTTGCGTTTTGTCCGGAATGGATTCTGATGGCACACTGCACGAAGCTGTAGCGTTGACAATGTTCTGGACAGCCCCAGCGGATACTTCAGGAGTGTTCTCAGAGCCAGCACTCACAGGAACAGAGCCCTGAGTAGAATGCTTGTCTTGAAGCGACGGTCCCAGATCAGACATAGGATCTTTCTGATCGAAGAGTTTGTTCACGAAGGCTTCAGGTGAGAACACAGGTTGTGAGCTGTCACTTGTGTCACATGATTCTTCAGACTTGTCAGTGTCATCACGCGCTGGCTTAGAGTTGGTGACGCTGTGCTCTGTATCCGTGGAGGCTGGCTTGTTGTGGGAGTCCCAACAGTCTTCCTGAGGGGTGGTCTTCAGCTTGCCCACCTCATCAGCGTTCAGCTCTTTGGACGCCCGTCCGTTACGTCTGGGTTTGACGGGCGGCACCAGACAGTCATGCAAGGACGGTGGGGAGTCAAGTCCCGAGTCAACTTCCTTCACCGGTGAAGTGACCACACTACGTCTGCTCTGCTGTCCTCTGCGCTCGGCTGACCCGACGCTGGTGGTACTGCCTGGAGGCACAGCTTCTGCCTGTGAAGGTGTCACTCCTTTCGATGCCCCGCCGTCACCGGGGGTCTTTACAGCAGCAAATACATACTCTCTGATGACAACCAGTTCGTGATCGTCATCAGCTGGATCATCCAGCCTCCCGTCAGACTTTTGAGCCTGTACGATCCTGGAGGCTTTGAGAACAGCTCCAGGTCCTCTGTGGAACTCTCCACCTTGGAAACTTTTACTGGCCCGTGGGAGTCCAGCTCCACCATGCTGACTGAAGGCGAAGAAGAGTCGGCGCCAGACCTGTGAAGGTCGTAAAGGTCTGCTGCTGGTCCTGGGAGCTACTGGAGCTGACCTGGCGCTCCCTGATCATGATGGGCTTGGCCTTGAACGTGCTGGCCAGGTCTTCGGGAAAGCCGCTGTCGTTGAGGACGAGGGACTTGTCGTAGGAGCTAATCGAGGAGCCTTTGATGGTAATCACCTCGTGTCTCGTCACGTGGGTGTTGAAGGGGACGGTAGTGTTTTCGTAATCCGAGCTAGATTTACCTCCCTTCAACACTTCGCTGGAGAGAAGGGAGAACACTTTCCCCCCTGCGCCACTCTTTGTCGTGTCCTCTGACGACACGCTCTGAGTGTCTGACGTGTCCACTGACTTTTCCCGCCAGGCTTTCTGAGGAGTCTGTTTGCTACCGCCGATAGGTCCGGTTTTCCTGGGGAGGTTTGTCAGTCCTGAATCCTGATGAAGACACGGTTGTGTCCTGCTGTGGTTCCGAGCCCTCTGCAGCACCGTGTGAGTGTTTCTAACAGAATTTCATCGTGGCAACAGCCTCGGCGACACCACGTCCACAGATCTGATCTACCACTGCCTCTTCTCTTCGAAAACTATCAATGTTATTATTCGTGTTTAAAAGACAGTCACCTCTAGCGTCCTTCCGCGGGTTTGGCTCATCATCGCTAGGATTTTCCAGAGAGGAGACAGTCTGCGAAAACTCGCCGCCAGAACTGTGGGCCTGCCTGGGCAAGTACGTGCGGGATTCTATCACTGGCACAGCCTCTTTTCCAGGGTTGTACTTCCCTTTCTTAGCGGTGAACCAGTTCTTGAAGATGCTCTTCTTGTTCTTGGTCTTCCTGGGCGCGGGGATGGTCTCAGCGTCCAGCCCCACCAGCAGGCTGTCCACGGATCCGAACTTCAAGCGGCTGGACCGCAGGTCGGAAGAGGCACCGGCTTCTGAGGCGAGGGTGGCGGACTGGTGTGAGGTCTGGCTCTGTGTTCTGGACTGCTGCTGTCCAGTGCAGGCAGTGATCCGCTCTGAGGATGCTGAGGACCTTGTTCTGTTGAATAACAATAATATTGATGATGATACAATGAGTAGTATGTATGAGATGATGATAATAATGATAATGATAATAATAATAATAATAAATAACAACAACAACAATAATAACAATCAGAAGAACAAGAAAACAAAAGAAGAAAAGAAGAAACAGAAGAAGACGAAGAAGAAGGAAGAAGAATGATACTGTACTACTACTACTACTACTACCTACTACTTACTACTACTACACTACCTACTACTACATAACTACAACTACAACTTTCACCACAATTAATAATAATAGCAGTAATAATGATAATGATAATAGCGAAAATCATAATGATGATAATGATAAAGGGTATGATAATGATACTGATATGATGATGATACTATTACTCCTCCTCCCCACTACTACTACTGATGACGATGATGACGGTAATGATGATGATTTAATTTGTATAGCTCAACGGTCTATACGCCAACAGCACAGGCTTGCTGTACTTCACATATCAATAGATCTTTTTTTCTCTCTTTCTATCTCTCCTGTCTGTCTGTCTGTCTGTCTCTCCCTCTCGATCTATCTGTCTGTCCCTCCCTCTCTCTCTCTCTCATTTTCTCCTTTTTTTTTTTATAAAAGAGAATGACTGTCACTGTCAGGAACCTTAATGTCAAGTAAAGTGAATGTGAATATATCGTCCAAGCCCCAAGACAGAAAAAAAACAAGGTTACCACCCAAGCAAAGGTAATAAAAAACAAAAACAAATTGGAGACAGAATATACTGTCTGGTATGACACAAAACGAAACAAACCAGAAATCTTCGAGGAAAACAATGAGAAAAAAAAAAGAGGAGGGAAGGGGAGGGAGGGAATAGCGGGAAAACTGCTGGTCGCTGTGTAACAGTTCAGAAGACGTGGCTGGTTAGCAGTCAAAACTTTCCCCTCTCTCTTTTTCTCTCTCCTTCCCTCTTTTCTCTCTCTCTCTCTTCTCTCTCTCTTTCTCTCTTTTCTCTTCTCTCTCTCTCTTCCTCTCTCTTCCTTTTCTCTTTTCTCTTTCTCTCTCTTTCTCTCTCTCACTATCTCTCTCTTTCTCTCTCTATCAGATCTCTCTCTCTCACTATCTCTCTTCTCTCACTACTCACTCTTCCTTCTTTCTCTCTCTCTCTCTCTCACTCACTCACTACACACTACTCTCTCTCACTCTCTTTCTTTCTTTCTCATTTACTACTCACTCACTCTTTCTCTTTATCTCTCTTTCACACACACACACACGTCTCTCTCTCTCTTCTCCTCTCTCTCTCTCTCTCTCTCTCTCTCTCGTCGCATACTCTGCATAATCCGTCTTCAGAGGGCGTGCATGCTGGGTGTGTTCGTGTTTCCATAAGCTACCAGACACTCATCATCATCATCATCATCAGGTGCCCTGCCGCATGGCGTTGGCGACCATGGACTTCCAACCATCTCTATCTCTCGTTGCCCCCAGCATCTCCCCCACCCTCCTCATCCCCAGCCACTCTGCAAGTCCGCCAGCATTCTCTCCCTGGGTCTACCTGGTGCTCTCTTTCCCTCCAGCTTTCCCGTTGTGACCAGGTGCTCCAAATCCCCCTTCCTCATAAAATGGCCTATAAATGTTGCTTGTCTTTTCCTAATCTTCCTTATGAGTGATCTATTTGTGTCTGCCTCCATCAAGACTGTCTCGTTTGTTTTCTTTGGTTTCCATGGAACTCTCAACATTCAGACACTAAAGACGTGAATTACAGGAACTTACATAATGTGCATATTTCATGCACTAATTGCATATAAACAGCAAGGGAGTTAAGGCACTAGCGGGTCTGCATACATATTGTCCTTTGAGATAGGAAAAATATATCTCCACCCTTTAAGTTAAGTTAACTATCAGGTGGGAGGACCACGAAGACGGATAATGCAGAATATACAGCGAGAACGAGAAGAGAGGAGAGAGGGGGAGAGAGAGGGGGAGAGAGAGGGGAGAGAGAGAGAGAGAGGGAGAGGAGAGAGGGAGAGAGGGAGAGAGGAGAGGGAGAGAGAGGGGAGAGAGGGGGAGAGAGAGAGAGGGAGAGAGGGAGAGAGAGGGGAAGAGGAGAGAGGGGAGAGGAGAGAGAGGGGAGAGAGAGGGAGAGAGAGAGGGAGAGGAGGGAGAGAGAGGGAGAGAAGTGTGTGTGTGTGTGTGTGTGTGTGAGAGAGAGAGAGGAGTGAGTGAGAGAGAGAAGACAGAGAGAGGAGAGAGAGAGAGAGGGAAGAGTGACGGAGAGATTCTGATTGGAATTATTTATCGTTTTGTTGTTTAAACTAAGCCCAGCCAACTGCGTAAGCCATATCAGGGCTATAACTGTTTCAAAGCACATACAAAATTTCAACAGGAAAAAAAAAAAAGAAAAGAAAAGAAAAGAAAATTAAGTACACATATCAATGCATTCTCGCACATAATCTAAGAACATGCCCCTGGCGTTGACCACTCCGTCGAATTTATCACAAATGGGATTTAGAAAAAAACACCTGAATACAAATTTAAACAACCTAAGGACACGCACAAATATATAAAAACAGGCCTAAATTACCCAAAATTGCTTCGCATATCTCACCTCCCAAGAGCCAAAAATGCATTTAATACATGTACCTGATTATCAATTTTAAGAAAAAGTACGTAAGACTTTATCGAACATATACAGGTGAATGGACCAGCAAGGCAGAAAATGATAGGAAGAAATGACAGAAAGCAAGGAGGAAGAAAGAAACAAAGAGAGTGACAGAAAAAAGGAAATTTCTAGCACAGAATATCCAGAAGGGGGGATACTATTCATACTGAAAGAGCCCCCGGCATCCACAGGGGGATTCTGATCGGAAGTCCGACTTGTTATCAATTTAACTATAATATGTTGGTACGGTGTTCAAATTTAGACATAAAAACAAAATGATCCGACTTAGAAAAGCCATAATTCTCAGCTACCCAGTGGATGAGTATAAAATACAGATAGTAAAACATAGTCTAGGCAGGGCCTCAGGACCTGGCCAGCTCATGGGCTTGCTGGCACCTGTGACGTTGAGTGCATATGGAATTCGTCCCCAGCGCGGAGACGTCAACTTGAGAAACTGAAACTGAAACTGTGTTTCTGTCTGTGATAAGTTTTGAGGCGTGTTTTGAAACTTAGCAGACATTTTGCTTCTCTTGAAGATACTTTAAAGAGAGTTCCTTGTTGTTGGACCAAAAACTGCAGAAAGATGAGGACTCACTGTGGGTAGGAGACAGCTGACCTAAAGCCGGCAAGCTGACGTATTGTTGGTGTGACTGGGAAGCAATGGAGGCACAGGCACGGTTGGAGTATGAGGTAGAGACTGTGTCGGTGAGCGGTAACCTCGGTTCTGCGTCGCAGGATAAGGACCTGAACGTCGGCGCTGTTTTGGAGCCTGCGTTACTGGAACGTTCACCCTGAAACCTGTCAGGAGAATCGACGTTATGTTTTTCCGCAGGTGCGGTCAGTTTTGAGGACGGGGCGTTTTGGAAGGCAGCAGATGGAAGACTGGAATCCTCTGACACAAAGTGACCGGAGGTGGCCACGGAGTGGGTGTGTGTTTGACGGTCTCTGCACCAGACTCTGGGTCTTCACCACCGTGTTGTGTGGAAAATGCACCGTTTTCGTCACGCGTCCACGACCTATCTGTTCATGGGAAAACTTTGAGGCTTCTAACCCACAGTCTGTTTCTAAGTGAAGACAATCAGCAGGCCACGCGTGAGGTAGATGGCTGTTAACGTATGAAACATCAGGTCAGTGTTACCACCATGGTCAACAGAAATGCCAGGGTTGTCCTTCGCTGCACCAGGGGAGGTCACCACTTCACAGAAAGCAGATTCTACACCGGCAGGGAAATCATCACCACTTCGATTTGACGCGTGATTGTAAACGCCTTCACTGCCTCTAGCTACTCTTTCCCTCGCGGCTCGCTAGAAAGTTCACTACAGCACTGTGGAGAAACACAGGATGGACGGGGGCAGACTGTTCCCCATAAACAGGGAACCACCTCCGGATTCGACGAAGCGGATGGGAGATACCTGTCCACGCAAAGTTCGATCACTGTAGGAAAGATCTTCATCCGCCTGGGAAGTACTGCTGATAGTTCTGACACCACCAGGAACGGTTCCTTCCGTTTTAAGCCTACAGCTGTTCTTCTCTACAACTTTCCCCTGGTAACCTGGTGTCGAGGAAGCGAAACCACCCAACGTCTTTCCCCAGAGACGCCTCACGAGCTTCCTCGCGCGCTCTTCCAGCGGTGCGTGAGCTGCGCGTGCCCGGCCTCACACCCCCAGCACCTCCGTCACTCGGAGGAGCCCCGCCGTCACGGGCTGAGCAGCTCAGCGGGGAGATCCTCCCGTACAGAGGAGCGCTGTGCGGACGCTTGATCCGGTACACTCGGCGGCCGGCGCTGGCCGACCGGGACGGCCGGGTCGAGTCACGTGACCTGCCGTCGGGCGAGGCCGGGGACTTGGAGGGGTCGGTGTCGTCGGTGAGGTCGGTGTGGTATGTGGGGTGAAGCTGTGCTGACAGCGGTCGGTGAGGGGCCGTGATCGTCTGCTGGGTCTTTGCTGTGTCGCTGCTTCCGCTAGTCTGTTGATTTCCTCTATCTCTCTGTCAGGCAGATAAACAACACACACACACACACACACACCACACACACACACACACACACACACACACACACACACACACACACACAACACACACAAACACACACACACACACCACAGACACACACCACACACACACACACACACACCACAACACAACACACACACAACACACACAACACCACACACACACACACACACCACACACACAACACACACACACAACACACGCCACCCACCACACGCAACACACACACACACACACACACATCCACGACCACAATACACCACAACCACAACACACAAACAACACACACAAAAGCACAACAAACACACACACAACACACACACCACACACAACAACAACCACAAACACACACAACACACACACCACACACACACACACACACACACAACAAACACACAAAACACACACACACACAACACACACACAACGAATTCATGATGTGCTCTAGCCAAAATACAACTATAGCTGAACACACGAGTAAAAACACACACAACACAAATAACACCATCACCACCACAAAACAGTACAGCAGAAGCAGCAGCACAACAACAACAACAAAATAACACCAAACCATCCCACAATAAGCAGCACACACAATTATGTATATCAATACCTGTCATGTATGCTTTCTTTCTTTCTGTCTTTTATCTATCCATATATAAAAATTCAGGTGTGGCGGGGAGATTAGACATGACGGTCAGCAGTGAGCTGGAAGGCCTCAAGTGGAGAAATGCCATTTCATTTAAAGATTTTTCTTTTTTACGTCATTGATCCAGGTGTTCCTTGGGCTATACATACATAGAAACGTACACAGATACATACATAGATACATACATACATACATTCACACACAACATATATACAACACGCAACACACACAGACACGCATACGCAACACACACACATAACACACACACACACACACACACACACACACACACACACACACACACAACACACATAAACACACACACATAAACACAAAACACACAAACACACACATACACACACGATCACACACAGACACACATAAACACAAACACAACACACACAACACACACACACACAAACACAAACACGACCAACAGACATACACACACAACAGACAACAACACACACACACACCAAACACACACACACACACACACACACACATTTAGATGTGAGCTGAAGGCAAAATGAACAAAGTCCCCAGGTCTCCCACTCTTTCCATGCTTAACCCTTTGACTCCCGCACACTATCCACCAACTGCAAAAACTTAACCCTTTGAGTCCTCACTATCCCACTTCCTGCAGGAAGCTGGTGGATAGGGTGAGGGAGTCAAAGGGTTAACTTTTTGCTTTGCTAGCATGGTTGGCAATGCAGGGCGCTGGTGGACAGGGTGAGGGAGTCAAAGGGTTAAGTTTTTAGCTTTGCTAGCATGGTTGGCAATGCAGGCGCTGGTGACAGGATGAGGAGTCAAAGGGTTAACGCAGAACAAAACCTAACTAACCTGTCATTGGCTGAACGGGGCGTTTGCAGCGCGTGATCGGCACGCAGAGGTCCGCGCCGACTGGCTTGAGAGCTGGTAGAAGAGGCACGTGACCTCAGATGCTCGACGCTGATTGGTCCGCTCAGTCCGTGACTTGGCAGCAGCAGATTGGCTGACCGGCCCGAGTACATCTGACTAATGGCAACACTGGAAAAAAAAAGAAAGCAGAGCTCTTGATCTAGAGTGCACTCAAGCCTGTTCAATGAATGACCCTTAAGCCTAATGGCATCTCTGTCACACACAACACGTATTCTCTTTTTTTTTTTTCTCTCTCTTTCTGTTTTTTTTTTTTTTTTCTATTAATTCCAGTCTGCAGCTTTAACTGTTCTGGTTGCTGCCATATGTATAGTGTGTGTGTGTGTGTGTGTAGTGTGTGTGTGCTGTGTGTGTGTGTGTGTGTGTGCGGCGCGTGTGTGTGTGCGTGTGTTGTGTGCGTGTGGCGCGCGTGCGTGTAGTGTGTGTATGTGTGCGTGCGCGTGCTGTGGTTGTGTGTGTGTGTGTGTGTGTATGTGTATGTATGTGTATGTGTTTCCGATAACACATATTTGCAGGAAGCATGTTGGACAGGATGAGGGATCAAAGGGTTAAGTTTTTTACACACTCATCAGGACGTGGTGGACAGCGAATCAAGGGTTATTTTGTTTCACATCTGCGTGTCGTTGTGTTTCTTTGGTCGTTCTCCTTTCTTCTCCCTCTCGCCGTTCTCCCCCCCCCCCCCCCCCCTGTTTCAAGACCTTGCAAGCGCATACGGTTTTGCGCTGGCTCAGGGAGTCTGCTGGACAACTGCTGGAAGATTTGGGTGGAGCGCGTATGGATATATTCTGAGTGCGATGAATGTCCTCTTCAGCAAACTCTTTAATTTAACCCTTTGACTGCCACACCCTGTTCACCAGCATTCTACACTGTCAACCATGCTAGCAAAGCAAAAACTTAACCTTTGACTCCTTACCCAATCCACCAGCTTCCTGCAGAGTGAGGGAGACAAATGGTTAATCCTTTGACTTCAGCACCCTATCCACCAACTACAAAAACATAACCCTTTGACTTCACCCTTTACAAGGAAGTTAAGGTTTTTGCTTTGCAAGCATGTTCGACAATGAATGAAGGATGCTGGTGACAGACTGCAGGAGTCAAAGGGTTAAGTTGGAGGAAGCTGACAGTGGACAGAGTAAAGGGAGTCAAAGGTTAAGTTTTTGCAATTGGGGGAGAGGGTGCGGGAGTCAAAGGGTTAAGTTCTTGCAGGTGGGGGAGAGGGTGCAGAAATGAAAGGGTTAACTCCAAACTGTATATTCATGTGCACGTCTGGGCCCGACGTTCCAACCCACTTGGCCATTGCAAGCCATCCCCCCTCCCCCCCCATCGGCCATCATCTCCAACCCCTTTTCTCCCCCCCCCCCCCCCCCCCCCCCGCCAAGCTAACTTCTTCTCTCCCGTATGCACCATCCGTTACTAGGTGTAGCCTAAGGGGGACGTCATCACTTTGACGTATGACGTGTGGTGCCCGCTGATGTCATCCCCACCACTTCCTGGTCCTCTGTTTTATGTGTGTGTGTTTGTGTGTGTGTTGTTTGTTTGTGTGTGTTTGTATTGTGAGTGTGTTGTGTTGTTGTGTTTGGGGGTGTTGTGATGTGTGTGTTTTGTTTGTTTTGTGTTTTGTTGTGTTTGTGTGTAGTGTGTGTGTTGTGTGTTGTGTATGTGTGTGTTTGTGTGTGTGTATGTGTGTGTGTTGTATATTGTCTTGTGTGTTGTTGTGTGTTTTGTGTGTTGTTTGTGTGTGTGTGTGTATGTGTGTTTGTGTGTTGTGTGTGTTTGTGTGTGTTTGTGTGTGTATGTCTGTGTGAGTGTGTGTGTTTGTGTGTGTGTTTGTTTTGTTTGTGTTTTGTTTCTTTGTGTTTGTGTGTGTGTGTGAGAGAGAGAGATGGTGTATGTGTGGTGTGTTTGTGTGTGTGTGTTTGTATGTGTGTTGTGTGTGTATGTGTGTGTGTGTGTGTTAGTGTGTGTGGTGTGTGTGTGCTTGTGGGTGAGTGGGTGTTAGTGTGAGAGTGTGTGTGTGTATGTTTGTGTGCGTGTGTGTGTCTCTCTCTGTTTCTCTATATATTCTATGTATGTGTGTGTGCGTGTGTGTATGTATGTATGTGTATGCCGGGTTGGGGGTGTGTGTGTGTTGTGTGTGTGTGTATATGTGTGTGTAAGAGAGGCAGGTGGAAGCAATCGTATATTTAAGGAAGTATTTATATTTTTCATTTTTATTTTTGGTGTGTGTGCGTGGGGTGGGGTGGGGGTGGTGTGTGGTGGTGGTGGGGTACTGGAAGGGCGTGCTATGGAGAAGGCCATGGGAATAGGTGTTGCATGTTGTTGTTGATGTTGTTGTCGGTGATGGTGATAGTGATGGCGATGGTGTATGTGCCGTGTGTGTGTGTGCGTGTAAGACAGGGGAGGTGGAGCGTGTTGTTTTCTGTTATTATTGATATTTATATATATATATATATATATATAAGGTGGAGCGTTTGGTTGTTTTCTGTATATATATATAATATATATTATATATATATATATATATATATATATATATGTGTGTGTGTGTGTGTGTGTGTGTGTGTGTGTGTGTGGTGTGTGTGTGGTAGAGAGGGCAGTGCAAACAGATGTTGCTGTAGCTCTTGTTGATGGCGACGGGTGATGATGATGTGCTTTGTATGTGCGCGTGAGAGAGAGAGAGAGAGAGAGAGAGAGAGAGAGAAGGAGAGAGAGAGAGATAAATAGAGAGAAGAGAGATAGATAGACAGATAGATAGATAGATAGTGACAGATAGATATAGAGAGAGATAAATAGAGAGAGAGAAAGATAGACAGAAGATAGTAATGATATATAGATAGATAGATGGATGGATGGATAGATGGATAGATAGAAGATGAGGAGAGATAGATAGAGAGATAAGATAGACAGAGAGAGAGACAGAGAGAGACAGAGACAGAGACAGAGACAGGAGGAAGATATGACATGATATAGGTGGGTGTGTACATGTGTATACTGTGATGGATGGATGACTGGCTTTTATGTCTGTGCAATGTCCGAGTGTGCATACGTGTGATTCATCGACACAGATACTATTCAGCACGCGCTCTTATCAAACTTGCCAGGAATTGCCCGGCAGACACCTTGCGCTTGCGGAAAACTCTGTGCCTGGGTGTTAAATGTGATTAAAAAAGTTATGTTCCAACAATATTGATCAAATGGGATTTTCTTACGAGATCGTTGAGGCATCTCGGCCAGATTATAGCCTCCCTTAGAAGAACTCTCCAACAGATTATAGCCTCCGCTCTCTACAGAACAGCTCCTAGAATGCCTTCAGACTTATAGCCTCCCTTAGAAGGTTTAACTCTCCCTGAAGTAAGATTATAGCCTCCCTTAGAAGAACTCTCCTAACAGATTATAGCCTCCCTTAGAAGACTCTCTTGAACAGATTATAGCCTCCCTTAGAAGTAACTCTCCTAAAACAGATTATAGCCTCCCTTAGAAGTACTCTCCTGATAGATTATAGCCTCCCTTAGAAGTTCTCCTAACAGATTATAGCCTCCCTTAAAGTACTCTCCTAACAGATTATAGCCTCCTTACAGTACTCTCTTGATAGATTATAGCCTCCCTTAGAAGTACTCTCCTCACAGATTATAGCCTCCCTTAGAAGTGGTCTCCTAACAGATTATAGCCTCCCTTAGAAGTGCTTCTTAACAGATTATAGCCTCCCTTAGAAGTGGTCTATTAACAGATTATAGCCTTCCTTAGAAGACTCTCCTAACAGATTATAGCCTCCCTTAGAAGTGCTTTCTTAACAGATTATAGCCTCCCTTAGAAGTGTCTTTAACAGATTATAGCCTCCCTTAGAAGAACTCTCTAACAGATTATAGCCTCCCTTAGAAGTGTTTCTAACAGATTATAGCCTCCTTAGAAGTCTCTTAACAGATTATAGCCTCCCTTAGAAGAACTCTCCTAACAGATTAAGCCTCCCTTAGAACTTCTAACAGATTATAGCCTCCCTTAGAAGAACTCTCCAAACAGATTAAGCCTCCCTTAGAAGAACTCTCCTAACAGATTATAGCCTCCCTTAGAAGAACTCTCCTAACAGATTATAGCCTCCCTTAAAAGGGTCTAAACAGATTAGAGCCTCCCTTAGAAGAACTCTCCTAACAGATTATAGCCTCCCTTAGAAGAACTCTCCAAACAGATTATAGCCTCCCTTAGAAGAACATCTCCAAACAGATTATAGCCTCCCTTAGAAGTACTCTAACAGATTATAACTCCCTTAGAACTCTCCAAAAGATTATAGCCTCCCTTAGAAAACTCTCCAACAATTAAGCCCCTTAGAAGAACTCTCAAACAGATTAGCCTCCCTTAGAAGTACTCTCTAATATATTATAGCCTCCCTTAGAAGAACTCTCCAAACAGATTATAGCCTCCTTATAGAGAAGTACTCTCTTAATATATTATAGCCTCCCTTAGAACAACTCTCCTAACAGATTATAACTCCTTAGAAGTACTCTCCTCACACTTCCATACAACGTCATACATCGCCTGAGCCATTCACTAAAAGCCTTCCCACAGTTCAGATAGAAGAACTAAGGAAAGTGTCCTGGAAGACCTTGACACCACCAGAAAATTACTAGCACACATCAACAAGAGAAGACTAAACTACATTGGCCATGTGTCACGTAAGCAAATTGTCTATGAATCGAGAACATAACCAACATCAGTGGCCCAAATATTCAAGAAATTGTCCAAAAAAATCAATGCAGAGAGGTTTGGAGGAGAGTGGCGATGTCAAAGAGTGCAGCAGCCAATACTGGACCCGGTTATGCCGACAGGTGAGACGGTTCTTTTTGGGTATGGCATTGAACTCTGATTTCACAGTTTCTACAAGGTCCTGGACATGGCAAAACTTCCTCGCAGCAAGCCTGCTCTTCAAGAGAGAGAACAACTGGAAGCCGGGGGGGGGGGGGGGGGGGGGGGGTAGGGGGGTCGAGGCTGTAGGGTGGATAAGCCAAAATTTGGTTCTTTTAGTTTTCTAGAAACCCGAGTTACTAGACAAGCTTCCTTAGCTTCATTGCACCTATTGCCTTCTTCCTTCTCTACCTTTCTGCAGTCTTTACCTTGTCTCTTTACCCTCTTCCGTTGTTCCATCAAACCTAAAACTTCTTTTGTTGTCTAGCTCTTCACTGATTTACTTTCAAGCAAAAAACAGCACACAAAAAAACGTTCTTACCAACAAATGCCTATCAATTAACACCAGGAAAAGAGTTCATTAGTGTTATAATAGAACTCGATACTGTTGCGCGGATGTGAAGTGTGGACAATCACAAGCACAGAAGCAAAATTAGAACAACACTGAGGCAGCTGAAATGAGATTTCTAAGAAAAACGTTAAGAATTCCATGGACAGAAAAGAAACGATCTTGAAAGATACAAACATAAACAGAACATTAATGAAGAAGATTAGGAAAAGACCAGCAACATTTAGAGGACATTTTATGAGGCAATAGAAATTTGCAAGCACCTGGTCACAACAGGAAAGCTGGAGGGAAAAACAGCACCAGGTAGACCCAGGAGAAAATACCGGACGGATCTGCAGAGAGAATGAGGACAGAGAGCGGGAGGTGTGCTTGCAGCAACAGGGATAGATTGTATAGAGGGCCATGATCGCCAACGCCATGCAACAGGACACATGATGATGATGAGAAACAGAGTTAAGCCTTTGTTTCGCGGGGGCTGGCTTTACCATGGAGGACAAAGACGTCCTGGGTTTCGGCGTTCGGTGCTGGCTACTGATCTCCTAATTGGACTTCGGGTCATACGGTTTTTGTACTGTATGTGCCTGTGACATTGCTGACAGCAGGCAGAACATCGACAACAACGGGACTGTCATCATCATCAAGTGCCCTGCCACATGGCGCTTGGCGATCATGGCCCTTCCACATGTATCTATCCCTTGTTGTCGCAAGCATATTCACCACCCTCTCTGTCCTCAGCCACCCTGCAAGTCCGTCCAATATCTTCTCCCTGGGTCTACCTGGTGCTCTCTTTCCCTCCAGCATTCTAGTTGTGACCAGGTGCTCTAATTACCCTTTCCTCATATAATGGCCTGTAAATATTGCCTGTCTTTTCCTAATCTTCCTTATCAATGATCTTCTTGTGTCTGCCTCCATCAAGACTGTCTCGTTTGTTTTCTTTGCTGTCCATGGAACTCGGGACCTTGTCTGTTGAAAATACTGTGAACGGCCTTCTTGTGCGCCTTGGTTGCAAATTTGATCCTTGGTTGCAAATTTGATCCTTGGTTGCAAATTTGATCCTTGGTTGCAAATTTGATCCTTGGTTGCAAATTTAGTGCCCTTTGATCATTTAGGCCCAGCAAGCTTTTTTCCTGTTTGCCCAAAACAAAGTAGAAAGGAACCCATCCTCATCTTCAATGATTATATCCGTCACACGTTTGGGTTCACAGGTTCAAAACGTTTGATCATATCACGCGCAGCATGCATCCGTCGCTTCTTCTGTTCTTCTATCAGCATACGCCGCTTTCACTTTACAGGCAGATTTCGAAGATGAATGTCATTGTGTAGAATTCTTTGAACTCTTCCATATGCAAATGGAATTCGCGCTCCGTACACAGACGTGCGAGTCTTCCTTCACAAGTTTGGGCACGGCAGGCATATTACTCTCTCTTTTGCAGCCCTCTTCGGAAGTCGTTTCGGCTTGTCAGAGTTTTCCCCTTTAGACCGATTTTGAATTTCCGCTTCCATTGTCAGATTGTCGATTATGAAGACGCTTTGATCCCTGCAACTGTCTTCAAATCTGTAGCAATTTCCATTGCATCATCATCCAACTGCAGTTTGGCAAAGACGTAGATTTCATTTATTTATTCATGCATTTATTTATTAATTTATTCATTTTTGAGCGCTTGTTGAAAGACTTTATTCCGAGCCACATCGAAATATAAGATATTTTGATATCTTGTAATTTTTTGACGTAACACTCTAATGACATCATCTCTAAAAGCGACAAAGACTTGCTAAAGGTTTGGTTTTCTAAATGATATATTACTGTTATGATCAATGATCTGAGAGGTTGGTAAAAGCGGTTTGACCATTTTGTTTCGATCACACCTCCAATGAAAACACCGACGACACGTGAATGACAGCAGTGTTAACCCTATGACTCCCGCACCTTTCGTCTACAGACATCCTGCATTGCAAAGCAAAACCTTAACCCTTTGACTTCCCTCAGGAAGCTAAGGGATAGGGTGAGGGAGTCAAAACGGTTAAGTTTTTGCAGCTGGTGGATAGGGTGCGGGAGTCATAGCGTTAAGATCGGCAGCAAACAAGTTGTTATTGATTTTGTTCAAAGCCCAGCCGACTGCAAGGAGCCATATCAGGGCTATAACCATTTCAGCACACACACATTACCTCAACAGGGGGGGGGGGGGGGGGGGGGGGAGGGGAAGGGGGAAAGAGAAAAGAAAATTAACTAATGAGGTACACGTATTAATGCATTCGTCCAATAATCTAAGGAGATGTCCCTGGGTTGACCACTCCGTCCAATTTATCGCACAGGGAATTTAAAAAAGCAAATCTAGTACAAATTTAACCCTTTGACTCTCGCATCCTGTTTCACCATCCTCCTGCATTATCAACCATTCTAGCAAAGCAAAAACTTAACCCTTTGACTCCCTCACCCTCTCCACCAGCTACGTGCAGAGAGCCGTTCACAGATAAGGGAGTCAAAGGATTGATTTTTTGCAGTTGGTGGATAGCGTTCGGGAGTCAAAGGGTTAAACACAACTATGGACACTAAAGCATAAAATCAGGATTAACCCTTTGATTCCCGCACCCTATCCACCAACTGCAAAAATTTAAAGCTTTGACTCTCGCACCCTATCCTTCAGCTTCGTGCAGGAAGCTGGTGGATAGGGTAAGGGAAGCTGGTGGACAGGGTGAGGGAGTCAAAGGCTTACATTTTTTGCTTTGCTATCATGGTTGACAATGCAGGATGCTAGTGGACAAGGCGCGGGAGACAAGGGTTAAGTTACCTCAAATTGCTTCTACATATATCTCATTTCCCTGGAACCAAAAATGCTACAAGTGCATCAATGGTACTGCACCAATTTATCTTCGTCACATCATCATTCACTCATCATCAGGTGCCCTGCCGCATGGCGTTGGCGACCATGGACTTCCAACCATCTCTATCTCTCGTTGCCCCTAGCATCTCCCCCACTCTCCTCATCCCCAGCCACTCTGCAAGTCCGTCCAGCATTCTCTCCTTGGGTCTACCTGGTGCTCTCTTTCCCTCCAGCTTTCCTGTTGTGACCAGGTGTTCCAAATCCCCCTTCCTCATAAAATGGCCTATAAATGTTGCCTGTCTTTTCCTAATCTTCCTTATGAGTGATCTACTTGTGTCTGCCTCCATCAAGACTGTCTCGTTTGTTTTCTTTGCTGTCCATGGAACTCTCAACATTCTTCTGAGAAACCACAACTCGGTGCCTCAATCTTGCTCTGGCTTTGCTTGCTGACTGTCCACGCCTCGCATCCGTACAACAGTATTGGTTCTATATAACATTCAAGGACTCTCTTTCTGATGTTAACTGATAGGCATTTGTTGGTAAGAATGCTTGTCATCTTCTTGAATGCTGTTTTGGCTTGGCCGATTCTGCCGGCTATTTCCGATGTGTATCTTCGTGACCACCTCTATATGTACATCCCTGCCTGACCTCTTTGTTCTGCTTGTTATAATACTTGATTCTAAGTTCCTCGGGGTTGACCACTCTATACAATTTATCGCACAGGAGATTTGAGAAAAACAAAATGAATTTAAAACTAACTAAAGACACTAAAACATATATAAAAACGGGCTAAATTACCTAAAATTGCTTCAACGTATCTCATTTCTCTAGAGCCCAAAAATGCACTTAATACATCCACCCAATTATCAAACCTAAGAAAAAGTACGTAATACTTAATCAAACACATACAGGTGAGTGGACCAGCAAGGCAGAAAAGAATAGGAAAAAAAATGACAGAAAGCAAAGGAACAAGGCAGAAACACAGAGAGTGACAGAAAAGAGACAATTTCTAGCTCAGAATTTCCAGAAGGTGGGGATACTATGGATACCGAAAGAACCCCCGGCACCCCCACAGGTGAGAGAAGAAGGGACTATAGGTGCATACACATATACCTATGGTCCTAAAAGCAAGTAAATGTGACCTCCCACCACGAAATCAGTCTTAACTAGCATTTAGGGCATTTTGAGATAAACATATCACAGGAAAGTGTACATTCTGCTGATTAGTTTGGTACTTGATTAAAGCTTGTACTCAAAAAAATGTAGACGTTATGTATGTTTAAAGTCATTAAGTTGTATGACGGCCATTTTGAGAAAACGGCCTCTAAAGTTTTTGCGTGCTCTCCTACACATTTTCCTTAAATTTCTTTATTTGGTAGCTTTGACCCAGTTTGTTTCTAATTTTCGCTGTCATTATCTGAAAGGTGCACCAAAGAGCTTTCCATTAGTCTATTACATGTGAAAGTACTGTTCAGGTTACGGTTCAAAATAAGAGACAAAAAGAGGTATTTTTGGTAGGAAATTGCGTTCTTTCTGCTGCGATTAGCGCATTAAAATACCAATTTAAATTGATTAATAATATTTCTTTCAAGAAAAAAATTTCTGTGGGGGATAGATTATAGTCTACAGAAATCAATTTTGAGAAAAAGTCAAAACATCCCAGACAGACCCTCAGTCACCTTTTCAGCTCCTAGTGCTGTTCGACTGACTGCGAGTTAAGACTGATTTGTGGTGGGAGGTAAAAAATACAGATGACTACACGACCATCGTGATCAGTAGACTAGCACCCAAACCATTGCTCAGAGATGGGAGAAAAATCTTTAACCAACTTGGAACCGAACCCTGGTTTTCTCATACCCTGGTCGGGGTGCTTTATACACCAAGCCACACACATCCACTCATCAGCCAGACTCAACAACGTTTGTCCCACAACCTCAAAGTTCGTAGGCGAGTGAGGTGGTAGAGACTTCAAGTTTCCTCAGGGCCGGAAGGCATGAGGGAGAAGTGGAGGATCTTTATTGCTGTCCTACACGTTTCAGTTTCAGTTTCTCAAGATGATGTCACCGCGCTCGGAATGAATTCCATATGCACTATAGTCACAGGTGGCATGTAATAGAGAAGATCCAGAATGATCACGACACAAGCCTTAAGAGTGCACGTAAACCCATGAGCTGGTCCTGAGGTCCTACCTAGATAGTTCCATAACCTTGCGATCGCAGGGAGCGAGGCGACAGAGACCTCAACTTTTCCAGTGGCCAGCATTATAAGGGCAGCGCCCATCCCCTCTCCATCGCTTCAAATTCATACTCACTTTTTTTTTCACTAAGATTTCAGAAAGGCAAGTAGGCTAATTGGTCTTCAAGGGGTGGGACCTGGAAAATCAACCTATCTCTCCAATGTTTTATACTAAGGCAGCCGGGCAATGCCCTGCTCTTCACGATTTTTAACTGCCGTGGGATCTTTAGCGTGCACAGCCAGAAGGCACACGGGTCCGAGTCGTTTTTCGTCCCCTTCCGAAGGACTAGACGTTCAGTTCGATTTTCCGGTCAAACTGAGGAGAAAAGTCAAGGCCTCTACGGGAAGCGAACCCGGGAACCTCGAGTTTAGTTATTGGCAGGCGTCCTACACGACAGTGCCATGATAAGCTGTAAGGCTGTGGACACTATCACCACGGTGCCCATCTCCTCTTCTCTCTCAGCTCTACCTTCCCCAATCCAGAACTGGGCGAGGTGGACATTTTTGTAGCTGAGTGGACTGGAGGTGGTCCGCACAAGGAATTTCTTGAGCAAGATTCGAACCCGTGCGATCAGATGGAAAGGTGGGAGGCTGGGCCACTGCACCAAACAAATCTCACTTGTACGTGAGAAATTCGGTTTACGTGATTGCTAGGATGAAACGTCTTTTGGGAATCCTTTTTTTAAGTTCATATCCACACACAGACATACACACACACACACACGCACGCACACTCACATATACACACACGCACATACACACACACAAACACACACTCTCTCTATATATACGTATGGATGTACATATATACATATAAGTATAACATATATATATATTATCTACATAAAAAGCATACAAACATACATACATATATATATCTACAGATATATATCTATATATACATACATATATGTATGTATATAATATTATATATACACACATATATATATCTGTATATATATATATATATATATATATATATATATATATACATATACATACATATACGCACATACACACATATGCTCGCACAGACACGCCCACACACGCGCACACACACACACATACTACATGTACACGCGCACACGCACATATACAAACACACACACTCGCACACACTCACACACACACACACACACACACACTCACACACACACACACTACACCACACAACACACCCACCCCTACACACACACCCCCAAACGGCGCAGAATACTGAAAAAGCACGCTGAAGATGCTGTAAACCATATCAGTGGCAGGCTTATGGGCACAGGAGAAAATAACACATCGTGCACACCCATCAAAGACACAGACCGTGAAACGACATTATCATCATCAACATCATGTGCCCTGCCGCATGGCGTCGGCGATCATGGCCCTCCATATGTATCTATCCCTTGTTGTCGCAAGCACATCTGTAACCTCTCTGTCCTCAGCCACCCTGCAAGTCCGTCCAATAGTTTCTCCCTGGGTCTACCTGGTGCTGTCTTTCCCTCCAGCTTTCCTGTTGTGACCAGGTAATCTAATTCCCCTTTCCTCATAAAAAGGCCTTCAAATGTTGCCTGTTTTTTCCTAATCTTCCTTATCAATGATCTTCTTGTGTCTGCCTCCGTCAAGACCGTCTCGTTTGTTTTCTTTGCTGTCCATGGAACTCTCAACATTCTTCCTAGAAACCACATCTTGGCTGCCTCAATCTTGTTCTGGCTTTGTTTGTTGACTGTCCACGTCTAACAACCGTATAACATTATCGGTTCTATATAACATTCAAAAACTCTCTTCCTGGTGTAAATTGATAGACGTTTGTTGGTAAGAATGCTGATGTGAAACGACAACATAGTGGAGTAGGTTAGCTCGCCTAACAGCTCGAGTTCTCCGTACTGGAAAACAAAAACAAAACAAAAACAAAACAAAAAAACGGGGGGGGGGGGGGGGGGGGGGGATATGGGGGAATGGGGGGATTATGTGTAATGCCCGGCGGGTCCAAACAAGTTGGGAAACCAGGTAGTGCCGGCCAGCTGGTGGAGCCATAAGCTCAAACTTTGATATCTTGAAACATTGAAAAGTAGCTTGTTTGTGAAAAATCCTTTGGAGTAATATAAGCACAACGTTTCGAGCCCCAGGTTCTTTATCAAGTGAATCACTTGACAAAGAGCCTGGGGCTCGAAACGTTGTGCTTATATTATTCCAAAGGATCTTTCACAAACAAGCCACTTTTCAATGTTTTATGTTTTACCCTAAAGATCCAGCGGTCATATTTTGTTTTTACCTTTTTTTGATATCTTGAGTTCAATCCCAGCCTGCAACGTTATACACTGGTCTGTTTGCTGCCCTTCTTAATGTTTCCATCGTTCTGGTGGTGTCAGCTTAGTATTTGATAGGTCCCATCATTCTGGTTTCAGTTTCAGTTTCAAATTCTCAAGATGACTTCTCCGCCCTCGGAATGAATTCCGTATGCACTAACGTCACAGGTGCCACATGTATGGTGACCGTGGCTCATGCCTTAAGCCTGCACATAAACCCATGAGCTGGCCAGGTCCCGAGGCCCTACCTAGACTGTGTTCTACCTAGTCTATATTTCATACTGGTATTTTATCAGCCTACCACTGGAATTCTGATCGTGTCAGCTTAGTGTTTGATAGGTCCCTTTATTCTGGAGGTGTCAGCTTAGTCTATGACAGGTCCCTTCACTCTGGTGGTGTCAGCTTAGTGTTTGATAGGTCCCTTCATTCTGGTGGTGTCAGCTTAGTGTTTGACAGGTCCCTTCATTCTGGTGGTGTCAGCATAGTGTTTGATAGGTCCCATCATTCTGGTGGTGTCAGCTTAGTGCTTAAAAGGTCCCATCATTCTGGTGGTGTCAGCTTAGTGTTTGACAGGTCCCTTCATTCTGGTGGTGTCAGCTTAGTGTTTGACAGGTCCCTTCATTCTGGTGGTGTCAGCTTAGTGTTTGACAGGTCCCTTCATTCTGGTGGTGTCAGCTTAGTGTTTGATAGGTCCCTTCTCCCCTTTCCCCGTTTGTGCAGGCTCAGGAAATCTGTCAGATAATTGCTGACGAGGATTTGGGTGGAGCGCGTAAGGGGGTGTTCGAGTGCGGTGAATGCCTCTTGGAATAACTCCATTGACAAAACAGCGCTATAGAAGAACCATGTATACTATGCAAGCCTTATGCCTCAACGCGTAATATAACCCCCCCCCCCCCTCTTTGTGGGGATGCCGGTGGCTCTTTCAGTATAAATAGTATCCCCACCTTCTGGAAATCCTGTGCCAGAAATTTCCTCTTTTCTGCCACTCTTTTTGTTTCTGCCTTGTTCCTTTGCTTTCTGTCATTTCTGCCTATCATTTTCTGCATTAATGGTCCATTCACCTGTACGTGTTCGAGAAAGTCTTACGTACTTTTCTTAGGATGTATTCAGTGCATTCTTGGCTCTACGGAGGTGAGACATGCGGAAGCAATTTTAGGTAATTTATTGATACCTGTTTTTATATATGTTTTGGTGTCCTTAGGTATGCTCATATTTGTATTCAGGTGTGTGTTTTTGAAATCCCCTGTGCGAGAAATTGGACGGAGTGGTCAACGCCGGGGGCATGTCCTTAGGTTATGTGCACCAATGCATTGGTATGTGTACTTAATTTTCTTAACTTTTTTCCTTGTTGAAGTTCTGTATGTTTCGAAGCGGTTATAGCCCTGATATGGCTCTACGCAGTTGGATGGGCTTTAAACAACAACAACACCTTCCCCACTTTGACATCTACCCCTCCCTCCCTCCACCCCCACTTCCCGACAGAACTATCATAGTTAAGAAGACTGTCAACGGCCAACAGTGATCGATGATGCTGTCACGGTGTCACGACGGAATTTAATTAACCCTTTGATTTCCACACACCCTGTCCACCAACTGCAAATACTTAACCTTTTGACCCCCTCACTCTGTCTATCCACCAGCTTCCTGCAGGAAGGAAGCTGGCGGACAGCGTGAGGGAGTCAAAGAGTAAGTTTTTGCTTTGCTGGCAAACAGGAACCAGAAAACAAAACACGCAAAAGAATCATCATCATCATCATCATCATCATCATCATCATCATCATCATCATCATCATCATCATCATCAAGTGCCTTGCCGCATGGTGTTGGCGATCATGGCCTTCCATCTGTCTCTATCCCTTGTTGCCTCAAGCACCTCTTCCATCCTCTCTGTCTTCAGCCACTCTGCAAGTCCTTCCAATATCTTCTCCCTGGGTCTACCTGGTGCTCTCTTTTCCCTCCAGCTTTCCTGTTGTGATCAGGTGC
>JAPXFY010000028.1:27628801-27636301 GCA_030674185.1 Monoplex corrugatus
CATCTCCGTGTCTCTCTTTCTATCTCTCCCAGTTTCTCCCCCTCCCCCCCCCCCCCCTCTCTCTCTATTTCTGATGCAACTTTATGAAACAAGCTTAAGGAGCCGAACAATCCTGTGTCCTGTGTAGCTCTCACTCTCTTTCTATCTCTCTCTCTCTTCCCTCTCTCTCTCCCCCCTCTCTCTGTCTCTGTTTTCACTACCCTCCCTCTCTCTCTCTGACTGAGATGATGAAAGCAAGCTTTAAGAGCCTAGTAAATTTATACTCGTAGTTGCGTATGTCTCCTCTCTCTGTGTCTCTCTGCCTGCCTGCCTGTCTGTCTGTCTGTCTGTCTCTCTTTCTGTCTTTCTCTGATACAATTGATAAAAACCAGCTTTAGGAACTTAGCAAACCTGTAGCTCTCTCTCTCTCTGTCTTCCTCTGTCTCTGTCTGTCTGTCTGTCTGTCTCTTCTCCATCTGTCTCTCCCTTGTTCTGTCTCTCATTCTGTCTTTCTCTGCATCTCTCATTCTCTCTCTCTCTCTCTCTCTCTCTCTCTCTCTCTCACACACACAATCTCTCTCTTGTGTCTGTCTGCCTGTCTGCCTGTCTGTCTGTCTGTCTGTCTGTCTGTCTCTCTCAGTGTCATCAACTACAGAACAGTTCTCTCACGACTTCGAATCGGGGTCTCAGAAAAAATGTATGTATCTTTGTATACACACACACACACACACACACACACACACACACACACACACACACACACACACACACATATGTATATATATATATATATATATATATATACATGTATATTATATATATATATATGTGTGTGTGTGTATATACATATATGTGTATACATATATATATGTATATAATATATATACTTTCTGATACAGCTTATCAACAAGCTTTAGGAACGTAGCACTAGCAAATCTCTCTCTCTCTCTCTCTCTCTTTCTCTCTCTCTCTGCCTCTCTTTGTCAAAGTCTCTCTCTCTCTCTCTTTCTCTCTCTCTCTCTCTCTGTCAGTCTCTGTCTGTCTGTCTGTCTGTCTCCCCCTCCCTCCATAACACAACTTAGTCAAGCCAGCTTTAGGAAGGCAGCAAATCTGTAGGTGTGAGCCCTGTAGGCAAAATACTCCATCACAGTCATCGCGATCTTCCCCTCGCGCTGTCGGCCATCTCGTGCCGATTGATTGATTGATTGGCTGATCTGATTGCATCCAGTAATTAATGAATTTATTTGTTCATGGGCGGAACGCTCAAATGGGGTGACTCATTTCATTTGCATGTCGGCGTGTCGGTTTGTTGGTTGGCGTGTTTCGTGATTTTCAGATGTGATTGATTTTGGTAGTGTGTGTGTGGGGGGTGGGGGTGTTTGTGTGGTGTGTGTGTGTGTGTTGGGGGTTGTTTGTGTGTGTGTGTGTGTATGTGAGTGTTGTGTGTGTGTGTGAGTGTGCGTGTGTGTATGTGTGTGTGTGTGTGTTGGGGAGGGGTTGTTTTGTTTGTGTGTGTGTGTGTGTGTGTGTGTGTGTGTGTGTGTGTGTGTGTGTGTGTGTGTGTGTTGCGTGCGTGTATGTTGGGGGTTGTTTGTGTATGTGAGTGCGTGTATGTGTGTGTGTTGGGGAGGGGTTGTTTGTTTGTTTGTTTGTGTGTGGTGTGTGTGTGTGTGTTTCAATGGGTGTGTGTGTAAGTGTGTGTATGTGTCCGTGTGTGTGTGTGTGTGTGTGTGTGTGTGTGTGTGTGTTTGTTTGTTTGTTTGAGTGTGGAGGTGCATGCATGTATGTATGTATGTATGTATGTATGTATGTATGTATGTATGTATGTATGCATGTATGTATGTATGTATGTATGTATGTATGTATGTATGTATGTATGTATGCATGCATGCATGTATGTATGTATGTGTGTGTGTATGTGTCTGTGTGTGTACCTGGGTGTGTATTTCATTTGTAGGTGGGGTGGGGTAGGTCAGTGTGAGGTGAAAGTGGTGGTGGGGGAGGTGGTGGTGGTGGTGGTGGACGTGCTGGATGTTGGTGTTTGTAGGTGGGTGGGCTTATATGCGTCAGTGGAATGATGATTGTTGGCACTCTGTGTGTGTGTGTGTGTGTGCGTGTGCATGCGCGTGGGATTACGTGCGTGCGTGCGTGAGGGTGGGATAGGTGTGTGTGTGTGTGTGTGTGTGTGTGTGTGTGTGTGTGTGTGTGTGTGGTGTGTGTGTGTGTGCAATGTATGTGTGCATGCGTGCGTGTTTCAGTGGGTGGGTGTATCAGTGGGTGTGTGTGTGTGTATGTGTGTGTGTGTGTGTGTGTGTGTGTGTGTATGTGTATGTGTGTGTGTGTGTGTGTGTGTGTGTGTGTGTGTGTGTGTGTGTGCGTGCGTGGTGTGTGTGTGTGTGTGTTATAATGATGGCAATGGTGATGACAGTGATGATGTTATGGCGTTTCTTTTCGGATTGAGGCTACGTAGCAGGGCTGTACTCTCTAAGGTTACTTTCATCATAAATTCTGGCGTCAACCAGGCTCCAGAGATGCAGACGCCTGTGGTACCCAAGACGGAAGATTTTGTAAACAATTAATTTTTTTCCTTCATGTAACACCAAATATTTCAATTTTGCAAACATGTACTTTTGTCTTCATGTTACATCCAGCATCTAAATTTTTTAAATATTTACTTTCTCATTTACGACACTACCAGCAATTTTGTACACATTTGATTTCGCCTTCAGGTAACACCCAACATCTGAATTTTGTAAACATTTTCTTTCGTCTTAAACAACATGCAACACTTGAATTTTATAAACATTTTCTTCGTCTTAAAGAACATGCAACACTTGAATTTTATAAACATTTTTTTCGTCTTAAACAACATGCAACACTTGAATTTTGTAAACATTTTCTTCGTCTTAAAGAACATGCAACACTTGAATTTTATAAACATTTTTTTCGTCTTAAACAACATGCAACACTTGAATTTTATACAGATTTTTTTCGTCTTAAACAACATGCAACACTTGAATTTTGTAAACATTTTCTTCGTCTTAAACAACATGAAACACCTGAATTTTATAAACATTTTCTTTCGTCTTAAACAACATAGAACACCTGAATTTGTAAACATTTTCTTTGGTCTTAAACAACATGCAACCCCTGAATCTTACAAACATTTACTTTCGTCGTCTTAAACAAGACACCAACACATGAACTTTGTAAACATTTACTTTCGTCGTGTTAAACAAGACACCAACACATGAACTTTGTAAACATTTACTTTCGTCGTGTTAAACAAGACACCAACACACGAACTTTGTAAACATTTACTTTCGTCGTGTTAAACAAGACACCAACACATGAACTGTGTAAACATTTACTTTCGTCGTGTTAAACAAGACACCAACACACGAACTTTGTAAACATTTACTTTCGTCGTCTTCAACAAGACACCAACACACGAACTTTGTAAAACATTTACTTTCGTCGTCTTCAACAAGACACCAACACACGAACTTTGTAAACATTTACTTTCGTCGTCTTAAACAAGACACCAACACATGAACTGTGTAAACATTTACTTTCGTCGTCTTAAACAAGACACCAACACATGAACTGTGTAAACATTTACTTTCGTCGTCTTAAACAAGACACCAACACATGAACTGTGTAAACATTTACTTTCGTCGTCTTCAACAAGACACCAACACACGAACTTTGTAAAACATTTACTTTCGTCGTCTTCAACAAGACACCAACACACGAACTTTGTAAACATTTACTTTCGTCGTGTTAAACAAGACACCAACACATGAACTTTGTAAACATTTACTTTCGTCGTCTTAAACAAGACACCAACACACGAACTTTGTAAACATTTACTTTCGTCGTCTTAAACAAGACACCAACACATGAACTGTGTAAACATTTACTTTCGTCGTCTTAAACAAGACACCAACACATGAACTGTGTAAACATTTACTTTCGTCGTGTTAAACAAGACACCAACACACGAACTTTGTAAACATTTACTTTCGTCGTCTTAAACAAGACACCAACACATGAACTGTGTAAACATTTACTTTCGTCGTCTTAAACAAGACACCAACACACGAACTTTGTAAACATTTACTTTCGTGTTCATGTAATACCAAAGACCTGAATTATGAAAACATTTACTTTCGTCTTAAACCCTGAATTTTGTAAATGTTTACCTTCATCTCCATGTAACACCAAACACCTGAACATTTTTTAAATATTTACCTTCGTCCCTCAAAATGACACCTTACGTTCTGTTAATATTTACTTTCGTCTTCATATACGGATAGCATGGAATAGAAGAGAATATGGTACAGCGAAATTTGTGATAATCAACTAATAACATATGAATTTAGCAACAACGTTCCACCAATGAACACCTGGCGTACATTTTTTTTTTCTATTCAAAAACTCACCAATCCATTCATTCCTTTGCACATTTATTTCATTCGTTCCTACATGTATTTCTCTCTCATATACATTTTTTCCCATGGACAGCAAAGAAAACAAACGAGACAGTCTTGATGGAGGCAGACACAAGTAGATCATTCATAAGGAAGATTAGAAAAAGACAGGCAACATTTATAGGCCATTTTATGAGGAAAGGGGAATTGGAGCACCTGGTCACAACGGGAAAGCTTGAGGGAAAGAAAGCACCGGGTAGACCCAGGGAGAAGACGCTAGACGGACTTGCAGAGTGGCTGAGGACAAGGAGGGCGGAAGAGATGCTTGAGGCAACAAGCCATAGAGACAGATGGAAGTCCATAATCGCCAATGCCATGCAGCAAGGCACCTGATGATAATGATGATGATATATTTTTTTCATACCTTATTTACTCTTGATAAGCCGCAACATTTTCTTAAATACGACTATTTGAATCGACCTTTTCCAGTCTCATAACCCCCACCCCCCCCCCTCTCTCTCTGTCTTCCCTCCACCTCACCCCCACCCCTATCTCTCTCTTTTTCTCTAAACTAGAGACGAACATTCATGCTTAGTTCAATTGTCTGTGGGTTTCTTTTTGTTCGTCCATAAAAGGCAACTGCACAATCAAACTCGCAATATACCCATATGAAACTGCGAAAGAGATCTGACAATATTACATCGCAATTATACTTATACTCGTATATCTTTGTCTTGTCTAGGTTTATATGACATCTAAAAATATATGTGTATACATATTTATGTATGTCTAAGTTTATACTAAATCTGTAATGATATGTATAACGTTCACACCTCTTTATGGGGGGCTATGAAAAAAAAACATCCAGTGTCCTCTCTCTCTTCTTTCTTTCTCTTTCTCTCCCTCTCTTTCTCTCTCTTTCTTTCTCTCTCTCTCTCCCTCTCCCCCTTTCTCTCTTTCTTCTCTCTCCCTCTCTCTCTCCCTTTCTTTGTTTCTCTCCCTCTCTTTCTTTTTCTCTCTCTCTCTCCTCTCCCCCTTTCTCTCCCTCTCTCTTTCTCTCCCTCCCCACTCTCTCCCTGTCTCTCTCTCTCTCCCCTCTCTCCCTCTCTTTCTCTCCCTGTATCTCTCTCTCTCTCTCTTTTTCTACCCCTCTCTCTCCTTCCCTCTGTCTCTTTCTCTCCCTGTCTCTTTCTCTCTCCCCCTCTCTCTCTCCATCTCTCTTTCTCTCTCTTCCCCTCTGTCTCTCTCTCTCTCTCTTTCTCTCTCTTTCTGTCTCTTTCTCTCTCCCCCTCTCTGTCTCTTTCTCTCTCCCCCCCTCTCTTTCTCCTCTCTCTCCCCCTCTCTCTCCCTCTCTCTCCCCCCTCTCTCTCTTTCTCTCCCTCTCTCTCTTCTTGCCATCTCTTTTTCTACTTCCCAAGTTTCTTTCGTGTCCGCCTCAGCACTGTTTATTCAAAACGTGACATGCCTTAGGGACAAACCCAGGCCCCCGGATTATCATCACAGTGCTTTTAGAACCAACTGACCTGACGGACCACTAGGAACGCGTTATTGAATCATCTTGTTGTTGTTTTTGTTTAAAGCCCAGCCGACTGCATACAGCCATATCAGGCTATAACCTTTTCAAAACGCATGCAATACTTCCATAGGAAAAAAGAAAATTAAGTGCATATATCAATGCATTCGTGCACATAATCCAAGGAGATGTCCCTGGCGTTGACTACTCCGTCCAATTCATCGCAACAGGGGATTTAAAAAAACATACCTGAATACAAATTGAAACGTAACTATAGACACTAAAACATGTATATAAAACGGGCCTAACTTATCTAAAATTGCTTCTGCATATCTCACTTCCCTACAGCTAAAAATGCACTTAATACATGTACCCAATTATCAATTCTAAGAGAAAGTACGTAAGACTTTATCGTACACATACAGATGAATGGACCAGCAAGGCAGAAAATGATAGGAAGAAATGACAGAAAGCAAAGGAACAAGGCAGAAAATGATAGGAAGAAATGACAGAAAACAAAGGAAAAAGGCAGAAAATGATAGGAAGAAATGACAGAAAGCAAAGGAGCAAGGCAAAAAATGATAGGAAGAAATGACAGAAAACAAAGGAAGAAGGCAGAAAATGATAGGAAGAAATGACAGAAAACAAAGGAAAAAAGCAGAAAATGATAGGAAGAAATGACAGAAAACAAAGGAAAAAGGCAGAAATTGACAGGAAGAAATGACAGAAAACAAAGGAAAAAAGCAGAAAATGATAGGAAGAAATGACAGAAAGCAAAGGAAAAAGGCAGAAATTGACAGGAAGAAATGACAGAAAACAAAGGAAAAAGGCAGAAATTGACAGGAAGAAATGACAGAAAACAAAGGAAAAAAGCAGAAATTGACAGGAAGAAATGACAGAAAGCAAAGGAGCAAGGCAAAAAATGACAGGAAGAAAATGACAGAAAACAAAGGAACAAGGCAGAAAATGATAGGAAGAAATGACAGAAAGCAAAGGAAGAAGGCAGAAAATGATAGGAAGAAATGACATAAAACAAAGGAAGAAGGCAGAAAATGATAGGAAGAAATGACAGAAAACAAAGGAAGAAGGCAGAAAATGATAGGAAGAAATGACAGAAAACAAAGGAAAAAAGCAGAAAATGATAGGAAGAAATGACAGAAAGCAAAGGAAAAAGGCAGAAATTGACAGGAAGAAATGACAGAAAGCAAAGGAAAAAGGCAGAAATTGACAGGAAGAAATGACAGAAAGCAAAGGAAAAAGGCAGAAATTGACAGGAAGAAATGACAGAAAACAAAGGAAAAAGGCAGAAATTGACAGGAAGAAATGACAGAAAACAAAGGAAAAAAGCAGAAAAATGATAGGAATAAAATGACAGAAAACAAAGGAAAAAAGCAGAAAAATGATAGGAAGAAATGACAGAAAACAAAGGAAAAAGGCAGAAACTGACAGGAAGAAATGACAGAAAACAAAGGAAAAAGGCAGAAATTGACAGGAAGAAATGACAGAAAACAAAAGAAAAAGGCAGAAAATGAAAGGAAGAAATGACAGAAAACAAAGGAGCAAAGCAGAAAATGA
>JAPXFY010000028.1:27668801-27671301 GCA_030674185.1 Monoplex corrugatus
AAAAAGGAAGAGAGACAGACAGACACACAGACAGACACACAGACAGACAGACACAGACACAGACAGACAGACACACAGACAGAGAAGCAGAGAGAGAGAATAGGGACAATATAATTATGTTAACGTGTTTGTCGAAAGTGAAATCATGCAAAATAATAATGATTGTTTTCTACACATTGTTTTATTGCCTTTCTAAACGATGATGATGGTGATGTCCTTCGTGTTTCTCTTCGTTTTGTGTGTTTTTTGTTTTGTTTTGTTTTGTTTTGTTTTGTTTCAGATGAATAAGTGTGTTGGGGGGGAGACATGCTCCCGGCGTGGACCACTCCCTCCAATTCATCGCACAGGGGATTTAAAAAGCACACCTGTATACAAATTAAGCATACCTAAGGGCACCAAATCATACATAAAAACAGGCATAAATTACCTGAAATTGCTTCCGCATATCTCACCTCCCAAGAGCCAAAAATGCACGTAATACATATATACTATACCCAATTATCAATCCTAAGAAAAAGTACGTAAGACTTTATCGAACACATACGGGTGAATGGACCATTAAGGCAGAAAATGATAGGAAGAAATGAAAGAAAGCAAAGGAACAAGGCAGAAACAAAGAGGGTGACAGAAAAGAGGAAACTTCTAGCACAGAATTTCCAGAAGGTGGGGATATTATTTACACTGAAAGAGCCCCTGGCATCCCCACGGGGGGGGGGGGGGGTGGTTGTTTTAGATGAATAAGTGTATCGGGAGGGGAGAGGGGAAAGGGGAGAGAAGCTGACTGGCAACCGCATGCCAAATTTTCATCTTTGTCTTTTCAAACTTTGGACACGAAACAACATTGTACCTTGTATCTAATTGACCTTTTGCCAGTGGAAGGAAAGAGCCTACACAACATTGTATCTTGTAACTGACATTTGCCAGTGGAAGGAAAGAGCCTACACAACATTGTATCTTGTATCAAACTGACTTTTGCCAGTGGAAGGAAAGAGCCTAAACAACATTGTATCTTGTAACTGACCTTTGCCAGTGGAAGGAGAGAGCCTAAACAACATTGTATCTTGTATCAAACTGACTTTTGCCAGTGGAAGGAAAGAGCCTACACAACATTGTATCTTGTAACTGACATTTGCCAATGGAAGGAAAGAGCCTACACAACATTGTATCTTGTATCAAACTGACTTTTGCCAGTGGAAGGAAAGAGCCTAAACAACATTGTATCTTGTAACTGACCTTTGCCAGTGGAAGGAAAGAGCCTACACAACATTGTGTCTTATTTTTAACTGACCTTTTGCCAGTGGAAGGAAATAGACTACACAACACTGTATCTTATATCTAACTGATCTTTGCTAGAGGAAGGAAAGAGCCTACACAACATTGTATCTTATATCTAACTGACTTTTGCCAGTGGAAGGAAAGAGCCTACACAACATTGTATCTTATATCTAACTGACTTTTGCCAGAGGAAGGAAAGAGCCTAAACAACATTGTATCTTGTAACTGACCTTTTGCCAGTGGAAGGAAAGAGCCTACACAACATTGTATCTTGTAACTGACATTTGCCAGTGGAAGGAAAGAGCCTACACAACATTGTATCTTGTATCAAACTGACTTTTGCCAGAGGAAGGAAACAGCCTACACAACATTGTATCTTGTATCAAACTGACCTTTGCCAGAGGAAGGAAACAGCCTACACAACATGGTATCTTATATCTAACTGACCTTTGCCAGTAGAAGGAAAGAACCTCCACTGTCCACTGCTCCTACGGCTGGACGGACGTTCGTCTGGCACGTGCGCCCCGTCCCAAGAGCGTGCTGGACAAGAATGAAGAAAGAAATAGAAAAACGTTGGCACAATTATTTTGTCTCTCGCACACACTCACACGCACATATACACACACAAAAAACCATCACACACGTCAACACCAACACCACTAACATCACCACCACCACCACCACCATTACCACTGCCACCACCATCACAACAACAATAACAATATCAACAACAACAACAACAAAAATACAACCTAGATTACATAACTCCAGATTTTGCAGAGTGTGATCACAGCTCTTCAGTTTTGCATAATTAAGTGGAGAAGGCTTGCTGAACGGAAGTGACTTTAACAAGCCTTAAACGGATGTGCTTTTAAGGCTTGCTGAACGGATGTGTTTTTAAGGCTTGTTAAACAGATGTCTTTTTAAGGCTTGCTGAACAGATGTCTTTTTAAGACTTGTTAAACGGATGTGTTTTTAAGGCTTGTTAAACGGATGTGTTTTTAAGGCTTGTTAAACGGATGTGTTTTTAAGACTTGTTAAACGGATGTGTTTTTAAGGCTTGTTAAACGGATGTGTTTTTAAGGCTTGTTAAACGGATGTGTTTTTAAGACTTGTTAAACGGATGTGTTTTTAAGACTTGTTAAACGGATGTGTTTTTAAGGCTTGTTAAACGGATGTGTTTTTAAGACTTGTTAAATGGATGTGTTTTTAAGGCTTGTTAAAC
>JAPXFY010000028.1:27681301-27683801 GCA_030674185.1 Monoplex corrugatus
CACTACACTGTATTGTACTGTATTTATTCTACTGAACTGCACCGCATTGTATTGTACTGTACTTGCATTGCGCTGCAATGCATTGTATTGTATTGTGTAAGTATTGTATTGCGCTGTGTTTACATTGTATTGTATTACATGGCACTGTACTGTATTGTGCTGAGCTGTATTGTGCTATGCTGTAATGTGATGTATTGTGCTGTGTTGTAATGTAATGTAATGTATTGTGTTGTGCTGTAATGTAATGTACTGTATTGTGCTGTGCTGTAATATATTGTGCTGTGCTGTGCTGTAATGTGTTGTGCTGTGCTGTAATGTATTGTGCTGTAATGTATTGTGCTGCATTGTGCTGTAATGTAATGTAATGTATTGTGCTGTGCTGTAAATATTGTGCTGTGCTGTGCTGTAATGGTTGTGCTGTGCTGTAATGTATTGTGCTGCATTGTGCTGTAATGTAATGTAATGTATTGTGCTGCGCTGTGATGTAATGTAATGTATTGTGCTGTAATGTAATGTATTGTGCTGTGCTGTAATGTAATGTAATGTATTGTGCTGTGCTGTAATGTAATGTATTGTGCTGTGCTGTAATGTAATGTATGTGCTGTAATGTAATGTAATGTATTGTGCTGTGCTGTAATGTAATGTATTATGCTGTGCTGTAATGTAATGTATTGTGCTGTGCTGTAATGTAATGTAATGTAATGTACTGCTGTGCTGTAATGTAATGTATTATGCTGTGCTGTAATGTAATGTATTGTGCTGTGCTGTAATGTAATGTAATTACTGTGCTGTGCTGTAATGTAATTGTATTGTGCTGTGCTGTAATGTAATGTATTGTGCTGTAATGTAATGTAATGTATTGTGCTGTAATGTAATGTATTGTGCTGTAATGTAATGTATTGTGCTGTGCTGTAATGTAATGTATTGTGCTGTAATGTAATGTAATGTATTGTGCTGTAATGTAATGTATTGTGCTGTAATGTAATGTAATGTATTGTGCTGTGCTGTAATGTAATGTAATGTAATGTACTGTGCTGTAATGTAATGTAATGTATGTGCTGTGCTGTAATGTAATGTATTGTGCTGTGCTGTGCTGTAATGTGTTGTGCTGTGCTGTAATGCATTGTGCTGTAATGTATTGTGCTGTAATGTGTTGTGCTGTGATGTGCTGTGCTGTAATGTGTTGTGCTGTGCTGTAATGTATTGTGCTGTATTGTGCTGTAATGTATTGTGCTGTGCTGTAATGTTGTTGTGCTGTGCTGTAATGCATTGTGCTGTATGTATGTGCTGTAATGTAATGTATTGTGCTGTGCTGTTATGTAATGTATGTGATGTGCTGTGCCATGCTGATCGTATTGTATCGTATTGTATGATGTGTTGTATTGAATTGTATTGCAATGCATTGCATGTATGTACACGAAAGCCAGCAACATGTCTCAAACCCAGTTGTTTGCATACATCCAGTTACGGACGATAAACTCTCAAACCACAAAACACTGCCGACTTGGGGCTTGTTCTGCGTTAGACAAGTCACATAGTACATCTCATCCTCACCTCTGTGAAACGTGTTCTCGTCTGGATTCCCGTAGTACTATTGTCGGGTTGAAGATGTCACGGGACCTCCTCGATGAATCTGGGGGCTCGAAATCACTAAAGCAGCCTTTGGGCTGCTCATAGGGGGTCACTGAGTCACAGGAAGGATCTCTGTGGTGAGCGTGAGCGCGTCGTGGTGAGCAGGAGCTCAGACTGCGCGTGGTTTCCAATGGTGATGGAATGTTCCAGAAATATTGTCCGGCTGTTCGGCCAACATGCTGCTTGTGTCTCGCCTTTCATGGCGCCATCTGAAAATGGCGCGAGTATATTCATAAATTAACAATCAATCAATCATATACATTCCCATAAATTAACAATCAATCAATCAATCAATCAATCAATCGACGATCAATCAATTAATCAAACAACAAATAAACAGAAACAAACAATCAATCAGAGGGGACAGAGAGAGAAGGAAACTATACAACAGTAGGCTGACACCGCCACAATGATTGAGGCAATAAGGACAACAAGGAACAGTAGGCTGACACCGCCACAATGATTGAGGCAATAAGGACAACAAGGCAACAGTAGGCTGACACCGCCACAATGATTGAGGCAATAAGGACAACAAGGGAACAGTGGGGGGGGGGGGGGGGGGGGGGGGGGGGGGGGGGGGGGGGGGGGGGGGGGGGGGGGGGGGGGGGGGGGGGGGGGGGGGGGGGGGGGGGGGGGGGGGGGGGGGGGGGGGGGGGGTTTTTTTTTTTTTTTTTTTTTTTTTTTTTTTTTTTTTTTTTTTTTTTTTTTTTTGATTGAGGCAATAAAGGCAACAAGGGAACAGTAAGCTGACACCGCCACAATGATTGAGGCAATAAGACAACAAGGAACAGTAGGCTGACAACCGCCACAATGATTGTGGCAATAAGGACAACAAGGGAACAGTAGGGCTGACAACCGACCACACTGA
>JAPXFY010000028.1:27688801-27691301 GCA_030674185.1 Monoplex corrugatus
AACAAAAAAATCACCTGTTTACGTCTCAATGCAAAAGCACATAATCTAAGGAGATATCCCTGGCCTTAACCATCCCGTCCAATTTATCACCAGAGGGTACATATATAAATAAGAAACTGAATATCTAAGGACACGAAAACTACATACATACTGGTCTAATTACCTGAAAATGTTTCTGCATACACATTTCCCTAGAGCCATATATGCACTTAATACATGTACCCAATTATCAAATTCAAGAGAAAATACGTAAGACTTTATCGAACACATAAAGGTGAATGGACCAACAAGGCAGAAAATGATAGCCAGGAAGAACTGACAGCAAGCAAAGGAGCAAGGTAGAAACGATGAGAGTGACAGAAAGAGGAAATTTCTAGAACAGAATTTCCATTGATTTGGTTCAGTTTTTACGTCGACACCCACCTCAGGTGATATAGCTGACAGGTTTACCATCCCAGGGAAGTGGGGGAAGAGGGACTTATCTAATCCATTACTGACACCGCCAGAACAACAATGATGTTAAAGATGGGGCAGTGAGAAGGCCAGCTTTAATGTAGCTCACCGGGATTCGAACCCACAACCATTAGCATGTGAATCCGACACTCAAACTAACTGAGCTACTGGGACCCGCAGAATGTCCAGAAGGTAGGAGATACTATTTATACTGAAAGAGCCCCCCGGCATCCCCACGGGGTCAGACAGTAAGCCAAGTACCCATTAACAGCTGGGCGGACTGGGCGTCGGAACGAGCACGGTTAGTTCACAATGAAATTCGGGTGCCTGTCTAAACTCGTGATGTCGGTCACCTACCTACCATGGCGCCTGATCAACAACAAACAAAAACATCAACAGTAGCAACAACAACAACAAACAAACAAACAAACAAACAAAAAGAGCAACAACAACTACATCATCCAAAATAAGTGCTACTGCCCGCGTCCAAGCAAACAGGAACCAGAAGAACAAGTAACCAAAAAGAACGCGTGTTCAATACAACAAGACAGACAAGCGCAAATTCGGCAACCGGCCTTTGTCAAGCGCGAATGCACGATCACAAAAGACACCAAACAACGGATAATAATAAACAGACTAAAACTTCCCTGCCGCCTCGTCCAGTGGATAAAAGGGGACCAAATGGAATGCCAATGTCAACTACTGTTTGAGTTTAACTCAAGATGACGTCTCCGCGCTTGGAATGAATTCCATATGCACTGACGTCACAGGTGCCATGTGATGGAGAAGATCCAGAATGATCACGGCACAACCTTAAGCCTGCACATAAACCCACGAGCTGGCCAGGTCCTGAGGTCCTACCTAGATAGTTCCATGACCATGGGGTCGTACGGGAGTGAGGTGGTGGAGACCTCAACTTTTCCCAGGGCCAACACCACGAGGGTTGGCTCCCATCCCCTCTCCTTTCGATTCAAATTCATATTCATATTCACTATTTTTTTTAACCAGACTTCAGAAAGGCAAGAAGGCTAATTGGTCTTCAAGGGATGGGACCTGGGAAATCAACCTATCTCTCCAATATTTTATACCAAGGCAGCCGGGCAATGCCCTGAACACACACAACAACAATAAAACACAACAACAACAACAACAAATAGCACAACAACTACTAACACAAAGACAACAACAACAAATATGTCATCATCATCATCATCATCATCATCATCATCATCATCAACAACAACAACAACAAAAACGACAACAACAACAACAACAAATCTATGAGTAGATGGTCGACCCATTCAAACAGCTCCCCTTTTCATTACAAAAATTACGACAGAATATCCACGTCTTGTAATTTTCAAGGTCACTGTGACCTTTAATGAGCTGTCCACGCGTTGCATGACCCATTCGGACACGGTCATCAGTTACCTTGTTTACAAACCGAATGGCAAGGTGGGGAGATGACAAACCCCGGACATAGCCAAGCAACGCGCACCAACCAGGTCCAAGCCCAGACTCCGGACCAAGAGAGAATGGAAAATGGCAGACCCATCTCTCGCCCCACTCTGGTCTTCATCTCTCTTTCGGGCAGCCCGCCCTGCCACCAGCTCGCGCAGCCGTCAGCACCTTTCCCCTTACTACAGTGTCGACAGTTAGCAGTCAGAAAAGCTGTCCCAACGTTATACTATTTCAACCAACCACAAGGGTTGTTTGAACGGCCGCGAAAGTGGCCAGGCATGATGCTCCAGACACAGCCCATTGTGCTGTTCAGCAAGGTCTGACACGCCCTGAAAGGGATCCCAAGTTTGCGTCTTTCCGAGCAGCCAGCAGGTCTTTCCCTGCGGTCATCAGGCCTGATTCCCTAAAGTCAGTGGCCAAGCCACAAGCCAAAGTTAACAGGAAACACCACTACGGTGCGGACGGAACCCAGAGCACCAATGCCTCGCCACACTCGGGACACTCACCTCCCAAGCTCCCGACGCCAATCGACAGTCATTTCTTCAAGCAAACGGGAGGGGGGGGGGGGTTGCTGTCCGTGCGTTGC